>CXYZ01007780.1:1677585-1698373 GCA_900006705.1 Sonneratia caseolaris
CCCCCCCCCCCAAAAAAAAGAAAACAGCAACCATTCCAGCTGTTTGTTTGACTATCAGTAACATACCAACATCAAGATGGTAGCCTATTTTATACAATAGTAGATAGCTGCACCATGTAATAAATACCTTTACTCGGGAACCATGTGGAATTGATGGAGAACCATCTGCATTATTAGGCAAAAAGATCTCCCACACCCCAAATTCGTTCTGTTTGCAAGCAGTTATATCACACAAAGCAGCATTAACAATATATAAGAGTGACCATGGTATAAGAAAGAATGGTTTGATAAAAACGTGAATTACAGAAGAAAATATATCCAAAGTTCTGTTGTTTGAGACCATCTCTGGTTTATTGCTAAAATAAGTGCCAGATCCAAAGTTTTACATTGTAACTCCCTAAAAAGTCCACCGACACTGTTTTACTCGGGAATAACAGCATTCTGTAGATATCCTATAATAAGAAAGAAAAGTTGAAGAATGACACATACCCGGGTCATAATATCTGCATTAGGATTCCAATTGTTGAAATCTCCAATGAGTGCTGCAGACTGATATGCATGAGGAGTCAGAGAAAAGTATCAGCATACTTCAGCAACTACCCGAATGAAATTATTCATATCTCTAACTTTCTACCATAGCAGACAATTTTTATTTTCTTTTAAAAAGAACCTCTTCAAAGAGATGGTAAAATATACGCTTTTAATTATCGAGATGACAACAACTGGAATGCTGCCTTGGACCATAAGGATTCCTTGGTTCAAGGGTAATCCCACTGTTCCTATTTACCAATAAAAAGAAGAAAGAGAAAATGAAAATGTTTGCTTGGAGATGAATTGGGACAGACCTTTGCTCCAGGTGCCCATTCCCTGTATGTTATGCCTTCAACACTGAAATTGAGAAAACAAACATCAGTTGATTTATAGATTCATAAAACTTAATTATAAAAGAATTAAAATTTAGAAAATTGTATGTAAGCAGCAGCATGTACGTCATTGCTTCCATGCAGTGTTCACAGCTCTGGATAGTTTGCCACATAAAATTCAATACTAAAACTAAGCACGTAATCTAGAAGATGCAGAGGTAAAAGTTACCCGAGTTACCTGCGATTAAAGCCAAAATTTTCATATCCTCGAGAAAAAGCCTCCAATCCACCCTCATATTTATCAATTTCTTCACGAATTCTGCTATACTGTCCATACCTGTGATAGAAATTTTGCGGTAAACAGAATTGGAAAAGGATAGAAGTTGCTTATTCTGTTTGCATCAGAAAAAGGGAAAAGAAATTAGTCCAAAAATGCCCAAATTATAAAATACAGAAATTAAAGTTCCATCGGTAACTTAATAACATAATTCATTCCCTCCCATTATATTCTCTTTCATTGGTGCAGTATATGGAGATGAGTCTGCTAATTAAATTGGCTTCAAACTTTATTCTTCAACACTACATCAAGTAAGATTCTGAATGTTGATCATAGCATCCCACCGATAATCAAGATGCTCACGAAAGCCCATCAACATTGGGTCTATTTCATATATCCTCTGCCCTGGACCAGGTGGGGGAATGGTCTTTTTCCTTAGTTCCTCTTTCTCAATACTTGCAACATCAATTACTGGCGTAGATTCCTCTGCAACCTCAGATGCATCGTCATCTCGAGAAGAATCTTGATCTTCTTCCTCCTCAATCTCCTCTTCAGTTTCCATGGTTAGATCAGTGGAGTCACTAATCACCTAGAAGGAGAACAATAAATTACAATGGATAAATAAGTAAATCATTTTCTTGGTTGAATTGGAAGGGAAAAAAATTTCCATCTGCCAAAAATAAAGGCAAAGAAACCATTCGAAGAACGAGAGGCCATTTGATTGGGGCACTATCCAAGTACAAGCAAATCCACAGTGGGTAAAGGGGAATGGCAGTGGTTACCCTCTCTAAAGGTCACATAACATTAGGATATAAAGCAAAAAACGATTATCTGCCTGCATAAATTTTGATATTTTCAAATAATTGAGCACACATGTGATCTTGATTTTGTTAACCAGTGTGAGATTCACAGCTATCAAAGCAGAATCCGCGTAAAACCATCTGATAACTCCTCTTTTACAGGCATATGCGATTTAACGGCTTGAAACATTGGCTTTTGCCAACCCCCTCCAATGCTCTGGATTGTAATTAGCATGATTCTATCAAATAACAAAACTTTATACCCAAGAATACCTTCCGAAATCCACCTGATGCACACAAGATGCTCCTTCGAGCATATTGTCTACACTGGCAAGCGAACTCTGTGTAAAGCTCAAAGGCTGGATGAAATTGAGAAATCATAGATTAAGGATGTAATTTATGTTCTTTCTTTTATGTTAAGAGGATTTGAATTGTAAAGATTGGCCTAGCAGTTGGTCACTGCCTTTGTAATGGCGTAAAGAGTAAACAAATGCAAAGCACCAAACTCTCCAATTGAGGAATGACCAAGCGATTGTTATAGTACCTACACATTGCTCTCAAGAAGACATTTTCAAGAAAAATGATGCAATTGCATTTTCTAGAAAGGAAGTATAATCTTTTTTCGAAATGTGTTCACGCAAATCCATTAACGAAGTCTGTGAGTTCAGCCACATCTAGCAGGTATTTCACTCCTTTTATTTTATCACAAGTAAAATTGACCACCATAAAGGAACTTATTGACAAGATGTTCCAGTAGAGAGAAAAGGACAGTGCAGTTACTTAGAAAATGTATAAGAAGAAAAAAGAATACCATGAGACCATACTATGCAGAGCAACTAGTAACTGCTCCTATATAAAAAAAAAATGGCAAAGCCAACAAGTTTGATTTTAGATAATTAACAAGTAAGGGCTCCAGTAATTCACTTACCACTGGATCTTCTGAAACTTCTGTTGATGTATCCAACAAATCTGTCGAGGAAGAAGGATCATCACTCTGACTGCCAGGAACAAGGATTCTTTGGGATGCAGCCACAGTTAGATAAGAGTTGGAATCATTTAAAGATCCCCCCCTGAAAACATTCCCTACGTAGAGGCATGACCTTAGCTAAAAATTTTACAGCAAATCAAGAGGAGAACTGGAAAAAGGAGAACAAATAGAAATGGTCGAAACTAGAGCTTGTGAAAAGGATGCGGGATCATTCTCCATGTGTCAGATAATAAAGACGAGAAGAAAAAATTCCTAAAGCAGGAAGAGAAACAATTCAAACTCGCATATTCACCTCCAGCAGGTTGGCAAAGAACCATATTTGATAATAAATACTTAACCTGGAAGCCTTTATGATTCATCCATATACATTATGCACAGACTAATTCCTTGAAGTACAATAATTTAATCAGAAATAGGGAGAGAAAATGTAAAATTTTCCATAAGCATGATAATGGACAGGGATTTATAATAATTCCACAGAACTGCTCTTGGCTTAGAGTGAAACAAGGCATCAGATCATCTCCAATACTTCTTCCACTGCAGAAAACATCTTCCCAGCTGCGATATTTGGCTCGTAACCACTCTTGATAAACGCAAAATATTTTTGGAGAATATAGAAACACCAAGGAAAAATTTTGCAAGAACATCAGTGACACCGATGAAGACAGCCATCAGTTGATCTAGAGAATGCAGTGGACAAACAGGTTTTTTTTTCCTCTCCACCGATTCCAATCACTGATTCTGAACAGAGTCTATCGTTGTCTCTTTAAACCTTCCAGTTTTCCCCAAATATGTTCGTTAGAGGTGAATTGAAGAGCCTCTGATCTCTGTGAGTGGCTATTGGCTTGGTTCAAGGTAATTACCTGGGGAAAGTTTTTTTTTTTTCCCTTTCCCTCTTTCTTTTTTTGCTGCATAATTTCCTGGATGTGTGAAGACTGAAACCTGGAACCCAGTTTTCATGCATCATTTGGAAAAGGAATAATCCCTACAGCGCCCCCAACCCAAGGTGGACGAGTCAACACAATAAAATAACTGGATTCTGGAAAATTAAACCATAATGCCGATCACTGCCCAAGAAGCAACAAGTTCCTCCTCCCCAAAAGTTCAACATCAGCAACTCATAATGAAGATGTAGAATTGATTAAACAGGGTAAAAGCTGAAGCAAACAAGAGCTGCCGAGCTGGACAAGTCAAGAGCAGAGAGAATACGTGGAAGGTGGGAGCACCTCCCCAGCAAGAAGGAGATGCTGCTGGTGCTCCTGCGATCACCACGGAAGCAGCCCGGCCGAGAGGACAGCGACTTCTGGAGCGAAGGCAGACACGGGAGGCGGATCCCGGACACCGTGTACACCATCTGTTCTTCCCCTTAGAAAATTCAGTCAACCAAATCACCCCTTCGCTCCCTCCTCCTCGTCCCTCCGTCACGAGAGAGGGGAACAGAGCCAGTAGCCTCGACTGAACGAATCCCACTNCCCCGGGGGGGGGGGGGGGGAGAGAGAGTGAGAGCAGAGGAGGAGAGAGAGAGAGGAGACGATAATAGGAAACGGCCAAGAAGAGGCATCTGGGCAGTGGCAACCTATTGATGGAGCGAACGGGCGATACGTGTGGAGCGTTGAGCTGCATGGGGATGGGAGTGGGGGACCCACCTGTCCCCCCGAATCTCCACCGTCGATGACCTCTTGATCTTTCGGGGTGGCGGGCCCCGACGCACGTGAACGCGAGAGATCAGCAAGCTGTGGGCTTCTCGGCGATCGTTCCTTTCCATCGCACGTACAGTGGTGATACATCCTTCTGCCAGAATCAGAAGATTCTCAATAAGATTTTTATTAATAAAATCTTTTGTAATATATTATTTTCCCATTTAAGAGCCGCCACTTTACTGAAATGATCACGAATCGATATCTGTTCCCCAAACCGTAATTTAGCAATTTTTGTGAGATATAATTTAATCCTTATGCAATAACACGGTCTCGGTCCCTTCTGACCTCTGACCTCATTTCGAAGTCTGGCTTCTAATTTAGATCAGAATGACTACTGCTCGAATGAATTTATCGAGAGTCCAAGAATTCTTTTTTTTTAAAGGAAAATTTGAGAGAAAGTCAACAGATTAATTAAATATCCCTTCACGTTAGGTGGAACTGATCACTTCTTTTAAGACAGTGAAGCTACAATGTTTCATGGAATTGAATGGAAGAAGTGCAGATGATAAAACTGCCAAAGTGAGGTGGGTCCACTGGCGCCATGGTCGTCTTTCCCTCGAGAGGAAGATATGTGTATGCTGATGGACAACCACAGCTTACAAAAGGAAAAGTACGCCCCCACCCCTCACAGATTGCCTGGTGAATATTCAACTTCTATTTCAAGCGATAAACAAGGTGGAAAAGCAATTGTCTGGTGACCCAGATCTTTTCAGACAGACTGCATGTGAAAATTCAAGGGAAAAATAAAAATAAAATAAAAACCTCATAGCCCTGCAATGCATATGGTTCTTTCAACTTGGTCGAGGAAAAAGTAATATAAAATCTTCAGTTTCAATGAACCAGGATCCCAGCAAGAACTTAATTGGCAGAAGATCTTACTGAGATTTCTTTTCATGGAGACTGACACGGTTGTTCATTGTATATCATCCACAGGACAACATACAGCTAGGGGCAACCGGGGACACGAATCACTAGATGGTCCTTACGGAAACGACTTACAGGCAACACTTGCATGATTGAAAGGAATATACCTTGAAAAAATTCAGGCATCTCAGACTCGGACAAGAAAGCTAGCAGGTTCCAAATATCTAGAGTTCTTGATCATGATGTCTAGAGGAAAATTTAGGACTACCACTAGAATGTCTAAGACACCATGAGGTTGGCATCGTAGTGGTTAAAAGGACTGTACATCAGAGGACAGACATTTGAGGAGGGGAGATCACATCTGAGAATCTCTCTCAAAACCACCTCAATCACAATTATCAATAGCTGTGAGTTCCGAGATGCTTGTCATTAGAATCCACATCAATAAGCCTTTGTACTTAGTCAATGAGAATCTTTTTGGGTCTGATTCATACGGGAGAGCGAGGATGAATAAGAACCGGGCTTTGATTATAGATCAGGAAACAGCCGCTTTCTCTGGCACAATGTTGGAATGTATTGGAGCTTTTGGATTGTGAGGACGGGACGATAAAAAGAGAGCTCCCATTGCAAGGTAATAACCACAAATATTTCTATGTTTTTATTTGAAAAGTGAAGCAATATTTGAAATAAATGTAGCTGTATCATCAGTACGCTCCTGTCTACAGCACCCAAGGTTATTCCGAAGCATAAAATGATCTATGATAAGTCAGGCAATACAAATTAATTACTGCTGTACCAAAATATCAGTATCGCGTACTATCGTCAACGAGGGTAGAATGATTGCAGCCACTGGGTTTTTCTCCAGACCGCCACCTTCATCTATAATCAGCCTAAGGCCATCCATGTGAAGCTTCCCATGGTGACCACTCACAACAATAGTCGGAGGCTCAGTGAGTCCCTGTCAGAGATGAGACATGACATTAACTAATGTTTCATTACCAAAAGCAATGGGTTTTAATACCATAAAGGGCACAGATATTTCCAATAATTAACCTCGGGTATATCCCAGACACTCATTCTTCCACTGAGAGCTTCCACTTTTGGTATTCGAGTATCCTTCGCCTTCAATGCACCAAGCTGCTCTTCGACTTTCTTCCCTTTGTGTAAGCCCGCATGAACAGCAATCAATCTACAGTTTTTAATTCCATCAGAAGTCTCGATGCAGACATTTTCCTGCATATGGATTGACAAACTAATGTTCAAGGATCTCTGGGGTGTAGCATTAAAGAACATCAATTGCAGTAGAAAGTTGGGAGTACTGACCTCTTCATGAACCCAGACAAGATGAGCAAGAAACTTCTTGTGTTCCTCAGGCACAGCTCGAATCAAATCTGTTCACAGAAACATGAAGTACTCCTAATCACTGAACAGATATAAATTTTAACATAGTAATCAATTAATTGACACTTGACAATACTCAAAATTTCATCAATGGACTAACAATGGTAACTACAGACCAAAAATCCCACGCGTTTCCCATCAAGGATCAAGCAAAAAGACTATTTTTTTAACTTGGGCAATCAAAATTGACGCTTTCTACACCGTAACTTCTCACTAGATCAATTCGATTGAGCTCTTAGTTCCTCAGTTGATGGTTCTGGTGCATAGCTCATCATAACCAAAATTCCCAAATTTGAATCCAAAATGGGAACTATCAAAGCACTTCTTTCGAAATCCTACCAGCAGAGCCATGAGGAACTCCATAGGAATCGAATGTCGGCGCAGCATCGTATATCGACCCCAGGAATTCAGTCCCCTTCACGGTATTAAACTCCACAGTCATCTTCCCCGCCCACCTCCGCCCTTGCAGGTGCATCCCCTCGTGCCCCTCGTCCCTGTACCAGCCTTCTCTCTCCTCGCTCATTTCGTACTCCTTCCACCCCTCACGGAAGTCGCTTCCGTCCGGTGGCCGCGGTATGGCCCCGAGGAAAGCCGCGAAGGCGAAGTCGTGGTTCCCGGCGAGGAAGACATGCTTCTGGCGGGGATACCGGGAGGGCAGGGAGATGAGGAAATCGATGACACGGCGGGTGTCAGGGCCGCGGTCGCAGTAGTCGCCAAGGAAGATGATTAGGGCTGAGTCGAAATCGGCTTTGGGGATGCGGGCTTCGAGATTCGACCAGAGTGGCTGCAGCTTCGAGATGTGACCATGAACGTCGCCGACGCAGCAGACAGTCCGGGGTTTCCCACCTTCCATTTTTTTTTTTCGATAAGAGATCCCACCTTCCATTTTTCATCTCTTATCAGCGGTACGAGAGACTCGCCACTCGCCGTTGCTTTCCAATTGCATCTCTCAAGACCCTTATGTATGTGGTTAAACATTGATCTAAATTCACCATAGACGCCGAGGAATCACAGTTTACAATTTTGATCATCATGTTGCTCTCATGTCGAACAAATAAATGCATTGTTTTACACTCTCAACCGATAAACATGCTTAGCGCAATTTGGATTATGGGTGCTTGAGCATGGAAAGCACAGCCACAAGATTACTGATGATAGCTATCGCATAACTCGGATAGTTAAAGAGTGCAGTTACCCTCGACATACATTACACAGATTCCAACAATTTGGCAGTAACAAGATGACCGATCGTCAGTCGGATCTGTTAGGATAAAGTAAGGAGGGTATAGATGATGATGCCCGACTAAGATTGTTTTATAGTACAGTTAATGACCAGTCAATCTCCACTGGCACAGCCCTTACAGCCACAATGGACGCATTCTATGACCTTCTCCTCCCTCAAGTGCTTTGGCACCCTGCACACGCAAGTTGTGGCGAAATTGTGGTCTCGTGGCTGCATGCACCTTAGGCAGCAAAGCCGCTCATAACCAGGCTGCAAGGCAAGCAAAAACTTGAACTCAGAGCAGCCCAGAAAACAATAAACGAGATTCAATAAGCCATGAAGATTGACAGTGCCATGCTTATGAATAACCACACCTTCTTCCACTTTGCAATCAAATTTTTGTCAGCATAGCCTTGATCCAAGCAGAACTCGTACAATTCCTTTGATATTTCCTTCCTCCTATGATAAAGGTCAAAGATGTAGCGGCTTTTCTGATGTGCTATCTTAAAGATGGGCCAGAGGGCCTCGCATTTCCTTTTACCATCATGTGGATCATTTTCAGCTGCTCATAGTAGCATTTTCAGAGAGCGAGTTTATAAAGAATAAGGACTTACTGCTGAAAAAAAAAAACTGAAACCCACCAAGCTTTGCAACAAAAACAAAAAAATTTCTAGCTGGTGAAAATATCAACCTTCTCGCATCTTGGCTTGCAATTCGCGGAGGGTAGGCTCGATTAGCTCCCATCCTTCAGGGTACTTCACACGGCTCGTCTTCACCTTAGGCATTCTTATGCCTGCAAAGCAATCAAAAGCAAAATTTTCATGATCAATAGATCCACATAACTCGCAATCCTATCAAGTATCTCCACTGCCATCCAACAAGAATTAAACAGGACACTATGTTTACCGGATACTTGAGGTATTATTTTCTACATGATTATTTGAGAAGAAGTGCATCTGAAATGTGGCAACTCTGAAACCTAGTTAAAATTACATGGAATTAGCAGCACGAATTTAAGTTTTTTCCCCCTTTCCGGTTTACCACTTTTAGGGTATGTTTGGATTGAGGGATTTGGAGGGGAAGGGAGGGGGGGTAGGGATTTTGGAGAGATGAAATGTGCCTCCATACACTTTGTCTGGATATCATTATGGAGGGGAGGATTAAGAGTGTAAATAGATCAGTATGCCCCTCACATTCTTGTCCAACTATTAAATCGGGAATTTAACTGTAATTTTCCCTCCCATCCCTTCGAATCCCTCCATCCAAACATACCCTCTGTTGCATTCTTCACTTCCTTCCTTTCTTTCAGATTCGGACTAAGCAGGGGAAACAAAACCAGACAACATCAAACACTGTTAAGCATCGAAGATTTCATTACTTCATATCAACATTAACAAGGAATCAACAAAAATTTTCGCTAAATAACCGTTAATATCCCGATTCAAATGCACTGGTAGCCAGAATGATCCGGGGGCACACGATAATGAGATTGAAATTGAAATTGAACATTTAGTCGAAGGACTCTACTTTCCCAACAGAAGACTGAATTGAGACGGGACAAACTTCTCGCAGGAAACTGATCAATTAACAAACCACCATCGGAATGCCGATCCTAGGGCTAGAAACTACATCGAAGCTCTAGAGCGCCAAAAGATAGCAGCAGGAACCGAAATTACACCATCTTGATAGAGGGATAGAGAGTTACCAGCTTGAAACCAAGACTGATGATAGACCTTGAGGAAGCTTAAAGGGGCTCTTCCACAGTTGCACCAGAAGCAGAGAGACCGAAGCGAGAGGGAGAGAGTGAAGGATGGGGAGAAGAGAAAAGTAGGAAGAGGGAGTGCAGAGAAGGATCCAGGCTGCTCAAGTAAGAAAGCCCATTACGGCCCAATTATTCACCTTCACCGGCCCATTTGGCCCAAATGTTCCGGCAAGTGCATGGTCGTCGCGGTGCGCCGGTTGCGCTTTTCGATAGGACCGTCGCCGACGCGGTCCAACGCCACCTGCCAGCGATACCTCTAGGCCGCCATGAATCTGCGGTAGATCCACCAGAGCCACCGCACCCGCGGCTGGTTAGCTGAGCCATTGCACTGTTCCCTTATTGAATTTCTCAAATCCGGACAGTGCGACATAGGAGTGGAACCTGATCAGCATGAATGCTCCCAAGGTGACGCCTTTACTACTTCACCTGTTTTTATTGAAGTAGTATGTGGTTTGAGTTCTTGTTCTACTTAAATTGCAGAAAGAAGACAGTTTGAGATTGAAATTCACTCGGCTAACTGTTAATATGTTTACGTTAAGAAATATTGAGAAGCTTTGAACTTATCTGAACGGATCGGAAAGGGTTTGTCCGAAGATGCCAAAGTGCACAAATTGGCCCTTCAGCACTGGATTGAGGCTTAAATTACTTCTCCAAAATTGTCTCGTTTGAGAATTTTATTTTAATTTTTATCTTATTCTGTGCCATGATTCTGAATGTTTCATTTGATCTATTGATGTTTCTCGCAGATGGATCAAAGCACGCCACCGATATGGCCATGGCTTACATGTGTACTATGAGGAGAGGTGTAATGGAGATGCTGGTCTGCCATTCTTTGTTAGTAGCAATTTCGTTGCCACATTGAATTTCTGGGTGAGCTGGGGACTCAGCTTAGTTTTCATGATTCAATTCTCAAGCTACAAGGAATATTATGATATGACCCTTAGGTAACTCGGTCCTGTTTTATTTGAACTCTCGCCAGGGTGGTTTAAACCTCCATTTCCCTGTCCATAGGTTCGATGCTTAAATTCACTTCAGTGTGCTCGAGAGCCAAACATATTTGATGTTTCTGTTGCTGAAATAATTTGAATGAAAATCCAAAGATATGAAGGTGCTGCCTTGATGGTAAGGTTACTAGTTCCAAGCTTGTCAGACTGAAAACAGCCCCAAGACGGTAGTTTTCTAGTTCGAGTTGAACAGAAGAAGCAGTGAATTCTCCTTTCCAGTCCATCTCCGCATATAGCAGGCATTACCAGGGGATTGATGGCAGTGTTTACAGCTTATTTTCCTTCCTGAAGGAAAACAGCATCAAACTCAAGGAAGTTGTGGTAAAGGCCCTCTTTTCATCTCTGTTCTTGTTATGCTTCTTATTCAGTACATTCCGATAGTATATTCATGTCCCCTGCAACTCTTGTACTGATTAAATCTATGTTGATTCACAGAGCATCAGAAGATTTTGATACATATGGAGATAGTAATGCAAGTACAACTGGGTGCTCAAGCAGCTTGTCTTCAATCTCACTTGTCCCAAGCGCCTGAAACTTATGCACCACGGGGGGAAAATGTCCCGTCTCTGAAAACCAGAAGTTAATGATCCTGAATGGAAGGGCAGCTACAAGAGGATTTTCTGAATTGATTTTTGGAGCCCCTAGATCCGCATTGAAGAGTGCTCGAACTTGTGGATCCTGGACTTCTTACAGTGAAGAGAAGGAAAAGATTAAAGTCATACTTGAAGAGGGCACTTTGCTTTTTTATTTCTTTTTTGGCTGCATGGGCACTTTGCATGGAAAAATTGTCACCAGGAACAAATTTATGCATGCTAGTGAACGCTGTGTGGAACTTCTATAACTGTACCCTTAGTTATTACTATTACGGGGACACAAGTGCCACTAATGGAGGATTAGCTTGCAAGCTTTTCTGAGTCATATTTCATTAATAAATCTGTTCTTACTGTTGTTCATTTCCAATTCATTGTCGTTTGAAATTGGTCCTTTACCTTCCTTGGGTTGAGGGATTCCAGATCAGTGAGATATATGCTAATGAAATAAGGGGAACATTTGATTTGAAAGAACTTAGATCAAACTACAATGTTGAGATGTACTTCCTACTACTGAGACTGGAATCAAGAAAGCTCATCATTAATCGAGTATCTGCCAATGTAAACTAAGATCGGGCTTCTGACCACGTATACGGAGTCACTCCACATGAGTGATCCTGATAGTATCTGTGTTTGATTGCTTATGCTGACGCCTTCAACCTTCACCTTGAAGGATTGTTTTTGACCTGGCCGATTGAATGCTAATGTACTTGGGATTACTTTGACGGAGAGTCCTTCAGGAGGTGTCACAGTGGCCTTGTAGACAGATCTCCCATATCCGACATTGGTCACAGTCCGGAAGAAGATGCCTGACACCTTGTCTGTGTTCTTTAGTTGGATGTGCATTGAAGGGTAGTTAATACCATCTATCCCATGGGCAGGCTTCAAGGAGGCACAGCTGAATTTTGTCTTGCCGCCCATGAGTAGACCAATTGTCGTGTCATTATGATCCTCGGTGCACAAAAGCTGGATATATGATTTCATGCCAATGTCATATACCAGACCTGGGTGTGCTGCCCTAGTTGGATTTATCTGGCCTGATCCCGAGCTCAGTTCCTCAAACTTGTCTTTGATTTTCATAGGAGTGGCTGAAACAGAGAGAAGGAAAATATGCTGCTTTTATCCTATGCTGATACAATAGCTAACACTAGTATGAACTGCTGATTTCTAATGACTATTGTACGGTTTCATTCCAAATTCTTCCATCGCTATGCAGTCACACATATTGAACCAGATACAAGAAGTCTCCAGGAACTCACCAGTGGTCATGAGAGCAGACCTAATTACTGCAGGTGACCAGTCGGGATGCATGCTCTTAACATAGGCTGCAGCGGCTGCAACATGAGGGCAGGCCATTGAAGTTCCCGACAGTATGTTGAATGTGGAATGTCGAGTGTCAGTTGGGTACCCAGTCACAGATGGAATCTTAGAGTAAGCAGCCAAAATGCCCAATCCTGGCGCCGAGATGTCAGGCTGAATCGAGGGATAGGTAAAAGGAAATACCGAATATTAGCATCTGAGGGGAGAGAGATAGTGAAAGAGAAGAAAAAAAATTGTTTCAGCAGCGTACTTTTGGCATAAATACTACGAGTAGAGGATGTTTTGTTGGGATTCCAATTTCCTTACTTGGACTGTGGTTAAGACATACCTTCGTGAAGTCCTTTGTTTGGGTTTGATGGAGGAAAAGAAAGGAAGAGATTGACTTGTACCTTGAGGATGTTGAGGCTTATCAACTGGGGTCCTCGTGCAGAGAACGAAGCCACAAAGGGTGCCATCATGTTGACACTTCTCGTCCTCGATACAGACACTTGAGGTTCTCTGCAGTGTATCCATATAGCCTATTGAATTTGGCTCCTCGGAAGAAGTAAATGTGCACATTTTGTGTCTTGAGAGCAGGGAATAGAGATTTACTTTGAAGAGCTGATGTATTGGTCGATCTTCATTCCATCATTCAAGCCGACAGTAGTTCCAGGGATAAGAGTGGTCATAGCTATATCAGTCTTGATGTCACTCGAGGTGATAATTCCAATCCCACCTAGCTCCTTGATTGTGTACTCCTGACCGGTGACCCCAAGACAAAACACAACCTTCCCTTTCACCTTAGCTTCACTAAGAGTCCCATAATCATAGGCACTGCAGAAGATCATCAAACCATGAGAAATTGATATTTCCAACATCTAATCTTCATTTATTTCTGCTAATGCTTCGGAAGAACATGATTTCTTTTTCTTACACCTTGCATTTCCATAAAGGGAGTTCGATGAATTAGCTGCAAGGGTCCCGCTCGTGAGAGAGAACATTCTCTTTCCTGAAGAGAATGCATTGATGGCAAGCCCCTAGGAAACGGAAGCAATGGCAGTCGGTTTTCTCTCAGCCAATTGAGAAGTTTTCATATTGTGCAATCACTAACACTCATATTCCGAAGGAGATGAGAGGAGAGAAGAGGGATATGCTCACCGAAGATCTCACGCCATTGCCCAACCTAGCTGCTGCCTTGAACTGCCGATCGATGCTACTAGCACCCACTGTCAAGACCCAGGGGGCAACATTCTGCACTGTGAACGTATCCGGACCTTCGTTCCCTGCTGAGAATGCGGTCAGAATCCCAGCCCTCATGGCGTGGAATGACCCAATAGCAATCGGGTCGTCAAAGTAGTTCTTGGATGGCCCTCCAATCGAGATCGAGATCAAATCCACCCCATCAGCTATGGCCTCATCAAACCCTGCGAGAATGTCCATGTCATTGCATACAATCCCCCAGCACACCTTGTACATGGCGATGCGTGCCGATGGAACCCCACCACGTGCAGTCCCCTCAGCAATGCCGTAGAAACTTGCATTATGGACCGGCACACCAGCAGCAATCGAGGATGTGTGAGTCCCATGGCCATCATCGTCAGTAGGGCTCAGTTCGGTGTTATGTTGCAAGTTATCCAGGTTGAAGTACTTCGCTCCGATCACCTTGCTGCGCATAGTAGTCATTCAAGTTTTAGAGGAACCAGTGTAATATCTAGATCTAATTCATTCTCCCATTCAACGATATCATAGGTTGTCATCGCCTTAGCAGTTGCTGTGACATTGTTTTTCATATATCTAATTGTAGGTGATGTGGGACAGAGAGATACTTGTTGCAGCCTGTGAAGTTAAAGGCGACGGTACACTTTCCTTTCCATTTTGTCGGAGCAGGTCCGTAACCTTGATCATTGAAGCTGGGAGCTCCCACGTAAATCCCTACATGATGCAAATTCCAGGGACTTAATAAACCAAACCTTTTGTAAAAGTGACATAATCACGTATCCGATTTTCAATATTGGTCACGGGAGGAACAAAGATCACCTGTATCGAGGATGCCAATTACTATATCATTCTCCATATTCAAGTTCTTGTTCTGCAACGACAAGGGCATTCCTAGGAAATCCCACGATCTCGTGGTATGAAGCTTCCGCCTCTTGTTGGGAAACACTGACGCAACTCTCTCATCCTCTGCAAAATGAATGAAACATGAGGATCCCCCGTAATGTCAGATGCATGACATCTCACACGACTGTCGGGATAATTACCAGACAGTCTCTGCACTTCGTGGGGCAAGAGCCTCGCTGCAAACCCGTTGAAGCTCTTCCAATAGTGGTGAATTATGGAGCTTCTTGTTATGTGTGCGCTGACAATTCACCAGTAACACAAACGTAAACTATTAAATCAATAACTGATGAATTTTCATGAAAAGATAAAATGTGATTTTCTCATACTCTCCAGTGGCATTAAGAAGTAGGGTGTGGTGTTCATCGTCTGCACTTACACTCGCTCCTGGCACATCTCCCATGTACACAATATAAGCCTGCAAATACGTTTCAAAAAACAGAGCTAAGCTCAAGACAGAACAAGAAGCAATCAAGTGGACTAGTCCTATGTTCATGTCCAAAAGCAAACTCGACCAGCAATGCACCAGCTGCTGACGAATTTACCTTTCTAGCAGGGTCATCCACAGATCCTTGAACAATTATAGCTGCAAGAAACAGGCTTAACGAGACTAGGAACATGTTCCATGACATGTTTTCTTATGCGGGGCTTTGTTCTCGCTGTGATAGCTGCTGTTGAGTCTCTGATGGCAGTGAACTGAGTGAATGATCAACGGGTATAAATAAAAACACAGATGATGATGATGATGAGAGAGAGAGAGAGAGAGAGAGAGAGAGAGAGAGAGAGAGAGAGAGAATGTCTGTGTTTGACTGGTAACTGCTCATTTAGAAAAGACATTTTCTCTGCTTCAGACCGAGAGTGAGAGCTTGGAGGCATGGAATTTGGATCCTGAAGTTTACTATTCATCCGGAGACCGATCAAGTAGGACCTTACCTTGAGTTTCAGTTTCTGTAAGAATAATACACTCATGAGTTCCTTTTCATCCGTGTTAATGAATATCACGACAGAAAACAGATCCAAGAGCTTATGGTAAGCAGATTTTCAATGCACGAACTGGTCGGAACATCAATCAGTGCCCTTTTTCAGGTTTGAGATTTCACCATACATGTCAGGAAGGGTGCGTATATGTCGAAATTATCCTACTAGGTGTTTAGACTAGCAAGAAAGATTGAGTGGGTCCTTGAACGGTATTCCCAGTCCAAGGAGAGAATCTCGGATCCCAAGCTACATAGAAGTTTTATGTTTTTCTTCCTATTGTAATTTTAGTTGGCTACTCTGAAAACTGGATTGCATTTTGATTAGGATCAATCTTTTCTTGGATTTATTTATTTATTATTTCTTTCTATTCCACTTATGCAGTTAAAAGATTTTTTTTTTACGCAGGAGACAAAAAAAAGGGTGCATGAATCCCAACTAAGGATCTATCGAATCCATTAATGAATGAGGTTAGTTTTCTAACTGAGGTAGACTCAGATTGTACCCAAGGCCTTGAACGTGGCCATTGAGATTCATTGAGCTAGATCTCTGATGTGCAGATTGATCGGCCAAACAGGCTCATTTTTATTTCTCGTTAGACATTTTTCATGTTGTGTCAGACAGCCTCAGGTCCATGCTTGGGACCCGGGTGCTGTCGGGGCTACTTCTTCGTAACTTCACATAATTCAGTTTCTTTTAGTACTATGGATTTCGGCCTGTATTCTACTGGAAACGTAGTTTTTTCCATTAAATAAAATTTCAAGTCATTGGTTAAATTTGCAGAAGAAACGGGAGGACTTCCATGCGTGCCAGTGGAAACTAACACCCTCATTTCAATAAATGGCACAGACATCCCCACATACGATAGGCACATCTTAGCCACGAGCATCAGAAGACAGACAGGACAAGAAGAGCCAGAGTAACTAAACAGATGGCCATTGCTAATATAATTCCCGAAGAGAGGGCTTCAGAATGTTAAAAACAGCCCGCCAGCCCTCCTGTGTAGGGTGATCCATGTCCCAGAAGAAGGCCTTCTTCGGGTTGGGGCAGACAGTGTACATCTTCTTCCCCTTCATCAGATCCACGGCCCCACAAATGAATCCGTCGCTTACACCCAAGCAACAAGGCTTCAGCAGATTCTCAAACTTGGAACTCCCTGATATGCATAAATGAAAATGAAAAAACTTCAGAATGATCAGTATCTTGATATCGATCCATCCAATTTGGATATCCAGGTCTAGTCTGACATTTGGGTATGGATGAGCAATGACAGCAGTGATACATATATATGCAGTAAAAAACATGCTCGATTGCTTGCCTTTGGTGGTGAGAAGAAGGGAGGTGAAGGAGCCATGAACATCAAGGAGGAAGAAACTGGAAGCATCCATCATTTCGTTGTTGAGCTTAGCCAACGCTTGCTGCAACAGATTGTTGTGAAGAGCGATGAGGAGGTCAAATGTCGAGTTGCATTGCCGGAATGCTGAACTGACTGTAACAGTAGGAAGGCATCCCAGTGGCTGCAGACTGGAAACCACCACCTTTCTGACTCCCAAACCGTGGATCCTCCTTATATTTGCAGCGAGTTGATTCACCACCTGGCTTATGTGGATAGGTAATCCCTGAGACGAGCAGACGATATTTCATCAGATGATCCCAGAAGCAACTAGCCTGGCTTACATAAATATGATCAGTAGTTCTATTATACTCATGGATAAAACACTAACATTGATAGAGCCATTTCTGGCCAGGTAAGTTGAGTAGTCATTTCCCGAGAGAGCAACAAGGGCAACTGAGGAATCTATGCCAGAGGAAATACTAGCCGCCTTCATCTCAATTAGCTCCTGGAAGAAGTCTATCTGGGTAGTCATGTTGGGCCCTGGATGAATTGTGTCAAAGACACCGGTACCTCCTGTAGCAAAGTTCATTCCAAACTTTAGCGCTCTTGCTTTGGCGACCTTCCTCAGTTGGTATGCCACAGGGGACTTCAGTCCGAGGTATTTCGCTGTGCACGAGATCAGATCAAATAGAGTGACAATCCACACAAACAAATCACCACCAGCACTCGTTCTACTTTTGTTTTCATTGTATTTGTACTTGGAAGAGGGCTGAGTCAAGCATTTACTAACCGAGGAAGTCAGTGAGTACACGGCCATCGGAGTAACGTCCAGTGGGTACACCAGGGAAGGTGATGCCGTAAGGAACCTTCCATGACTGAGCTGACATGTTGTCGTTACCCGTGGAAGCGTAAGAGTCCCCAAACACGAACAACTTTTGCGGATGGAACCCTCCTCTATCTTCCTGAGCGTGACTTCGGACAACTTCATGTCCTACATCAAAGTCGAACAATATGTGCATTAGAGAAGCTAAATCATCAATGACATAAACATATGTTCACAGGGCATTCATCATCTCTCGTTTTTTGATCTATTACCTGAGAGCAGGATTAAAATGGAAAGCAGAAAGACGTTGAAGTTGAGGACACTGATGGAGGATGGCTTCAGGATTCTCATTGTCAGAGGGTGTATATGAGAGATTGGGAAGACCAGAAAGCATATGTCGAAAGCATTGAAGCAAGGTTCGATATTTTATAGGAAGAGAGGATGGTGACGGTCATGGATGTTCGTGTTCGTTGACTTTTTTCCCCATTTGAGAAGTCGTAGTTGTCAAAGGGACATTACAAGTTCCTTTCTAGATCTGGAGGATTTCACATTTCAATATACAAATCCAGAAACTTTTACGGTAGTTTAAATTTCATCACAATCTTAATATTTATTCAATCCAGTAATGCTTGAACCAAATATAGCTTAATGAGTCGGATTGGCGAAGGACTTGACTGTTAGCTCGTAGGTGGACAGTGAATGAGATCAACGGCTTAGCTTATTATGACAGGTAAGGAAGCGATCGACACTGCTTACTTCTAAATCAAAACGACAGCACATGTATAGAATTCAAACTGTTTCGGAGCAGCAACTGCCAATACTTAATCCCAAAGCAATAAGGCATCGGAATTCGGAATTTACAAGTATATGATAGTCCTTACAAGTAATCCGGAGGCCAGCGCAGATACAGTTAACATAATCAGGTGCAGGTTGTATTTTCTCAGCATGCCCACTTTCCGTCTGGCAACTCACATCGATTAAGTCAATGCTTATCACCTCTCCAAGCTTGCTTCACGCCTTAAACCACCAAGATAATATTGGCAATTGGCAATGTCTTTCCTTTTTTCATTTTTCCAGGGAATCAGGGACCTTCATCGCTCGTTTCAGCCAGAAATGAGACATTCTAAAATATATGCATAGCCTAGAGTGCATAAGATATGAACAAGTAGTTGTTAGTTGACATTGGAAAATGGGATCTATATATATGCAGTTGACAGTTTATTATATATGTGTGCACAGATCTAGTCCAAGTTGCATTTTTCCCACATGGCCACCGTCTCCTTTTACAAAGGAAAATGAGATCTATTTACTTCAACCCTTGATTCTTACGAATTGTTACTCTGCCATGGTTGTCGAAAAGTTCAGTCTGATCCATGGAAAAGTGGCCACAACCCTGGTCACTTGGACTGGCCTGTGATGAAGTCCATCGACATCTTATTAACCTTGACATAGCCCCTTCTTGGCTGTGCAATCGGAGTGGACATTGCCTAAGACCACAACAAGGGTGATTGAGGATTGGGATTGCAGCTCCAAGGTGGTGTAGCTTGTGATCTTCTTGATCAGACCCGGAAACAAATCTATCTGGTTGTCAGGTAACTAATTGAGCATGCTGAGGTGAAGTTCACTCCATACCTCAGAGATCTAGGGCCACCCAGCTTCCTCAACTGGTATGCCACCGGTGACTTCTTCAGCCCCAAGTACTCTGCCGCAAATGACTTTAGGTCTATTACAATGACTGTCAAATAGATAAGAATACTCATCGACTTCTGGACAACAGCATTATCGATTGATGAATGAGAATGAAATATAGGCTGTTAGGAGTTACAGTTACCAAAGAAGTCAGCAAGGAACAAGTCCATTCTAGAAATGGCAGGCAGTCCTTCCGGGGAAAAATAGTTACACCACAAGGAAACCTCCATGAATGAGATTCCACTATGTTCCCGTTGCCCATATCGGCATTTGAGTCCCCAAAGACAAATAACTTCCCTTGTTGGGACATGCTGACAGGACGACTATGCAGCGTGGTTTACAAAGGAGGGGTAATAATGCCCTCTTTGAAAACAGGAACTAATAAATTTAAACAATTGTTTAATGAGTGCATTTTCTGTTGGGTAGTATGGAGAGAATCGTCATGGAGCCAGTGGAAAGTTCTCTTGCCAGTAAACACAATAATGGAGTAAATAGAATTTCTGATTGACCCACGAACTGAGATTACAAATGGCAGCATCAAGAAACATGATTTTACTCTGTATGGATCCTTGATCTCATATCATCTACAGAACCTAAGCAATAAAAGTCTGCATGATGAATCACATAAAGACTCGGTTAACTTTGTCTCTAGAACCAACAGATATTATGTAGAACAAGGAGGCGGCAAAATCATCTGTTGAACAACATGAACGCCAGGATTGGCAGCAATGAACAACAAAATCATCTGCCCTTCAGTTCAAACGGAGAATAGGCAAGAGTCCTCTACAGGCAGAAGCTGCAGCCATGTTGACTGAGAACTCCTTAGCCTCCCAAAAGGGGATGGAAATGAGTACACTTTCACTCTGATTCTCGGATGTTAATTGGAGCAACTTAAGGAAGAGAAGAAATGTGGCGGGAGACCAGGAAAAGACATCTATGCATTAATCTGTTTCTAAAGCATTTTAACACTGGTAATGCCTGTGCATTTGCAGGAATCGTGACGATATAGCTCATAAATTAGCTAAACTTGTAGCAAGCACTAGTGCACAGGGTATATACACAATGGAGGGGGGGGGG
>CXYZ01007780.1:1705530-1818300 GCA_900006705.1 Sonneratia caseolaris
TTTTATTTTATTTTTATTTTTGAATTGGTCGGTTTTCTCATCGGTTCAATTGGATTTATTGGTTCAAGTGAGAACCAGCCGGTTTAATTGGATTTGACCTCATTTAAATAATAATTGGATTTTTACGAGAACCGGATCGGGTGAGTGGCCGGTTCCCGGTCGAACCGGCCGGCCCGGTCCGGTTTCAAAAATTATGATTATTAGACACGAGAATATGATTTTAAAGTAAAATAAAAGAAATGAGTATAAAATAAAGTGCGATAGAAAATTAAATATATAATATCTTAATTATTAAATTAAATTTAATATTATTAAACGAAATTCTCTCGTTCAATTGGACACCAAGCGGTTAAGGCAACTTTAATATAATAGCATTTCAGAGCTCATCCCTGCTAGAGAAAGAAGTTTGTCGGGCGTCGTCTGAATCTCGCGTGCACTTCGTCGACGAGATCAGGTTCTCGAGCCAGACTTCATCGGCCACGGCCGAGCTGGTGTCATTGTTGCGGTGCCATGTCCAATGCGCATGCGTCCCGTTGAATATTCTCAGTCGTCCATGCCCGAAGCTCGGTTCCCGGAACAACGACAGTGAGGAGGACGAAGGGCTCTTGAACCTATACGCATGCGATGACAGATATCATGTCGGTGCAGACAGAAGAAGAAGGAGATCATTTTCGAGTAATAGAAAAACCCACAAAAGCAATATTATTAACACACGTACGAGAGAGCGAGCCCTTCTCGGTTGCCTCCGTCGCCAATCGTCACGTACACCGGGCCGCACGCATTCGCCTCGTTGTCGTAGATCCTCGTCTGGAGCAATGTCAATCACACCGAAACCTTAAATCCTAGTCCGAGATGTCGACAGAGGGAGGGAGGGAGCGAGAGAGAGAGAATATTGTTAAACTCCTCGCTAATTGTTAACTTACGAATCGCTCGTACGCATGAACATGACCAGCAAAAACGACGTCGACTCTGGCCGTAAACAGCAGCTCTTCCATGGCCACCCGCATGCTCTCCCCTTCCCCTTGGTGGGCCAGGTTGGTGTTGTACCACGGGGCGTGGAGGAGGACCACCAGCCACGGGGTGGCTCGACGGTCCACCCTGGCTAGGTCAGCCTCGAGCCACTTGTACTGGGCCGAACTAGGCTCAAACTCCGCGTACGAGCCGAGCATCACGATGTGGGATCCTGCAACATTAAAGGAGTAGTAGAGGTTCGACGGTGACCCGCTCTCCTCGTAAGGCATGGCCCACCGTGCGTCATAGGCCCTGAACCCGTTGGGGTAGATGATGGGGAAGGTCTCAGCCTCGTGGTTGCCCTCCGTGGCCATCCACGGCCGGCGGCTGGCGTACGGCTCCACCAGGCGGCCAAAGGAGTCCCACAGAGGCTGCTGACTGTCGGCGTAGGAAAGGTCCCCCGGCAACAGGAAGACGTCGTGGTCCCTGCTGGCCACGTGTTCCAGGGTTGACTTGGTCCACTCGGTCTGCCCTAGGTCCCCTGATCGTCGTGAAATTCGAGCATTAATTCACAAAATTTCCATAAAATGCTTCGAAATAAATTTTCAATTCATTTCTAATGTTTCTGATTCTTCTTTATATATATATATATATATATATATAAAAGAATACACTTATACACGTAAATCTTCTACTCCAGGGTCAGGAAAAGAATGAATTAATAGGGGGGGAACATGACCAGGCTTCAATACGAGTCATCGAACATGTGTACAATTTTCTCTATATAATTAACATAAAAAATTCATATGTTTAGAATGAAATCGTAAAAATAAAAAAGAAATAAAGGGATACAGGAAGTTTTATAATGAGAATCGAACTTACAATCTCTTAATTGCTTAGTTAATGATGATATCACTATGTTAAACACTCTTTCTCGAAGTTAATAATTAAGATGTTTTGATATTTACTATTTTATACAAAATCTTGAATTCAAAATTTATAAATGAGAAATAATAATTGGTAGAATTTTATTTTTTAATAGATTGATTAAACTTAAACAAGATTGATGCATAGAAATGAGGTTATGTAGTTGATATATTGATATCACGTGCATATTTATTACATAATGTATATATTATATAGAATACGATGTCATAACTGGCCCTTCGTCATGTAATCCGGATCGAATGATAAACTACGATTAGAGTGCACTCTTCCTCTATTGCTTGAGCTTAAAGCAATAACTCACTTAACAAACTATCCATACCAGGAAGTTCAGAACACAAAGGCACGTCCTCCCCCCAATTTTATTTATTGTGAGTCTCTCAATATACATACATATACGTATGTATGTATGTATAATGAGGTTGTTTGAAAAAAAACCAATAATTTTAATATAATGATATCATTACAATTTAAAATTAACAAAATTTTGATTCTATCCTCATTAATGGGTTACTTACACTTATTTACGGGTTTTTTTTCCTCTCATATTTATTATCTTCCTTATTAATGAAATATATATATATATATATATATATTTGATTAGCATATGAATTTACATACGATGACTAATTGTAATTAAGAAACAATCGATCGAACTTAAAGGCTTGCTTCAACGAGAGGATATTATCCGAAAATAGCAAACTTGATGAACTACTCACCGACTACTGCAAATTCAATGGGAAATGTAGAAGGAGGTGTCTTGAAGCTGAATTTGGGGCCAGAGCCGCCGCAGCGGTAGTAATATGTGGTTCCCGGCTCCAGCGGCCCGAGCTTTACATGGTGAATCTTTCCAGAGCTGTAGAAGAAGTACTTATACGAAGTGTGCGTCCCAGTGGCCACCGCATTGTACTTGCCTGGAGCCGTCCCGTATTCCACCACCGACTGCACCTTATTGTCGTCGGTAATCCATGAAACCCTCATGTAATCTCTCCCCGCCAAGGAAATGTGAACCTACAGAGTACGATTGACGATGCATGTCGGATGCCAATTGCGCAAGCTAGCATATGTTAGATAAAACGCTCGATCAACAAATCGGAGGCAAAAGAGATCCCACAACCACGCATGATTATGTTGAACTTAATCGATGCCCTAGGGCTCACAAGAAGGATGACTGATTCATGCAGAACAAGGCAAAAGTGGTAAGAGTAATCTAATTGGTAGGCTGCAGGTAGTGCAAATATATAAATATGTATGTATGTATCAACAGTGGATTTTACTCTACTTTCGTAAACACCGGGGCATGCATATGGAAGAAATTACCTGTTGAGGCTCAGCGTCTGATCGATTGTGGGGAGTGATTATGATCGGGCGGGCAGGCTGCCGAGAATATCCATTCTTCTGACAGGCGGCTCTCGGGTCGAAGACCAGAAGGAGAACCGAGACAAGGCTAAGAGAGAGTCCACGAGCCATCAATGTGCAACCCATATTATTGATCCCCCATTTGTATTTGGAGTTCGTGGTTGCATAGGTATCATTGCTTAGAAGGAAGCGAGAGAGAGAGCAATATATACACACAAAAGTAGAGGAGAACCATTGGCCGGTTTGGAGAGACTCTTGAAAAGAATAGGCGAAGGAGGGAGAGAGGAGGAAGGCAGTGGCGTAAAGCAAGTCCATAGAGGAAGACGATATTGCAGGTTGGATATGCATTTTGCACCAATGGAAACACAGAGTTTCTGAGGCTTTCTGTGGATCATCTATTACTGCCTTCACAGCTGGGCAAACTTCTCGGGTACTTCAGGGTCTTGAAATATTCCTGAAATTCGAATAATTAACTGACTTGTCAGCCACGTATGAGGCACGAACCCCATCCAGCTTGCACATCTCAGGCCCTGTATAACCCTTTATGTACTCAATGCTTATAACTCATAAAATTTATTGGGTCATGATTAATATATAGTATCATGCAATG
The DNA here is from genome assembly GCA_900006705.1 of Sonneratia caseolaris. NCBI lineage: Eukaryota > Viridiplantae > Streptophyta > Magnoliopsida > Myrtales > Lythraceae > Sonneratia > Sonneratia caseolaris. Next base: position 1,709,396 of record CXYZ01007780.1, read on the forward strand.
AAATTTTTCTATTCGGAAATTTTCTTAATTCATAAATGATTATCACAATTGATTTTTACTTTAAGAATGATGCATCACGTCTCTCGACTTTCCTCTGTCGAGCTCAATCATACACCAAAGTGATCTAGGAATATCCCAGGAATCTACTCCTAGGACACCGTCGCTACTTCACTGATTGCATATGGGGACAACACCTGGATTCTGTTTCTCCCAGATCAAAAACACTGCCAATTAGGAAAACAAAAATTTATTCGTTTAAATTTAACTGGCCGACAGATAACGCCCTCACGAAGCATTCCTCTTCAATTTGCAATAAAATAACCAGACTTATTGCGTCGACAATTAATTGGCACCGATAGATTGTCTCTACGACTTGATCCGCTTCATTTCATGCCGTTATATATATATATTTATATTTATATTTATATTGCAATCAAACATCCGCGATTGATTTCTTACAGTTTGCAATATATATATATAATAGGGAGTAAAGAAATATATACACACATATAGTTAGACTACAAGTCACGTTTAAAAACCTCTTATGGGATATAAGAACACGCAGGAGAGATATGCAAGAAAACATATTCCGACAACATATATCATGGACGCAAGTACAACGTTGGCGACATAGGGAATGCTCCATTCATAGTTTTTAAAACCGGACCGGGCCGGGAACCGGTCACGGTATGGGTTCATGGGTCGGACCGGAGGTTCAATGGGTTGAACCATATGTTTAAGAAATAATATTAATAAATAATATTCTAATAAATGAATATAATATTATAATATAATTATGATTTATAATCAAAATCATTAATATAATTATAATGTTAGTCCCAAATTCAACATAAAATATAAATATAAGTATGGTAAAATAAAATAAGTATATTATAATATGTTTTTANGGTTCAAGTAAGAACCGGCCGGTTCAATTGAATTTGACCTCATTTAAATAATAATTGGATTTTTTGTGAGAACCGGACCGGATGAGTGGCCAATTCCTGGTCGAACCGGCCGGCTTGGTCCGATTTTAAAAACTATGGCTCTATTACTCGCTTGAACCGGCCGGCATGTACGGTAACAGAAAAGCCAAAACCCTTGTTTGCACGATCAGTGTCATGGATAATACATATTCCATTTGGCCGAGTTAAGGAGAAAATCTTTTGTCACTCATAGAATTCATATTTCTAGATTTTATTAAAGGGACCAACTATCTTATATTATCTTTATATCAAAATATTCAAATTCTTGGTTAAATTCAATTTTTCAAATTAATTTTCTTATTATGGCATACCCCCAAAGGCTATATTTTAGATATACATGTCCTTACCATACATCAAACAAAAAACATTTTATACAACAATTATAATAAACGAGAACTTTTTTTTCCCTTTCTATCTAATAATTATCTATTTAAATGTCCACTAAGATTTTTTAGGATTTATTTAATATTTCTTTAGTTTTATTAATAGTAGAAGAATAAGATCTGTCAAATTTTATTAAATGATTACACTAAATTGGTATATCATATAATATAATTGTTGTATAAAAAATATTATTTAAATTCTCTCACGTGGACTATCAAATTTGACTAAGAAATAATTAAAAATTCATTTCTTTTAAAAAAAAGGTTTAGATTGAATGGATAGGAAAAGGTGCAAAAACGAATGAAATTCAGAAGTTGGGAGAAATGAGAAGAAAAGCGGGATAGAATTGAAGTTCACGGGCGTGTCTCGTTTCTCTCTTCAATTCTTTTCCTCCCTCAACTCTCTCTCTCTCTCTCTCTATTCCTTTAGCCGCTCTCTCCATGGCCTCTCCCGGTGCTGGCGGCTGCCGGTTCACGGCTCTGGCGATGTTGGCCGTAACCATTGCCGGAATGTTCGTGTGCGGCCACTCCTACAGGCGGCCGAAAGCCCGCCGCATGATCTTCGTCCATCACAGATCGGGCCACTCCGGTGACAATTCTCCACAACAGGTACGACTTCACGAATTACTCTTTGGAAACGCAAGATACATACTCTCCGATCTCTTCGAACGGTGTCTTTTACAAGTTCGGGTTTTAAGCGGTTCACGTTGAAGGATACATGACAAATAATGTGAAGTAATTGCTGAGACGGATCGGATTCTTATTGCCGGCCGATCTCCTTCCGGCGTGGGGGTTGAATTAGGGCACATGGTCGAGTACTACTATTTCATCGGGGATACATGAGGTTCGTGTCCGCCCCAGAAATGGCTACACTTGTCGTTCATGTAAATGGACGGTCGAGCGATCTCTCACCTGGCCATCATGCCCACAGCCTCGGAAGTTGTTGGGATCTTGGAAAGTCGAAACGTGTGCATGTCTCTGGTTTTATACCCCAAAAAAAACTATTATTTTTCGAAATCATGAATAAATCAAACACATCAAAACTACTCATTCTAATATTTATTAGTCATGAGTCAAAACTGGTAGCAATGCACCATATACTCCCATTCTTCCTCCTATAGCAACCGCAAAAGACAGACATAGATAAGTACAAAAATTCCTTTGTACCATGAAATCAACTTTACCACGATCGATCACCAGTGCCACGCGTTGAATTTAGGACTAGGAATCGGGTGTCTCCGGGGGGCAAGTAGTGGTTGAAGCCTGAGGGGATGGGTGGGCCCCAGTTTAGATGGCCGAACAAAAACAACAACGTACGTATGATCACCAGATTTGGCAGGTGTAGACAAGAAAAAGCATAAACAATGATCCACTTGTGGTGCTGCACTGTGGCGTTAGATCACCAGATCCACACCACATATACTGAAAATTTCACTAGCTTTCGACACTACAAGTTACACGTGCCAGAGAGGATTCGAAGAGCACCCACGTATCGAGATATCAAACCACATATGATAACTTGACACACGATCAATTTCAAATGAATAATCAACAAGAGTAATACTTGTCCAATATATAAAGGCGTGCTCATAATAACGCGTACAGTACAGGCACGAGGAATAGTGTTTACTCCCGTGGTGACAGCTCATTGAAGTTCTGTTTGCTTCTCATTAAATATGTTGTCAATTGAGTCTTTTGTCTCCTACCTATACGAGGAGCATATGACAGTGTCGTCCGTGCTGTCGTGAGTGAGAATGCATGGATGGATCGAGGACTATTAGAAGCCTACATTGCAGTGGATTGAAAATGATATTGTTACGTTTAAATATTACTTCAGTTACTTTTATTGACTTAATTTTTTTTATCACTTCCTGCATTTTTCATTGGATTGTGATTGAAGCACTTCGTCATTGACATTCCTAATTGTGTCATGGGCCCATTAGGTGCACATTTCTCTTGTGGGGAAAGACTCGATGAGGGTGTCATGGATTACCAAGGCCACAGCTCCGGCAACCGTAGAGTACGGCACGTCGCCCGGCGTATACAATTGTTCTGCCACAGGGACTACGTCCTCCTACAGGTATGTGCTCTATAAGTCGGGCCAAATCCACGAGGCAGTAATCGGTCCATTGAAGCCCGGCACGATCTATTACTACCGATGCAGCTCCAATCCGTCACGAGAGTTCAGCTTCAAAACACCTCCGGCCGAATTCCCAGTCAAATTCGCAGTGGTTGGTACGTTGATTTATTCACATATCTACACGTGGATCTGGTACTATTTGCACATCATTAGCTGAATAGCTCGTGTGTAACTGTAGGTGATCTTGGGCAGACCGAGTGGACCAACTCGACTCTCCAGCACATATTACAGTCCAACTACGACGTGATGCTGCTGCCGGGGGACCTGTCCTACGCGGACCTGTACCAGCGGCTGTGGGACTCGTTTGGCCGGCTGATCGAGCCGCTCGCGAGCCAGCGGCCGTGGATGGTGACCCAGGGGAATCACGAGGTGGAGACCATCCCTCTTGTCCACTCCCATCCCTTCACATCCTACAATGCGAGATGGCGCATGCCTTTCGAGGAGAGCGGATCCAGCAGCAACCTCTACTACTCGTTCGACGTTGCTGGTGTCCACATTGTCATGCTGGGCTCGTACACCGATTTCGGGCCGGGGTCAACCCAGTACCAGTGGCTGCAAGCGGATCTAGGCAAGGTGGATAGGTCGAATACTCCATGGCTCGTGGTGCTAACTCATGCTCCGTGGTACAATACTAACTCTGCCCATCAAGGCGAGGATGAATCGATCGGGATGAAAGCAGCCATGGAAGGTCTTCTGTATCGGGCCCGAGTCGACATTATCTTTGCAGGGCATGTGCATGCTTACGAGCGATTTGTAAGATCTCTCTCTCAGTATCATTTCTCGATAGTGTGAAGCTGCTAAACAGAGATGGAACCGCTATATATATATAAATATAATACCATCCATTCTCTTGCAGACTCGAGTTTATGACGGAAAAGCCGACGAATGTGGCCCGGTGCATATCACGATTGGTGATGGTGGCAACCGGGAAGGCCTCGCCAAGAGGTAAGTTCATCATCATCCACGCAGATTAATTGCTAAAGCTCAGGTGCACTACTAATTGCGTGTTCGTGGGTATTGAGAAGATATGAAATTGCTGTCGTCTACTTCCATCTGACGCAGGTATATGAGTCCTGGGGAGTCGATATCGATTTTCAGGGAGGCAAGCTTCGGGCATGGGCAGTTCGAGGTGGTGAATGCGACCCACGCACGCTGGTCGTGGCATAGGAACGATTACGATGAAGCAGTCGTAGCCGATTCCGTTTGGATTACTAGCCTATCCTCAAACCCAAGATGCAAGAACTGAAAGCCATTTTTCTTCTATCTGATTTGTACGGATATCTGGGGTACCGATTTTTTGGGGGAATTGCATGGGCATAAAATCATAGGCAAATTGTAAGATTTTGGGATAAAAATAAAAAAGAAAATACCATTGCTCAGCATAATACTTTGAAAAATATCTATATGACGATAAGAGAAAATCCGTAAATGAAAATCAAATCTCAAACCTAATGATATCATATTTAGAGTAATATTGCTGTGATAATCCCGATTTCGTAGACAAATTAAATGGGACTCTGCTACTCTATAGGTCCGAGTCAGCCCAGAGAAGAAAGGTGCAATCTATCGGGGACCAAATCCGCCAATTCAGTGGCCAGCATGTATGCTTAGAAGACAGGCGTGCAGCCATTGTAGCTCTGTCCCTTTTATATGATTTTACAAGACCACTCGTGCGCCTTTCCACTCCACCATCATGGCCGCCGTGGCCCATCTCCCTCACAATCAGAATATTTTAGTGCAATTCCTACTCAAAATAAAATATAATATGCAATACTAGCACCATCGTGTTTGAGATTTGCATTCTTCAATATAAATCCTAGCCCCTTAATTACCTACGATAGATGATAACCGCCGCCCGTATCGTATCACAAATTTTAGTTTAAGCGAGCTTAACAATTTGATTATGTGGCACGTACAGCTTATGAAGGGTAGACTCGTGAATCTGACATGAACCCGAAATCTCGAGATTATCTGTAATAGGGAAATAATACGAAACGGGGTCTGAGTTAGGCCCAACACCATGCAAGAGTTTCAATGGAATGGGCCCACGAAGGGCCTTTTCGACGTTGCGGTCCCCACGAAATCACGAACTCTAAAAATGTAAATAAATAATTAAAAGGGAGTCGTAATGATTAGGCCTTTGGCCTCACGTGGAGGGCTCGATGCACTTCACTCACCAAAATAATAATAATAACAAAAAAATGGTGGAAAATTTTAAAATAATAATCATAATCATAATAGAAAATAATTATCACTACTGCTCATGCAGGGAAGGGGATGGCCTGTAATCATGGGAAATGATTGAATGGCCTCAGAAAGGTCGACCGATATCCATCATTGAATGTCCTTTTTCTTTTCCTGAGATGACGAGGTCTCACGAGATGCGTAAGTTGTGTAGGGCCAACACACAGACAAAGCCGAGCAATCCATGGCGGGCCGGGGGTACGTATCGCATATCGAGTCACTCGGTTTCGGGATCGGGGCGATGCCCAGTTGATGTCGTCGAGATCGTATTACGTGCGGTATGGAGGATCGGGACGGCTCTGAGCGTTCGATCGTGGGGGGCGAATGCTCTGCTGCCTTGCATATGCATTTATGCGGAGACGATCTAGCTAGGCTTACTGGTCAGTTTTTGAAGGGGCGAGTGCCAATGATGTCTACTACCTTCTGAAAATGTTGTGTGCCCTAGCTTTTGGTTCATGATGGCATCTATAAGCATGTTGGCGATGATGGGTGATGATGACGATGAATGGTATCACCACACGAGAGAGTCATCCATATATCTCGAGCTCTGAATATTCATTTATTACACCAACCCTTCATATCATTTATACCCAAAACAAATCCCCTTTTCCATTTAAAAAAATTATACTTCTTTCCTTCTTTCTTTTTTTCCTCAAAATAAAATAAATTGAAAATAAGGTAAATTAAGACCGGAATAACCTTATAAATAATATAACTGATCGAGATATAAATCTCTTCATAATTGGACCATTTGTCCCCCCTCCTCAACTCAACAGTGTGGATGGTTACCATCATCATTAAAGTGGCAAGCTAAATCCTCCTCCATAGTGATGGAAGACTGAGGGGGAAGAGAGTCAAGGGGCCATGATATACTTCCAGAAGGGTGTCATGATTGGGAGATCCCAGAGCAAATTTACAACCCTAAGTAGAGCCACGCCACCAGTCTTGAATTGGTCGTGGCCTCCCGTTGACTTGGTCATGATTTGAATTATGAAGAGCGATGAGTTGTTCAGAAAATCAAAACCCTAATGATACTGTACATATATACTCATATGTTGAGATAATTGGGCTAAAATCCCCGGAGTTATAAGGGTTTTTCCCTTTCCTTGGACTTGAAGATCAAACCATGATGTTTGCCGTTGATCTACTGATCATAATCCATGAAGGGGGATTTAGGAGGCCATCCCTACCCTTCCTCCATGATCATTACCACTGGAGACTTGAAACCCTAGAAACTCATGAACTCGGTCTCTTTACTGCCCATGATTACCAATATGGTCACCTCGCCTGCCCCATTCAAATGATACCCACCATCGCCCTCCTCCCCACAGAGCCGCAATAATAACCGCGGCCTTAATGATGTGGAGCACAGCACCATCGATTGTTGACAGCGGTGGAACTTCATACGGTAGGGCTGAAATCGCCATTGGACTAGCCATGCAGTGTTACCATCATTGCACGTACGTCTCAATGTTGCACATGCATTCGCAGTGAATCGATCTATGCAGAGTTTGTGTGAGATAGCAAAGTGAGCTTGCCGGCCCCTACCTCTCACATCCCTTGCATACGTGCGAATGATTTTGACAAATCCGATAAATCTGGGGGAAGAAACGATTGAGACATAGCTGCTACAGAACCGCTATGGTCTAAACAAAAGAATTGTGTACATGAGTGCGTTTATATTAGAACAGTATAAGGGATCCAAGGAGGGTTTCTTGCGTTCGTCGACCGAGAAATTGCGCTTACGGCGGGGAACGATCATTGCCTACAGTTCCCAAGACAATGGGCAATAATAACTGCCCAGGATTGTACATTATAAGCAGATGTTAGAATTAAAATTTTCATATAAAAATTAAATGAAATTTTTTAAAAATCGGACCGAACCAGATTAGAAATTGGTATAAGCATATATTTATACATTAGACGGGAGGTTAAATGGGTTGGACCGTATATTTAATAAATAATATTATTAATAAATTTATATAATATTTATAATTCAAATATGATTTATAATAAAAATAATTAATATAAACATTATACTAAATAAAATTTTAACATAAACATATAAATATAAATTTAGTAAAATAAAATAGTATATTATAATAGGTTTTTATTTTTATTTTAATTTTAACCGGTTCAATTGGGTTCACCCGTAGGACAGAAAACCGACTTATTCAACAAGAGTTGATATCATTAAAAGTGTAATTGAGCTTTTTATAGGAATCAGACATGCCGAGTGGCCAGTTCCACGTTAAACTATGAAGTAAGAGGATTGATTATTATATCGAACCTAATTTAGGGTTTTTTAAATGAATTATGAATGTAATTATTACATGAATTTAATGAAATTTTTGTAAGTACATACAAATACAATTTGATGGTGGACGGTTTTCATAATTATATATATATAAACAAGAGAGAGAGAGAGAGAGAGAAATAGGAGATCCGAAACATGATGGATAGGTTTGAGCCAATCCAGACCATCATTGTGAATCTTTGGCACCCCCACCATCGTTCTCCTTCACACTGGCCTCGCTCTACTTTTCCCACCCTTCCTCCCCGCAGCTAGCCGCCAAGACCGAACCTCCATTGGCAAATTGAGTTGAGAGATCTGATACAGCCTCCCTCCCGCCAAAATACTTGGATAATTTAAATGGTAAAAGGAGTTTTGATATAATAGAAGTATTTTTTTTCGATTTAATGATTAAATAATTATAATAATTTTAATTATTATTATAATTTTTTATATTTATTTATTTATTTTATATATTTCTCCATCTCATTTTGAATTCATTAATTTTTTATATAATAAAAAATGACGTATTATTTATGTGTTATATAAATCCGTTTTGATCTGACCCTGTTTTCATGGATGGTCTATCGATCTAAAATACTCTACAAGAAATCTACATTGTGTAATGCGCTGCCCGCTTCGCTTGGCATCGCCTCTTCCTCTCGATCGTCACTGTTTACAGACGGACCCCTTAAAAACCCAAAATTGCAATTGCTATTAAATTCTTCCTTCCTGACCGGCCGCCTTCCATTTGCCTCTTCATCCCATGATTGTCCTGTCAGACAGTAGACAGAAAGAGAGAGAGAGAGAGAGAGAGAGAGAGAGAGAGAGAGAGAGAGAGGTAGAGCGGGGGGAGAGTGAAGCTCAGAAGCTTTCCGGCACCCTCTATATATTCAGCGGCTACCAACTTCTTCCTTTGCTCACACTAGTAGAAACATTACCTTCCTTCCCAGCTTTGTGCTCGGTGTCCTGTCCCTTGCTTCCAAAGCTTCGAAAGCTCTTTGGCCAAAGCTCCCTCTGTCTCACCCTAAGAACTCTGTTAAGGTAAATCTTTCTTGAAAAGCATCAAGCTCCCTTCCTTCTCTCTCTCTCTCTCTCTCTCGTTCTCTCATTCATTCATTGCAGCATATTTTCACAGGGAAGGTTCCTGTTGGGCGAGCAGGTAATGTATAAGTTACTTCTTTCTCTGCGGAGGGCCCCCATATCTCTGAAGTGAGCATGCTATGTCTCCTGCTGTTATCTTTATTCACTTTAGGTTCAGTCCCACCATGCCGCAGAAAGTGATAAACTATCCTTCTTATGAAACACGAGTTCTCAGAAATAAAGTCTCTCATGTTATGAACTTTATACTTTCCTTCAGTTAAGGGCAGCCGAAATACTGAAGGAGCTTCCCACCTCTAGATATAGAGACAACTAAAACATCATTTCCTTGGAGTTTCATATGTGACATGACATGCTTCATTGCACGTTACACTATTCTGCTCTGTTCTGTACGGCTCTGCTTTCATGTCTCTACCCTACAGTATTGCTGATTCTTCTTCTTCCTCTTGATGGTGATTTTTTATGACGGGCAGTGATAGCATCACTCGTTGGGGCCTAAAGGTCGATCTTTTCTCGGGCAGAAGGGAGATGGAGAGGTTGAACTCAAACCTCTACCTGCAGAATTGCTACATGATGAAGGAGAACGAGAGGCTGAGGAAGAAGGCGCAGCTATTGAACCAAGAGAACCAAGCCCTTCTCTCTGAGCTCAAACAGAAACTCTCAAAGGCCAATAACAACTCCAACCCCAACAAATCGAGCCCGACAATTACCAAAGGTCTAGCCGATCTCAGCCTCGGCTCTGCTTCCAACCTCAGCCCATCTAATCCTAGTAAAGCCTGAAGGATAATACGCAACAGTATGCAGAAGAAAGCGCAAATATATGACCCTCCTAAGAAGACTACTCACTGGTTTTGGTGTCTCTTATTCGGATGGCAAAATAGTTTTTCCATTTCTAGTTTTGTTGGGCATGATCGTGCTGTAGTGGGTTAACTTTGGTTCTTATGGCTGTCTTCTTTTCCTTTTGGGGGATTTTAGAGTTAACTAATTTTGGGTATCAGTTGTTTATCAGGCTATCCATCATCTGTGGGCAGCAAGAATATCAATGCAGCAAATCTCTTATTCCGTATGTGCCTCCGCATATGCAGACTGCTCTAGCTGTGAAGATGACGCCAAACCAGAAGGAAATATCTAATGGCGTTGCAGATGAGAAAAACATAGGACCAAGAACAAAAGAAAATTAGTGAAGTCTTTGATTAGAACTGATCCAGCTAACATTTAACTTAAAAGATAGCGGGCGTTGAACACCTAAAAGACGAAACAGAGAGTCTTTCATTTCGTTTCACCGACCCGATTATTGTAAGAACACAATCTTTCTATTGTGACATTTATGCATTGAAACATGCGTGATTGTGACCATCTGACTTCCAACTTCGTTTATAGATCACGTCCCCTCACTAGTGGTGAAAAACATGTATCGTGAGACTTGTCTGATTTCCAAAAGTTCTTGTAGATCACATTTAATGGGTTTCTTAGTTAAATGAGAGGGTGTAAAGTAATTATCCATCTTACCGATTTGTCGTGGAGTTTTCGTTTGGATTATGTGATGATGAGCTGTATAAAAGTGAAGTGTCGATGGGTTGTATTGTCAGAGACATAACGTAAGCAGATATTTTGCTGTGGAAGTCAATGGGCTGAGAAATTAAACCACACAAAATCAGATATAGCACAGACTGGATGCGAGATGGGCCTAAGTTGACCAGTAAAATCTGAAGTCTTCTGGGCTACAACTCTCGATTGACACAATTCCACAGAGAGGCAATTTACTATCTTTCAGAACGTCAAGGGATTGAAGTTACACTTCTTGATTAAAAAAAAAAAATCACACTCTGAATCTAATGATACCCAAAAATAAATCAAGAAAATTGTGCCTGAGGGACAGCTCAAAAAGCAACAAATCACGTCAGTACAATATCCGACACGTTTAGCTCCAGGAACAATATCCATGCCAACATCTACACTCGTCAGTTCTGGCGTTATACAGATGCGGTTGGGTTAGAGGGAAAAGGAACCATAGGAAGCCGAGTGCTCCAGCTGCGAAGGCCAGACTGATCATACCTGCTAAGAGAACAACGCAAGAAAAACAAATCAAGAGAAGACAGAAGGAAATGATATTACTTATTTTTCCTCCCTTTTGGATTATTCCATGATGTTGAGCTCTATAAAGAGTGATTACGAGTATAGTTACATCAAAGCATGCTAACAGTTTCTACTGGAGTTGTACAACAGAGTCACCATCCTCTTCCTTTTGTGTTTTTGCTCTATGTCAACTTCAGTGTAACAGAATTGTGTTGGAGGAAATATGCAGCTGGCAGAGGTTCGAGAATGGATTTGTTTAAATGATTTTTTGTACGTACATTTCCTCCGTGAAAAGAGCACTGGCAGTCCCATATAGTTGCAAAATATATGAGCCACTAATGGAGAAAGAAGATGCCCTGCATCATAGATTTAATGTAAAAAGCTGATGTTAAACTTACGGTAACAAATATCCCTGAATAAAAGATTTCATCGAGAAAAAGAGCAAGAAAATTGGAAGAGTGCAACAAATTCCAGGCAGTATTTTTGTCCTTTTTGGATAACAGTAGTCTCTTCTTGTCTATGCCTTCCAGGACCAGTTCTGAAAGAGGCAGCAATTAAATTGATTGTTATCATCTACATTAATTCCTAATCTCCATCAACTATGACTTGAAACTCCATCTCCCCTCTGTTCATGGGAATAACACTTCCAATTCTAAATGTAAGAATAAAAGCACGTATTCCCTCCAACATAACTCAAAACTCTTCATTTCTTTCTGCTATCTCTTAATCACAAATTCCATGGAGTCATCATCATCAATAAAATCCATGAGAAAGATGAAATACAAAAGCAACCCTGTGCTTAGCTTACCTGTTCGAAGTAGTAGAAAAGATGCATAAGAACCAAACACCACAGTGTAGCCAAGCTGGAGACCTTCAAAAAATAGAAATAATTGTTTAATTGGAGGACATAAATCTGCGGATCTCGTAAACAAGTAATGACAGCATTAACCTGGTTCAAGAAATTTCAAAACCATATCTAAGAGTAACCAAAATGTAATTTCCCAGAAGTACGAAATTATAACCAGGTGAACCATTCATTGGATTATCATCAATTATAGATATGCAGAAAGAAGATTCTAAGCACAGCTTACCTATAATCATGGATGCTTTCAACAAGTTACGGTTTTGCTGGAGATAGACATCCATGAAATGGTTCAAGTGGGCTGCGAAAAGATACTTCCAACATGAATGTAATGATTTACACCAAACATCTTATACATTTACCAAAAACAGAAACCAGAAATCATCAATAAAATGCACTACTGTTTATTCTCCAACATTAGTTGTTTCTTGCATTTGGTGAATGGTTGAAAAGAAGACGAGTATTAGTGCAGCCATAAGTACCAGCACAAAATGTACTTAAGAGCTTCATGGAAAAAAAAATACTAATTGATATCAGATGCCATTGCTCACCTAAGCTGAAGAAAATAGGAAAGATAACTATGATACTGAATCTCCCAAATCCTCCGCAAAGAAGCAAAGAAATCATACACGCCCTGAAGACCAGCTCCTCTGTCAATGGTGCCTGTTCAGTGTATATATATATACATATATATCAAATCTCAAACCATCTTTACCGATAAAGGATAAACATGTACAAAATTACCAGAAAATGTCACTGTAGCAGCTGGCATTAGAAGAACAAGAGGGCAAAAAACCCGGAGATGAAGCAAGAGGAAGAATTCAGCTACTGACCACTACAAAGTTGCGCCAAAACAAAATATTGGAGGCACGAACATGTATATGCTCAATGAAAGCCTTCAAGGCATCAACTAAACAACAGGATGAGATGCATCCACCAGAACCAGCATCTTCTTTCAATGAATCCAGCCATAATGACAACTTCAGGGTCATTGATCCAGCGTACATTAAGGAAGTCAAGGTAAGTGGGAAGATCACTGCCTGCCACTGTTTGCAAGGCAATTGAAATCTCCATTCAGCACACAAAAATCAAGAATTCACCCTCTACTTTTTCAGTTAACAAATTCCAGTCTGCATAGAGCTCTACACAGCAACACAGATATACCTATGAATCAAGTCGGTGAAAAACATGGCCACCTCTATAACTATACATTAGTGCAGGTATACCCCTTACTAGAGAGTAAATAAATTGATCGAGGAGGCTTGGCATATGAAATTTGAACTAAATGAGAAGAGAAACAAGGGAATGGAGCAAGATAATCCAGCAATATGATGTACTTGAATAGCCAATTGAAGACAGTTTTCGCACCTTAATGTAAAACGAACATAATTATTTCAGAAGCTTCTATTGGTCACATTTTCAGGCAAGAATCTATATTTACCACGTGGTCTGCTCTAATGCCGTAGATGCCCAATAAAGTGGAGGTCTCCCAGCTTCCTATCTGGCAATCCAACGAACAGATGGTGTGAACATCACAAGAACTCCCAGAGTGAAGCTTCAAACCCCAGAAATAGAAGAGAGAGGCAGAAGGACGGTCAGCTCACGGGAAGTATAAGGGCGCACACGGCGACGGAGACAGCGGAGGATACTGCAGCACACACAAACCGGCGGATCATGAACTCCTTGAAGGACCGTGGAGGCTGGAGGCGGAAGATCAGAGTCGGCGCATAGAGAATACCCGCGAAGAAGAGGGTCATCCCCGTGCAGGCGATCACCGCCACCGGTTTCGAAACGCCGGCTAATTCCACTTCCATCCTGAAGCCCGTCTAATCAAGAAGTAGTATGAATCTGAATAATGTCGTTGAGGGGCTGCTTTTTTGTGCAAAAGAGGTCCTTTTCAGGGTTATGGGTGCTTGTAAGTTGACTTGAGCTGGACGTGTTCGAGGCAGTGGACAAGACGTGGAATCTCCATTTCTGAGCTTCGAAGGAGGAGTTTTGGGTCGGAGGATTTGGTCTCTCCTGCTCAATACTCTTTAATCGATTAGTAAACTCTAAATCCCAAAAATACCCTTTTTGGAACAGTAGATCATTCTAAGATCGCCTGTACTGATTGATTGCCTCTCTTTCACCGTGCATTGGCTCAAGTGGTCGTCGTTGATCGATTACTCGGGCCTTGGTAGAGCAACGATGACGAAAGATTTCGCCATACCGCCGGTGCAGTTCCCCTCCGGCGGCAACCCCACCACCGGTGACCCCCAGCAGAGACGGGTACCCACGGCGCCCTTTCAGGCCCCTCATTCCACCAGCTCCAGCATCCCCTTCATGTCCTTCGACGTCGGCGCTGCCACCACCACCTCCTCGACCATCTACGGCGGCCCCATTGGCGGTGCCGGTGGCTCTACCGGCTCCGCTAGCTTCGAGGATGAGGAACCGCTCCTCGACGAGCTCGGTATTCATCCTGGTCAAATCTGGAAGAAGACCAAGGCGATCCTCAACCCCTTCCGCGTCAACACGGCCGTCCACAAGGACTCAGATTTATCCGGCCCGATCGTCCTCTACCTCTCCCTCTGCCTCTTCCAACTCCTCGCCGGGAAATTCCACTTTGGTGTCATTCTCGGCTGGATCGTGGTCTCCTCGATCTTCCTCTACGTTGTCTTCAACATGCTCGCCGGGCGCAATGGCACGTTGAATCTCCATACATGCACGAGCGTTGTGGGGTACTGCTTGCTTCCCGTGGCGATTCTATCAGCCGTCTCCCTCTTCCTTCCTCAGGGCAGCTCTGGGCGTTTCGTGGTAGCAGGGGTTTTCGTGCTGTGGGCAACTCGGGCCTGCACGAGCCTCATGGTGGCACTTGCTTATGGAGAAGAGGAACACCGCAGCCTCATAGCGTATGCATCCCTTTTGATCTACACTTTGTTTTCACTGCTTGTTGTATTCTAGTCAGTTTATGAATTCTTTTGTTGGAGAATTAGTTGTCATAGTAGGTCGGAATTTCAGTAATTAAGGTATGCAACGCTAGTTTCAATCATTCTTGGCCCTCAATTTATCATCTTGCAACTGAAAAATCGTAGCTTTTCATTGTTTCTTGCACAGTTTTGCCTGTTTTAATGACTGAATTCGAGTTCAATATTCATTCTCTTGCTTGCTATATGTAGAAGAGCAGGGTAAGGATATCTTATCCTCTTGCTTTATCAGCTATTCTCTGGTGTTGGAACTAGTAACATTGAGCCAATAATTGGGATCATTATCATCATCGCACTGAAAATCCTTGGGATTTGTGATCCTATGCATAGGATTAATTATCCACTTTTCTTGACTTTGAGAGCTTCCTTGATCGTCTCTCAAGCTAGCTGACCTTGTATTCGGACAGCTGCTATTGGTTCTAGCTTGAGATGGATGAGAACCAATTAGTTTAGTGCTCGGCTCCCACTGGTTCATCTGGAGACATTTTTGTTAATGCTTATATATGTGAAGTTTTGTTATTGGTAACTTCCTCAGGAAGTTTGGAATTGGTCATGAATTGGCTTTAGATCTTCTTTCTTTGGGAACAGGCCAAGATTTCATGAATTTCTCTCTGGAGTTTCTTCAAACTCCTCTTCTTGAGTCCTCCAAGGTCTTTCATGGCTTTTCATTCATAGTTGGTTTTATACTCAAACTGCATTTTGCTTCTAAATAATTACTAACCAGTCCATCTCTTTTCGTCTGTTAGTAAATCTAAGTTGTTAAGGGCAATTGTCAGATTGGTTCACTTTGCTTGCTGAGGGATTTAGATTAGTGCATCCAAAATTAGGTGACTGCAGGAGTTTGCTGTTGTATTGCCTGCTTGGGATGTGGATGGGCTTCAGCTTTTTAGCTGTAGGTAGAAGCAAGAGCTCATATACATTGCTGAAGAATGCACCCGCTTGATCTGTCCAAGTAGATGTTTCTGGTGATTATAAGAATGCAGCTCTCTTTATTTTCCTAGGTTGCTTTAGTGGGAGTATGGAAAAGATGATAGGAAAACTTGCTGCTCTTTTTACTTAACTTTGAGAATCTTTTTAGGTTACGGTAGTCATGTTGAGACGGTCAATTTGTCTGTCAATCTGCTTAACTTTGGCCTACCTATTCTCCTAGTCCCTCTTCTACCGAGACAGGATACCTAAACTCTGACTTAGGTTGCACGCACCAGGCTCTCAACTGTACACTTCTAAGCATCTATGTCATTCATCTTTTGGAACCTAGAGAGACCGAGATAGCTATTGTCAATTGCATTGCAGCTTTTCAGTTAGTGTTGCTTTTGCCCTTTCTCTTCGAGAATACTTCTCTTGCGTAGATAAGTGGGAGAAGGCGCAATGTAAATCAGCATCCTCTTCCCGCTAGGGTGAATGCCGCTTGGATTGCAGAGTCATTGTGCTATTTTATTCATCCTGGCAAATACTGTCATCTGGGTGTGGTTGGGCAATGGTTGGTTGGTTGTGATTTTGGCTGCACCGTACACCCACCAACGCATTCATGATCTTGTGGAGAGACTGTGTTCGAGGTAGCTCAGTTAGGTCTACTTCTGCTGACTCAGTTGTGATGGTTTAGGTCAATGTTAGATGATGGAACTCAACAATTCCTCTTTTGGAACTGCGGGCTTCTTCCAAGAATAAGCCGCCCGAAGTAGAACGAGCTTAAGCTCCATACGAAGCAGGACAGGGTGTGTGGAAATCTGTGTGAATTGGTGACAGCCTTCATATTACTTATCAAGAGAACGTCAACAAGTTGCTTTTGAAAAATTCGGCCCCACTTGACTCTGATCAAATCCAGTTTTATAGTTCGAGATTTGTTGAGGAGCGTTCCACTTACCTCTCCCACCACTCGCAAACTCAACCCTATATAAGCAACATGGATCAATCAATCTCTCTCATCCAAACTAACCAACACCTGGCTAGACCATAGGCGGAACATCCTCCATAGCCATGGCTATAGTGGTTACAACTCCAAACTTTGGGTATCTCACTGAGATTGAGGACGAGGAGGATCTCTTCGAGATTGACCTTGATGCCGCCGACAACATGCCTCCACCGACATATTACTGGGGAAGTTACTTCACCAGCAACACCAGCACCGTGCTCTTCGCCAACTGCCTCTTACCCATTGCAGATGTGTCGAACGCTATTCCAGCAGCACCATCACCACTAATATCCAATGTATCCCTACAAACCAAGCCGAGAAGGGGGGAGTATCTTTCGTTCCAGGAGCCTGTCCCCCTTGGGAAGCTTCTCCAGCTTCCATACTCGAGGGCCCTCACAAGCTACTCAGGGAAGTGATTGCAAGATAACATACTGGAGTTTTTGATTCTGTAAGTTTGCAGAAGAAGAAGAAGGGAAGGCAGTCTCCTCGTGTATCTTACGCCTGTCATTGCCATTGCCATTAAGCTTATGTTCTAGTAATATGATTGAGACATGCTGTCCATGAATCATCAGCTTGTGATTACATTTGCATTCGAACAGAGAGAAAAGATGTTTCACTGCGTACATGGTTACTGCAACTATTTTCCGAACTCACACAAGTTCTACATACTAGAAAAGTTCCATCGTTCCCTGAGGGACGGTACCGGGGAGTGGGCCCCAACAATCCCATCACACAGGACCGTCCCTCTACGGAGGCAACCATGACTGAGAGACCCAAGAGCACCGCGTTGACCCAATGGGCCGTGTGAGCGCAAAACGGACCTCACGACTATCAAAATGAGCCTACTCGTGTTTTCTCATTGAACGGTCAGTCGGTCTCTATCTTCAATCCATCAGTTCAGTGATTTCTTTCATTTTCTTTCCATTTTTTGGGGAAAAAAATGAAGAGAAAAATCGGCTCAGTTGATTTGGAGGCCTGTGAATATAATCGTTGAGCTTCCTAGCCTATAACAGTGAAATGGAGCTTCCCTATTGTCATTTGAATTGGACCATGCTGGGTATGCCCACAGGATCGGGTTGAGGTGGCGACCAAATATTCCCTTTAGGCCAACAAGCCGATCAAATTGTCCGCAGAGGGAATTTGATGGCGACTTAAAGCTAGCTATCATGGAATTTCCATGAAACCCCTAAAGATGACATGTATGACTACCATGTATATTAATTCAATGCATCTTTGAAGAAAAGCTCATCCCATAAGTAATAAAAGCTGACGAGAATCTGGCTGTACGGAAATTGACTGTAGTTCGATGGTCTCACGCAGTTATTATACAGTCACTAACTGTTCATTTCAAGCCTTTTTTTTTTTTCCCTTTTTCCGTCATATCAATTCGGTATGTTACACGCTATGCTACCGGTTAGTGTTGGGATTTTTGCAATTCGAAAACTTCGATTCTGTGTTGGTTATTCCGAAAAAGTATCCGACATGGTGCGTGTCAAGGACATGAGTGCACGCCAGTTCACTATACGAACGCACAGCTCCCAGATGAGGAAACAAAGGTCACTGATCCCCATTACCATTTTTAATGGAAACAACCCAAACCCCAATACGATGAAATCATAGTAGCATCACACAGTTATTTGTGCTCACAACTTTTCCGGCAATCATATTTGGACTCGAACTTTGCTAGCTCCCAACATGTTTTGTATATAAATCTCTCTGTTAACTGAATAGCGAGAAAGAAACTGATCGAGCTGATGGGTGTTTCAGCGTCTCCGGGCTGCAGTTTCCCTCTGGGCGTTGAAGTAGACGGCGGCGACAGGGAGGCCGAGGTCGTTCTCAGCGGCGAAATTGCGGGTGCTGAAGTGGTCTCTTGAGGGAGGTGGGTTCACGGCCTGTCTTCTCTGCTGATTGAACAGCGCAAACACGAAACGGTGGATCCCAATATTCGGCCTTGGGATCTCATAGCTCACCACTTCCGAACCTATTGTTACATGATCATCCAGAAACGTGAAAAATGCCAAACCAGTGATAAGTTTCATAAAACACGTAATAGCTAGCATCTGAAATACGGTCGTAATGGTTATGGAAACGAGTGTGTCTTTGGCTCGGTGAAGGGCATAGGAGAACATGAACATGAGCCATACCGAACGAGTTGTCTGTTGTACCCGGAATGTTTGCCACGATCCTGCATGTATTGATCACATATAAATGTAATATATTTATAACTTGAGGATTGACTCTTCGATTTCCTCTCTTTAGCACTGTCTCGCAAGAGGGAATATTGAAAGCAATATGTATTCAAGTTAAAGCGCATGACACGATACCAGTGCAGGTGCTCCCTTAAATAAGGATCACTCGGTCCGGGAACATCGGGATCTGTCATGACCTGTAGATCATATTCATAATGAGTTCAATGATGATCCATCCACTTCGGGTTAACTATGAGAAGGTAGAGGTAAAGAGAGAGCTTAGGACCGAGAAGGAAAGGGTGAGTGATGGCATTAATATTAATCAGCAAGTACCAGAGTGAAGAAAGATCTCATGTCACCACCATGAATCTCAACCCTAGGCTTTATGGAGACGGCAGAAGGATAGAGCTCGTGGCCGTTGCAGACTTGCTTCCCGTTGTAGCTGACGCTCATTTTTATGCTCGGAGTGAAGGAATCGAGAACATCTCCGATCACTCTTCCCACTATAAGAGGCTCTAAAACCCTAGCCATATTATTGTTATTGCGAGGGAGAGAGAAAGGCTGGAGGCAATGGCCGACTAGATGCTTGGATCTATGGAAGGAAGAGGAGCCTTCTATTTATAGGGCTTGAGGGTGTGGGGAAAGGGTTATGGAGTTGCCTTAGGTCACGATGTTTTCCCAAGGTTATCTGATTGAAGGGTACGTTTGGAAGGACTTTAACCGATGACCAGCCGAGATGGATCCCGGAATTGAAACGAAGCCCAAGTCGGATGAGCATATATTGAATTTTCGACTAGTGAGATAACCGGTAAACTTGGTGGTTTAAATTGACAGATCAATTGATCCATAATCCATGATCTTTGGCTCTCATGTCGGTTCCACTGTAAACAAAGTTAATGCATGTGGCAGGCATTATTGAGTGATTGTAACCGTAGATATGTACAGAGTGTAGTTGATATATGGAAAACAAGGGGTCACTTTTCTTGAGCTCGATGCGGTGTCGGATATACTTCTTGTGTCATAATTGGTTCAAGTAACTCGTCGAGCAGAGAGGTGCATGGCTTCATACCCATATATACAAAAACCTAGTCGAGCCACGAGGGCTGTTGCCCGGGAATTGGTTGGAGTCTTGATGCACTTAATCAGATGAATGAATCTTAAGCAATCCACGAAGTGGGCCATAATGAAGGGCAAAAGCTAAAAAGTTGTTTCCTTTTCCTTAATTCGTAAACAAAAAGGCAGAAAAATTGAAAGGATTCTCCTCCGAGGAACAAAAGTCAGAAAATTCACCAAGTCAGCATTTTATCTTTTTAAGATAAGTTGTCAATTTGTGTAGGAGAAAATTTACATTAAAAGGAGTTTTGCATTTTAATTATCTAATCTAACAAAAACCTAATTAGAATCTTGAGTATTTGAGGGCATGTTTTGGGTAGACGCACAAATTCTGTTTCTCTTTTCATCATCTTTTGGTACTTGTTGGGGGCAATAAAGAGAAGCCGGAATGCATGATTGAATCGGTGCTTCATAGAACATTTCCAATATTTACATCACAGAACAGGAAAGAATCTGCCATTTTTAGCAGAGATTCTTCGATCCATCGATTTGTGGGGGGGGGGGCATAAGGCATAAAATTCACCCCCCATCACAGATCAGGGCAAATGGGCTGATATATTTTGCGAGTGCTGAGTTGTCACTTCAACCATGACAAGGGAAAGACTCTTAAGTTGGGGCAGAACCAGGGGATTTTCCATGACTGGAAGCCCCATGTCCCATGAGCAATCTCAGAATAAATTCGGCTTCCCATTCCCCAATCACTATCTTGCATTTAATTTAAATAAAGTGTCATAGATCTTAGGCTCAAATCTTATTAGTAGAGTCTGCGGAAAGTTATCCGGGTAAATGTGCCAAGTTCGACGTGCTTGGCAAATATTCACTACCCTTTTCATACCGCACAGGGCGAATAGAACCGATCATGTGACTGGGGGATGCACAAGCATCTCATGACGTGCCGATTTCCGTTTCGTGCATCTTTGTTCCTTATCCATTTTTCACCTTAATTTCCTCCTTGAAATGGCTCGCTTTCATGCCCTTACGGAACCAGATGGACCCATGCTTCACGGTCCTTCACATTCGTTATTCCTATCTGGTTCTTTCTCCGCTTTCCATGCTGTCTTCACCAATGGGTGTCCCTCCCTGCGCATGTTCCTCCTCTCCAATGTACAATTGCTTGCTGTTTTAGCTCGTCCCCTTCGGTTAAAGTAATTCCATGACAAGAACAGTGGGGGATCACCCTCTTGTTTCCCTTTCTCATCTACCTTCTTCTCTGTTGGGCTGATGAGCCTGCCTCTCTATGCATAACCGAGAAAAATGATTCCGTGGCTGGTGATCTATCTTCGCACCTGGCATGTTTCTCGAAGGCTAGGTCATATTATATCATGCTTGGCATGGTTCAATCTCCTCATCTTCTTTTTCAGCGTTTAATGGACACAAGAAAGGGTGCAAAAGGACACACAATCACAAAATGTTTTTCACACCCCCACCCTGGAACACTGGCGACCATCCGGATTGTCTTGATCGTGAACACTGTGTAGCTTGTGCATAAATCCGTCGTTGGCCTATCCGGATGGCCGCTGAGATGGACAGGCCAGATTGGAGCTCGCAATCAGTCTGATCGATGACTGCGGGTCCCGGGCACATCCCTTATCCAGTTGGTGTACTGTTAACTGATCTTTTTCTTCAGCAAAGACGAATCCAGCAGAGGGCAGAATGCTGTGGGAAAAGAAAGGAAAGAACAGCCATCTTACATTCCGGAAGGAATAGGGATCCCGTCGACATCAAATAGGACAGGACCATTATCGTGACAAATTGTGCATGTACGACGAATGGCATGCCGGGTCTTCATAGATATGTTTTTGAGCAGTACGATCAAGAGCATATTGCTATCGTGCGCAAATTGATAAATGTCTAATAATAATAATAATAAAATAAAATCGCACGCAGTACACGATGCTGAGAAACGAAGCAAGAAACGTCCATTCTGAGCCGAGAGCAAGTGTTGCAGTAACGAATCCTCGTAAAAAAAATTTTAAAAAAACCCTACTTAATTTTTTGCATCTTTGTGAGGGTAAATTACACCATTGGTACAAAATATTTTGACAATGTAACACTTTGGTACAAAATGTTTAAAATGTAACTTGCTGATACATTTTCTTTCAAACATGTAACACTTTAGTACATTCCGTTAATTTTTTATTAACGCCGTTAATTTTTGATGACGTGTATTGTCTACGTGACATTTCTTGATGACGTGGCTTCATATTTTAAATATGTGGATTGCCATGTGGCACATGGGACCCACCATTTTTTTTATTCATTTCTCTCTCCGCACCTCTCTCTCTCTCTCTCTCCCGCTCTCTCTCTCTCGCTCGACTCTCTCTCCCTCTCCCTCTCCCTCTCTCACTCAGCTCTCTCTCCCTCTCTTTCTCTCGGCTCTCTCTCTCTCTTTCTCTCTCTCTCGGCTCTCTCTCCGTCTCCCTTTCCCTCTCTTGCTCGCATGCTCGGCTCTCTCTCCCTCTCTCTCTCTCTCTCGGCTCTCTCTCCCTCTCTTTCTCTCGGCTCTCTCTCTCTCTTTCTCTCTCTCTCGGCTCTCTCTCCGTCTCCCTCTCTCTCTCGACTCTCTTCCCTCTCCCTCTCCCTCTCCCTCTCTTTCTCTCTTGCTCGACTCTCTCTCCCTCTCTCTTGCTCACATGCTCGACTCTCTCTCTCTCTCTCATCTCTCTCTCCCTCTCTCTCGCTCGCACACTCGACTCTCTCTCTCTTTCTCTCTCTCGGCTCTCTCTCCCTCTCCCTCTCCCTCTCTTTCTCTGTTGTTCGGCTCTCCGAGAGAGAGAGAAAGAGAGAGAACCGAGAGAGAGAGAGAGAAAGAGGGAGAGAGAGCCAAGACGGAGAAAGAGAGAGAGAGCCGAGCGAGAGAGAGAGTCGATCGTGTGAGCGAGAGAGAGGGAGAGAGAGTTGAGAGAGAGAGAGGGAGAGAGAGTCGAGCATGCGAGCAAGAGAGAGGGAGAGAGAGCCGAGCAAGAGAGAAAGAGAGGGAGAGGGAGACGGAGAGGGAGCCGAGAGAGAGAGAGCCGAGAGAAAGAGAGGGAGAGAGAGCCGAGTGAGAGAGGGAGAGGGAGAGGGAGAGAGAGTCGAGCGAGAGAGAGAGCGGGAGAGAGAGAGAGGTGCGGAGAGAGAAATGAATAAAAAAAATGGTGGGTCCCACCATGTGCCACGTAGCAATCCACAAAGCCACGTCATCAAGGAATGCCACGTAGATAGTACACGTCATCAAAAATTAACGGCGTTAATAAAAAATTAACGGAATATACTAAAGTGTTACATGTTTGAAAGAAAATGTATCACCGAGCTACATTTTAAACATTTTGTACCAAAGTGTTACATTGTCAAAACGTTTTGTACCAACTGTGTAATTTACCCGCATTTGTGATGATATGATAATATCACAATATATATATATATATATGATATAAAAATAAATAATATAATTAATGGGCCACCTTTGTTCAAACTCAAGGTGTCACCACACATGCATGTATGTGACTTGTAATTCCACTTTTTTTTATTTACTTAAATGGATAGTTTCCACTCTCTTATGCCACCGATCTTCCTTCCAATAGTAAATCAGGGTAGGGGTATAATTGCCATGTAAATCGGACCTCCGGTGGTCATTCCGGTTTGCTGGTCGTTTGTTCCTACGGAGACTTACTGGGCTGAAGCCAAAGCCCAAACTGATATTACTAAGTGTGCGGTGCCTGCATTGCTGAGCTGTAATTGGGCCTTGCAAGCCCATCTCGGCCCATATCATAAACCCCTTTGTTGATAAGGGTTTAATGGGGAGGATTCCTTCTTTGCCTTCGGGTAGACCCACAAAAGCTTGACGCTTTCCTCTCTCTCTCTCTCTGTCAGCTTCTGAAGTCCAAAGCTTTAGCAATTTCCTCTATTGCTCGCGGCAGGACTTATCTAAGCAACAGCGACCCACATGGTGCAAACAAGGATTAAGTGCACACACAGAGAGAGCTGACGGAGGAAATAGCCCCATTTATGAATCAACGCAGGTCTCTCTCTCTCTTTCTCTTTCGCTCTCTCCATCTCTTCTTTTTTGATGACCCACTTGCCATTTTCTCTTTTCCGCTTTGCTTTCATGGGTTCTTGCAGTTTGCGTTGTTTCTTGCTCTGGGTTTGACTGTTTTTCTACTAGGAACTCCGAACTTATGATTACTGAGCTGAATGCGGGCATTTCGAATTTGTTGTTTTGTGCTGTGGACACCGAAATATGAATGTCGCCAGTTGTTATGATCCTCGGCTTGGTTCTTGACTCTCCCTTGTTGAATTTATGATGTTTGTCTAACAGGTACTACAAGCGATAATTAGCACTGCCCCACTTTGTTTGGAGTTCACGCAGGAATTGTACCAATCTTTTCCCTTGAGAACATAACCTCCACTTCTGAATCTGGAAGATGGTGCCCTGCACATCAAGCAGTCTCGCGCCATCTGTTTTAGGAAATCCCATGGGGTTTCTAACTGTTCTTGGAAGCGGATTGTGCACAGAAAACCAAATTCTGAGAATGGGCTCTGTCAAGAACTCCGAGAATACGAATGGATTCCTGTACAAGACATCAGCTTTCCCTCAGGTTATGTGCTCCACAAACTCTCACAGCATCAGTCCTTATTCTAGCAGAGACCCTTTTCTGAATCTGCACCCTGAAGTTGCCATGCTTAGAGGTGATAGGACTGAGGGAAATGAAACATTGAACAAACAAAGCAAGAGCAATTCCAGTGAGAATGTATCCGAGAGCTTAAGGGATGTAACTTGCACAAACAACTACAATGAGGCCAAAATCAAGGTAATTGGGGTGGGAGGTGGTGGTTCCAATGCAGTTAACCGTATGATAGAGAGTGCAATGAAGGGTGTGGAGTTTTGGATCGTAAACACAGATATTCAAGCCATGAGGATGTCACCAGTCTTTCCCGAGCACCGCCTGCAGATTGGGCAAGAGCTCACTAGAGGTCTTGGTGCTGGTGGGAACCCAGAGATTGGGATGAATGCTGCCAAAGAAAGCAAGGAAGCAATTGAGGAGGCTCTCTTTGGAGCAGACATGGTCTTTGTCACGGTAGGTTCTGTTTCTGTGCAATATAGCAGCTTCAGATGATAATAAACTACATATATTAGAAATTATTTTTGCTCAATGACCTACCAGCACCAACATTGCTGCTTTAAACATTTCGCAAGCTTATTGATTAGGAAAAAAATTATGAAGTCTTTGCAAGCTCCAATATGGTCACCTGCACCAGAATGTCTCAGAAAATTCAAGGTTATTTTTGTGAATATCCGGCGGATATTTCTTGTTGTCCTTGACCTTGGGTATTTAGTTACATAAATACCTAATTAATTATTGAATCTGACCATATGTCCAAGGATATCATCCACTACATCTTTTACCATGTCAAATATGTAACTCCTGTAGTTTGCTTTCAGAAGCTACAGAAAGATCAATCTATTACACTGGAATTCATTGTTAGGACACAAAGTTCATTTATTTGTCTATTGATTTATTTAAGGCTGGCATGGGAGGTGGAACAGGAACTGGTGGTGCACCCGTAATTGCAGGAGTTGCAAAGTCAATGGGTATATTGACTGTTGGTATAGTCACAACTCCATTCTCCTTTGAGGGGAGGAGGAGGGCTGTTCAGGCCCAAGAAGGAATTGCAGCTCTGAGGGACAATGTGGACACTCTTATAGTCATTCCAAATGACAAGCTATTAACTGCAGTTTCACCATCCACTCCTGTAACGGAGGCATTTAATCTCGCAGATGATATTCTGCGACAAGGTGTTCGTGGCATCTCAGATATAATCACGGTATAGGCTTCTCTTGTGTTTCACATAAACTACTCTGGTGCCTTTGTTTTGACTGTATGGTTTACAAGCTGAAGTAGGTTTTTTTTTCCCCCTTTTGGGTAGGGGGAAATTGTCTGTGTCTTTCATTTTTCCCTTCTCTTAGAGAATACAGAAAAGGGTAGTAAGTCTTGTTTGCACTTCATGAGTTGCATATTTAGCCCTATGCAGTGGGCCCTTACCCTTATTAGTAGTATTTTATGCTGCTTAAACATAAGCTTAATGTGATGACTGCCTGGGAACCAGCTATCTGATTGAGTGATTCATCTGCAGATACCAGGGCTTGTCAATGTGGATTTTGCTGATGTTCGAGCTATAATGGCAAATGCTGGCTCTTCCTTAATGGGAATAGGAACAGCAACAGGTAATTTCAAGTTTTTGAGCTTGAATTTCTGCCCTGCATTCCAAATCTCAAAACTGCAGCAACTGATATTTCCTTGAATCTCAGTCAGAGGGGAATATATTTTGGATTTACTATCCTTTGCCTTGCACCTGTTATATTGATGCTCCTGAAGATTATAAACCTCTACCACTTTGACTATCATGCAATGCTCTGGTTATTCAGGGAAAACCAGGGCAAGAGATGCTGCGCTAAATGCTATCCAATCACCATTACTAGATATTGGTATTGAGAGGGCTACTGGAATCGTCTGGAACATAACTGGGGGAAGTGATCTGACCTTATTTGAGGTACTACACATGCATAGAACTGAATGAAATTAAATGTGATGAAACATTTAAACCTTATGCCCTGAGGGAATAGAAATTTTGTTTAAACCTCTCAGAGCATTAGCAACAGATCAAATTAATCGAAAATTTTGTGGCAAATACACGCGAGGAAACAAGAAATAATAAAATTTTCTTCAGTTACCTGCTAAGCTAACCTTCTCCAATTCATTATTTGCTAAAATACCGCTTGTACATTCTATGCTAAATCTTCTTTCTTTTAAGTCTTTTTATGATGGAATACTTTTGCAGGTCAATGCTGCTGCAGAGGTTATATATGACCTTGTAGATCCAACTGCCAATCTTATATTTGGAGCGGTGATTGATCCATCAATCAGTGGTCAAGTAAGTACCGGGGATCCCATCTGCTAACCAAGCAGGTTCTACACTCAAAGGAGTGATTGACACATCCATTAGGGTTCCTCTTTGACCTAGAATTTAGCTGCAAAAATTGCACCTTATATGAAAGTTTCATTTGCCTCTTCTTACAAGCTTCCATACCGAAGTACCATAATGCACTTCTCTGGTCATTCTTTCTTAGGTCCACTTCCAATTCTGTAACCTCTTTAGCAATCATTTTACTATGATCAAGTTTCATTTCTGCTCCCTTTAGGTGAGTATAACCTTAATAGCCACAGGATTCAAGCGTCAGGAGGAAACTGAAGGTCGGTCTGTGCAGGTGCTCTCTTTTTCCCTCTTTCTACCCCTTTCCCTCACAGTCATGTCTTTTTTTAGACTCATTTGACTGATTGAAGTTAAAACTCCAGAGCAGTCAAACCTCTCAAGGAGATTACACAATTGGAATCAATAGGCGACCTTCCTCTTTTATTGAGGGCAGTTCCGTGGTGATCCCTGAGTTCTTGAAGAAGAAAGGTCGCTCACGTTATCCCAGAGCGTAATGTATTTTGCCGAGTTGTAGACCAATTCTATTGCTTCCCATTGTCCCTCAAGAGAATATGTGTATAGTCTGCCTTTAGGTGGCAGTTGCTTCTAGATTCTAGAACAGAAAATTTTAAGTACCCAACTTGCGAAAGTTGCATAATATCCAATAAGGTATAGTTCTAGATCTGCTTCATGCTATATAATGGTGAGTGATGAAGATACCTGAGCTACTTTAACTAGCAGAATGTTAATAAGTCTGAGTCGAACTCGTTAATAGGGGTTTGTTTCTGTATTGTGGTCAAAGATGTTTGGTGTGTACAGATTGTCTTCTGAAGTGCGAAAGCCTTGTTAGCGAGGAACGTATCGAGGTATTCACAGAATAAGCCTCGTCTTTCTGCTAAATTTTTTGGTGATTAAAAAGAATCTCCTTGATCACAGCTTCCTGAAAAGAGGCAGCTTTTGCACATTCTGTATGTACTTAAAGCAAAATGAATACGCTTTTCTGGAAGACAGGAGAACTGTGATTGAGCCAGCTCATTAGCATTGTTTGCGAATGTATTTATGTTCGTTAGCGTCAATAATCTTGCAGGTCAGGGCTCATGCCTTCTGGGGTCAAGTTTGATCAAATTCCTAGAAAGACAGAAGACCTTGAATAGGATCGATCAAAATAGAGAATGTGAATGAGCTTCCTTTAAGCGGGTCACCGTGAACACTACTATAAGCTCCACCATATGTACATCGTTCAGAGGAAAGCCTTAGGATCAGCTTTATAGCATCAGTTCTGCAGAGTCTTTCCCTCTTCCCATCTTACCAAGCAGAAGACGGCAAACAACCGCTCATTCGGATCCCACCAGGAATGTTTGATGGAATGACCCTGGAAACTGTGCATTCGGCTTTCATTTCATTCCATTCCATTCCATTCATCTTCATCACCCAGCATAAGACAGACAGTATACTAGTGTCCCCAAAATTGTTTTATTTTGCATGTCGAATGCCACAAAACACTGAAGTACCAGAGGCGTACACAGAGTAAGAGGGGTCCCTCACATGTCCTATCTCCTCCTCTGATCTTCCAAATCAATTGAATTTGGCAAACATGTGAACGGGCCATTAAGGACAGGCGAATTTCTCTGTGACCCTCATCACATCCAATGTTACGTCAGAATCATTTTTGTTCGGTACTGAGAATCCACAAGTGGCAAATCCACTGGAACCTTTACCGAGCCAATGGGCACCATGCCTTTTGCGAAAGGAAAGCACGGCGTTTCAATGCCACTCGCTCAGTCCTCTGAACTTCTTTCCGTGCCACGACTCGATCCGACCTGACACTACAAGACTATCGATCACTAAGGCTTGTCGGTGCCCGTTTTCCCTCTCTGTGTAATGACTATTCTGCACTGGTGCGTGAACCTTGTGGTACGTCTTACAAATAGACAATCTTTATGATAGCTGTACGCAAGCAGGTGAAGATCCGTACATGGTTATTTCCGGGTCTAGAAGGCTAGTCCCGAGGGACATGATGTCGCATAGTATGGTCCCATGGGGCAGAGTGTATAACTCATACAGGCAGGCAAGGCCATGTGAGAGATCATTATTTCCGAGTGTTGGACAATTATGACAGAGAAGCCTCCCGTCGATAGGATAGACGAGCCGATCCGGCTGGGGTTCGGTCAAAGCGTGATTCGAGCCGAATCACAGGAAATTCACTCTCCGGCTCCCTGAGGACTCAATTGACCGTGGTCGTGAAATTTAATTGCTTCCAATAAGTAAGCAGGACCAGCTGGCGCCGGTGGAGGAATGAAACACATGGTCGGAGAGCTCCAAGGCATCAATGAAGGAGAAAATATCTCCAAGACGTACGTCGAAGAGCCACCAAGATCAAGTCTCCATCTCATTGAATAAAAGTATAATAAATTTTTTTTAAAATAATTTCATAAATTCAAATTATATATATATATATATATAATAAATAAAGCCGGAAGACATCATGGCAACCCCAAGCTCGACATCAGCCTCACACTGTTCCAAAATTTGAACCCAATCCATGTGGCCGGATATGGAGAAATAAGTTTTCAAGTTCGAGAAAAGGAAAATCGATCAAGAGGAATCAATGCGTGTCTCACGTGCACCACTAGTCTTGCTTTCACACCGTCTTTCTTGTATAGAAAATTTCGAGGAAAAGAATATAATATGTCTTACAAGTTGTCACGCTTAATAATTTGTGTCATTTTATGTATTGCCATTACTTCAAATGAAGGGACGATATGTCGTGATTGGATATGATAAGCGACCCCGAAATGATCTCGTCTGATCACAAAGGAAGGAAAAGTGAAGTGAAGCCACCACGCACACACAAAATGGAATCACAGAGGGTATGGAACGGGACACGTACGCTTGTCATCTACCATACAAAGGAACACTTGCCGGTGACGTGTAAACTGACACCCCACCCAAATTCCAGGTCCCTTTATTCCCACACACACGCTTTAGCCTCCATGTAATCTTCCTCTCCTTCGCCTTCCTCCTCCCCTCCCATTCACATGTAAAAGATATCAGATCAAGAAGAAGAAGCTGAGGGAGAAGGCTTGGAGGCAAGAGAGGAACAAGAGCAGGAGGAGGGAGCGGGAGCACGGTTTGTCCGCTGGTGCGTACTAGTCCTGATTGCTTCATTGATGGGCAAAGAGCTTAATGAAATGAGCTCCCACCAGTGCTCAGAGGAGCCCCCGAGTGATCCTAAGGAGCTACTGTCGGCGAAAACCGACGAGACTCCTGGTTGTGGGGAGGAGAGAACCAAAGCGGATGAGCCCGAGATCTCGTCTCTATCAACTGCTATGCAGAAAGGATTATCTGCAGAGGATTCACTGGATGAGATGGCCATGGCTACCGACAAGGACGGTGCCAGTGATGCCGTGAAAGAGGACCGGCTGGTCATGAAGGATGAAAATGGCCGTGAAAGGTTGAAGAGGCATAGGAGCGAGGTGGCGGGTCGGGTGTGGATTCCAGATGTGTGGGGCCAGGAGGATCTGCTCAAGGACTTGGTGGACTGCTCAGCATTCGACTCTCCATTGGTGTTGGGCAATATCATGTCAGCTCGGACGGCACTCGTCGAGGAGGTGAGGAGGGCCAACTCGAGCGGGTTACGAATAGAGAACAGGTGTTAAAATTTCTTATTTTTCCCTATCAGTTTCCATTGTTCTGATCCCGCTGAAAAGTTGAGATTCTTATTGCTTTTCCTGAACCGTTATGGGGGGGGCATAAGATAAGTATTGCTCCCCATTAGTGTAATATATCTTAGTACTTATCTTCTGATGAAAGCAATGGCCTAAAAATCGCTGGGAAGATTATCATATCTGTGTTGCGAATGTTTGCCTTTGCTCAGGCTTCTTAGAGATGAGATTCACTTTTATATCTAATATCGAGTTCGTGGCAGCAACTCAGCGACAATTCTAGGTCCATGCTTATTATCTAGACAACAAGAACCGTGACTTGATTGTCAACAGTTCTCGAACTATACCAAGCTGCTCCTTCCCATGCAGTGTCAAGGTCAAGTTTATGGCCGTGTTTGCAGTCTGGTAGACTCTTGGCTGGCGATAAGGGCAGGCAGTTGGAACTGACTTTTTATAATAAACTCATCAAGGAGCAAGACTAAAGATTTTATCAAAGGGATGTAAGGCCGAGTAGGATGGGACATTTGGAGTTTTAGGGCCATTCAAAATCGACCAAAAACCATGCTGTGCCATTTCATGTATGGCAAATCGAAATGGATGGATAACGGCTGTGTCAGGTTTGGGTTTTTTTCACCTTGGGGAGTTCAGTTTCTGATTGAAGTCTCAAGTTTAGGAAGAACGGCAAATCAAATTGGAAAACCGCATCTTCTTGATGACAGTTTTACTCATCTAAATAGATAATGCTAATGGTTAGTTAAAAACCGATGTTTCCTCTGAAATCAAGGACAGTCGGCGGTTTAAGCTCTACTGAGTTTGAGAGGTGAAATGGAAGATGTTCTAACAGTTGATGAGCACTTTGAACGGGTAATTGCCATTACATGCCTCTTTGGATCTATCTTTCGAGTTGAGGTCACTCCAAATCAAGTCTGCCAAGTATGTCGAGGCATGTTTAGCTATGAGTATGACTTATTCGATGCATTCCCTGTCAAGTTAGTTGCTGAGACTAGGGCAGCAAAACAGCTCCTGCTAAGCGTGGGACAAGTGAAAATGGTATTTCCCCAAGGAAGTTTTTTGTATGTAAATCGTGAAGGATTTTGGGGATTAGAACATTTAATGAGCCTCTCCAATGAATTTCAAGTGTTCTCGCTCGGGGTTCCGCACTTTAATGGCCACTCGGTCGAGCACAAGAGCAATAAATTCTTCAAAATGGAAGGGGAGAAGTCGAACAGTGTTCTTCTTCTGATCCACGCTCTTCAAAATGGAAAACAAGTTTGAAACCAGAATGAGAAACTGGGTTCGGTGACTTCAGGACAGGCTTATGCAAGAAGCCCATCTCTCCTGTACAGCAGGAAGGACGCCAGCCCATCATCCACCCTCTTCCATCCTTCCTGTTCAGCAGCAAAGACGCAAATTCTGCAATGTAATGCACTCCTTTCTGGTTGCTTTCTCCTGCGGGAAATCATAAAAGAACCGTCTGATATAAGAGATTCTTCCCAGAAAGTCAAAGATTACTTCAACTCAATCTCGATTGTTATGCTGCAGTAATGATTCAAAGACATTCCATTCCCTGGACCAAGGCAAACTTCAAAGTTCTGTACATTTTCCTTTCCCTTCTCTGTGTTCTGAGCTCCTGAATCTTGGAATGTAGGTTCACATGGACTAGTTGAATTCTTGGAAACATATTGACGCCCCTGTTACATCAAACAATATCCTTACTGGTATTTCTCTCCTCAACTGAGCCATTATTCAGCAGCAAGTTTTGCTCGTTGCTTCTCTTCAGACCTGCCTCCGTGTCGAGTCTCCACTTGTTTACCTCTAGTGAACCTTCATCGGATTTGCAGTTACAACGCGTCAAAGGCTAAATTTTGCGTAAAACCAAAATTCGAACATGGGATCTTCACTTCTCGAGGTGGCCACAGGGGACAGTGCATGAAGAATTCAAGGAATTTGGAGGGCATAGAAATGCTCGGTCATTTCTTTCACTTGGCTCACTTCCTCGGCTTCAATATCGATCGTTTTTGCGATATCCGACTCTTTTAACATACCTTGTCAATCTATTGAGTCACGGTTATCCTAAAAGAACCATGAGAGCGATTTACACAAGCTATCAGCAAATTAAGAGCACTATTGATAAGGAGATGCCAGAGTGACTCAAGCCATGAAGGCAAGCCAGGACAGTGGGAAAAGAAAAAACAAACAATCTGATTCTATTTCCTTTTTTGCTAAAAAAATAATAACCACAGAAAAATCATTAAATTAAGTAAATAAATTTTATTATTATTTTTATATAAAATATTATAATCTCGAATTTAAATTTTATAAATAAAAAAATTATAATAGGAGAATTATTCTATTTGACCGAGGATATTTGAATATGAATTGAGGATTATTAGTTTCCAATTAGTACATATGATGAGCACTGGGGGGGAAAATGTTTCCTGGGAAAGTCGATAACTACCGCTTGTTCCGCCGCGGCAAAAATCAGTCAGCCTCTTAACGGAAATTCGAAAACCACATCACACTGCACCTCAAAACCCTAGAGACCAAACCACTAAGGACGATGATTCCGTGCAAGCCTTCACTCTTCTCCCCTTTTCAGAATTACCCACTTGGGCTCGCTTCTATGGCTTCAAACAGACCACCGAACCCCGCCTGCTTCCCGGCCAGGATCAAGTCCATGGCCACTGATAGAGCGGCCGTGTCTCCTCCGCAGAAGAGGCCGATCTCGGCCTCGGAAGCTCGGATATCTCTCGTGTTTGCCCTCACCTCTCAAGCATCGACCGTCTCCCAGCGACGTAAATGTTCTTACACTAGCAGCGACTTTATCCCCATTAGGCAGTTCAAATTCTGGTATTGAAATTGTTGGTGACTTGTTGCAGTCTTGATGGACCTGGCGACAGAGACTGCAAAGTATGTGTTCCCGAAGAGGTTTGAGAGCCGGACTCTAGAGGAAGCTCTTATGTCGGGTAATGCTTTCTTCTTGCGAGTAAATGATTTGAATTATGATTCTGTTTACTCTGGTTAAACTTTAAAGCAACTAAGCAAGGAACAAATCCTGGCATACATATGCAACACAGTTCCTGACCTCGAGACTGTGAAGTTCAAGGTCTTGAGCAGGAGGGATGGTTACGAGATAAGAGAAGTTGAGGTAAGATAAAAAAGCTCTCACCTTCCTCTCGTACCTTGTACAGAGTTATTCAGACAGAACAATGTCCTGTCCATCTCTGTGCTGATCAAGTATGTCTCAAAGCTAATACGTTCTTGTAATCCTTACTGTGAATATATTTTATGCTAATCAAGCATCCGAACATGTCATGTGTGAGGCGATGTTGTAATTTTAAGTTTATGCTGGGTTATCTGCTCCTCGGTGTTATCGAAAATTGGGAAATTCTGTTCAGTGTTCATTTGCTACCACAAGTTGTTATCTCCTCTCTGTTCATTTTTGCTGCTAGAGCAATTTAACAGCAGCTCTGATTGAGGTCCTGGTTATTCGAGAATCTTAGTCGCAAGAACTTTGGCTATCTGTTTTCTAAATTATTTGAACTTTCAACACTTTTACGTATTCCTGAAAAATGAACTACTTGTGCCCCATGCACCTTTTCCCCAAGCCTCTACATGTTCAACAGATTAAGTAAAAGTTCCCTAGGCTGTAACTTGTGCATTCTGTCTAACAATCATTTGTGAAAGCTGTCAAACAGGCTTACTATATAGCGGAAACAATGATGCCTGGTAGAACTGGCTTTGATTTCAATGGCTCTTCTCAATCATTTAATGTCTTGGCAGAGTATCTCTTCGGTAAGGTAGTCACAGATTCCTCAGAATTATATCTGCCCTTTGGAATTGCTTTTCATACCATCACATGATTGCTAGGATTTTTATCTGTGATTTAGAACACTACGAAGGAGAAAATGGAGATGACAACCCCAGTTTATACGCGCAAGGCTCAATCTGCTGGGGAAAGAATGGAAATGACAACACCGGTGATAACAAGGAAGGTGAAACTTCTTATACGAACACCCTCAGCTAGTAAATATTTGAATGCTTTCATGTTCATCCATTAAGCTCTTCACTATTCTTGTTACTTCTTATCAGATTGCACAACGCAGCCACTTGACAAATTTTATTTTCTACTTTCTTACTATCATGGGCTAGCCTAGATAGCGTCTAGCATGCTTAAGAGACAACATTTTGTTTAATTATGCTAATCTGATCAGAAAGAATTGGGAAACCTCAGGTGGGTGATCAAGAGAAGTGGAAGATGTCTTTTGTCATGCCATCAAAGTATGGTGCCAACTTACCATTGCCCAAGGATTCATCTGTGAGGATCAAAGAGGTGCCAAGGAAAATTGTTGCTGTTGTTGCCTTCTCAGGTTCAACCCCTTTCCCTTTACTTTGAAATGTCCGAAGCTCTTGATTTTGATTTTAATCTCAATCATTTTTCATCTTCCTAATGTCAGGGTTTGTGACTGATGAAGACATTAAGCAGCGGGAGCTCAAACTTCGAGAGGCCCTAGAAAGCAACAGAGAGTTTTGTGTGAAACCAGGCGTTTCTGTTGAAGTTGCGCAGGTATGGTTTGGATGGTTTTTGTTGAGCTGATGCTTGACCTTTAAAGGTTCATTCAGGGATTCTATTTACCCATTGTCTGACAAATCATATCAATGGTGTGATTCATGGTTGCAGTATAATCCACCTTTTACACTACCATTTACCCGCCGCAATGAGGTTGCTCTGGAAGTAGATAGGAAGAATCAGTAAAAGATTGAGCTATCTAGCTTATATACTTGTATAAGTTGATCCATCCCCTGAGTAATGTAAATAGAAAGAATTTGATAGAGCATCAGCTTGCAGCAGCCCTCTGTTTTCCCTCAACTGCTCTTAACTGTACATACTGCACCCATAGTTATGTTCTGTTCCAGCAATGTGTCATTTGTCACATACATATCCTGTTCTCTTGATCCATGGCATTGCTGTGGCATATATGCATATATATATATGTGTGTGTGTGTGTGTATGTTTGTATGTTCTGTGATGGGATACTGCAGCACGCACACTGCAGAGCTATATTCATTCAGTGTCGAAATATTGTTACCCTGTTGTTTCATATCGGGTACAATTCCAGGTAGAGATAAAATTGTAACATATACGGAATGGAATCTGAACTATATACTCATAATGGTCCGAAACTGAGATAAGGAATAGAAATCTTCTTTAAAGATGCTGTCCTTGTTAATACTTGGATTGTATTGAAGTCCCGGGAATAGATCAAAGGCAAGTTGTCCTGTTATGATCCCTGCAGTTGTTTGAGACATGTATATATATATATATATATATACATACACATACACACATACATATGTTGCTGAATCTGTTGTGGGAGACAGGATGAATTGCAAAAGCAAGCAACTGTTGCAATGAGATTTAGTGGCAGTAACTATTACAAGGTGCCTTACACAAGAAGGGCTGTTCGAAAGGGAGCAGAATTGTCCCTTCCAGAAGCGGACTTCAATTCCATGAGTACCTGATCTTCTTCAAAGATGGGACCTTCTATGCCCTTCTACTCCCTTCTACTTCTCCTTTCAGACTGACTCTCCAGCAGGAGGAGAGAAATTGTTATGAGATATTTTGCCCATAACCGGGTAGAGCATATGAGATCTTTTCTCTGTTATTTGTTGCCACGTATCTCCCCCGAAATATAGCCCAGTGGTCCACTTTGACATACCTCTAGGAATTCGGTATTGATCCGTATCCCTTTAGAAAGAGCAGAACAAGAAAAGAAGCAGCGCAATATGGACATTTTATTCAGCACGGACTTGAGGGTGAGATGTGAAGTTCAAGTGAGCAAAGTGAATGAACTTCACCAGAAAAATCAGTGTATACGCATATTGACGGGGTAGCTTATGTCCCAGATTGAGTTAAGTGGAATGCTTCATGGGCAATAATAGTAGGAATCCACTAGTACTTCCTCATCATGGTCAAAACCGCTTCTTCTTCTCAATACACATGATCCCAACAACCCAATAGCTAAAGATTAGCAACTCCACTTTGTGTTGTGGTGCGTGTATCATGACAAAGCACTATTGAAGCAGCCGCTCCATGGCCATAGCAATAGTGTGAGGAGACGATTATGGCTTTTCCCGGGCTCTGAACTTCAAACTTTCTGCGTACTTTCATTGATCGGACCTACACCAGTGAGCCTCGTCAGGGTGAAAGAATTCGGGCGATTGTTCGTGGCATGCTTGTTTCTTTTGGGGAAGCTCATGCCCTTGTCTGGTGTTCCCAGAACCAACTGTGCCTATATCGATATCGATGGTTGAGAAGCGAGCATAAACAGCATTTTGGTGAAAACGGACATTATTCTTGTCTGGAAAATTTCCACGATCCAGTTCGGATGGAAATGAGAACACTAACTACAGCTGTAAGTAAATCCATGTTCAAGAACTAGCTGCAATGCAGTACGCTCGATCTGGGTCGGTTTTCAGGGGAGAAATTAAACCTGAAGAGAGAACCATATTTAGTGAATGACAAGCGGGAAAAGGAAAACCTTTTTTTACCATAAATTTCATTGTGCATTCACTACATATTCTTAACAAACTTTTTTCTGTGTCTCATGTGTGAGAGATGCAGAGTTTGTGCTCTATCATGTCCTGTTTGGTGATAAGGATGAAAAGGTAAACAGAATCAATTGACCGAAACTATCCATTCTCCCGTATCAAAGAAGGCATTACTAGCTCCCTTCGGGGATGCTCTTCAACATAGGCTTCCACCCATGAGGAGAATCACACACAACCTGAGAAACAGCGTTCCTGTCCACTGAAACGGCTCCTTCCTCTAACATCTCCTGCAGTTCCCTTCTTCTGATTAGCAGCTTCACCCGAACGATGGAGTCTCCCGTCCCTCCTTCCATCTCCGGTTGATCAGCAAACCTAACGTCTTTCTTCTTCTTCTTCTTCTTACTCTTGGCCTTCTCAACAGTCACGGGAGGCACCACATAGTATGACCGGCCAGCCACGAGCTTGGCATCTTGCCAGAGATACTCTGTCGCCGGAATCGTCTCCGATATTGCATGCTGGCCCTCCAAGTCCGCCAGGACTTGGTGGACTCTCAATGGAGTCCTATAGTCAAGGACTTTGCCGTCCTTTTTTATGATCCTCACCACCTTTCCTTGGAGTGTAAAGCAATTCCCCATACTCCTATAAATATCAGTTTGCAATTCTGAATATGGTATTATCAATGAAGGGGTGTCCTCTCTCCTTTATATACACCCTTCAAAGTGCATCCAGTCACTCATCATGAAAAGGACCTTTGTGCACTTTGGGACCCAGCTTTAGTGAATCGTTTTTCCTCACTAAGTAACAGAGGCTGGCACAATTCGGTTTTCTGAGTTAGGCCTGGATCAGGATGAGTAGATCATGCCCGGGAAACCGGACCCATGACTCAGCAAGTCCAGACTTGATTTTGCAGATTCTTTCAGTTTTTACGCCTCATATCCTCATGCTCAATTCAATTCCACGAACTACGGACGGATCAGGTAGACTTTATCAAGCAAGCTCAAATTTTCTGGATGGTTCTTAACAATACTGAGGTGTAAGTGCAACATAGTGCAAGTAACAAAAACAGACAATTATTTCATTATTGCCTTGCGTTCAAACCGAAATCAGAGATGCATGACTTTTATTGTTTAATGCCAATTTTGGAAAAGTGGGATGGCGCCAGACCCCAGCTGATACAGTGGAAGCTTGATGAGACGATCTGATCCAGTGGGGACACCTTCAAAATCCAACTTTCTGAGGTAGCTCCAGCTCCTGCAAGCATTACCCATTTCAGCCCATTTACTTCCCAGTCAACCCTATCAGTTCTGATCCAACTATAAGATTCTAAAAATCAGTCCTATGCTGTTAAACCGTGACCAATTACATACAAAACCAGTATGATCTAAAGTGGCTACCACAGTCATATTAGTCATCAGTTGATATTTGCTGATAAATATGAAATTCTCTTCGGGATGAGTGGCAGGAGGCACCGGGATGAGACCGGAAAGCAACCGGAGCTGTGCTGAGTGCAGGTGGTTGGGATTGAGGGGAGTCTCTGTTAATAGTGGAGGGGTTATATATGATCAAGCAAAATTATGAGACATTCTAGACTGACATGCACATGCGGCAACTTCACCGAAAGACCGCATGCTTCACCGGCACTGCTTGGTTGGGTCAGTTTCTGTAGTTGCGTTCCCCACTTGATGCAGACACACCGCATCATTAAGGTATGCAGAGGCCACTGTGACCTGATCATGTCAGCATGAGGAAAGCATTACCTGGTTTAAACTTGGAAGCTGTATGGGCCTCTGTTGGGCTATCCAAGTAATTAGCATGGGCTTCTGGCTTATTCAACCAGACCTCCTTCGATAACGTTCCTTCACTCGAACGCGTCTCGTACCCAGCTATCAGTGCCTTTTTCATCGGCAAAAATCAGACAAAATTTTCCCGATCCCGTGACTTCTTCCCCAGTGCACTGCGGAATAAAACTCGAAGTCTCTGTCCGGTCGAGAATTTCGTAGAACTCAAAAGGACTTGACCAAGTACAGTAATGAAAACGAATGAACAAAAAGTTGACAGTTGACCCGTCGGTGCGAGCAATCCTGCAGGACAACAACCGGCCTATATCTATCAATTTCCTATGATAGTTTCATAGGTCTGTGAATTTATGAATGTCGATTTTCTAGGCAGCGGGAAGAAAGTACTGAGCATAGCTCAGAGCCCTTTGACTCCATCAATATGCAGATGCAAAGGACCAGAATACACCTTAATGAAATCGATCTAGCAAGCCAATTAACTAATAAAATTTCACTTGTATATGTATGTATGTATAAGACGATAAAAAAATTAGTTAGCTCTGTTGCATCTAATCTAATATTCATGATGAAGTCCATATAGACATGCAAATAATCACAGCTTTTGGTGGAGGGTCATCCACCAAAACCATTGACCCGCCACCCACCCTCTCTCTCTCTCTCTCTCTCTCTCTCTCTCTCTCTCTCTCTCTCTCTCTCTTACTACAGAGTCATATCCATGGAGTGGTGCCCCATCCATCTGTAGGGTGGAAAGATCAGGTCAGGAGAGAAGAAAACGAAGACAGTGTTGAGAAAAAGGCTGCCTCTGATTCTCCTGTGCGTGCATATCGGGCTTAGGAGACCAGCAGAAATAGAATAAGAAGATAGGATATTTAATATAATATAAAGTCGAGGCAGGCCAGTTTAAATAGGTCTTCGGTAAGACGGAGAAAGTTTTACCCATGGATGGCTGGTCTTCTATGAACTGTTAAGGGTGTGAAAATGGCCACATCCAGGGAAATATATATATATATATATATTCTATATCTTGTAATACATATGTATGTATCGTAGGAAGTTCAAACCAAATTCGTATTCTTGCTCTAGGGTTACCAGTTAAAAAATTACTTTCAATTATATATTAATTATATAGTTAGTATTTTTTAAATATAAGTTGATTTGGATGATTCAAAATTTTAGAATTTAAATAATATAAATATAAAAAATTATGTTTAAAAGATTTCATTCACTCAATCTCTTTTTAGATTGAGATCCACCCTAACTAAATTAGTGATAATTTAATAATTTTGAAAACACGTTTATTTATATAAAAAAATTCAGTCAGCAATAACCCTTTGAAATACTTTGCTGACTGGAATTAATCAAAAAGAAAAAAAAAACAGGAATTCCGCCCAATGGATCTCATTTCATTTTCGTTCAGCTTATTATATTTGTTAAATTTATAGTGATCTCATAAAAGATCGAATTTATTTTTACTTAAAAGTTTGAATTGATAGGTAGCAAGTCCGTAACTTTTTTTTTTTATTTAGTCAATGTGAGATCGTATTTTTCAACACTCGCCCTCACGTGAAAACATAATCCACTTTGCCACGTGTCATTAAATATCAACCTTCAATAACTGTCTATGAGCCGGATATTCTTCTTTTGATCTCGGACGAGAGGAACAACTGGCTATGAGTTGAACAATTTTCTTCCATTTTCAAGCTTACATCAACTAATCACGAGTCAAATTTCTAGACTAGGGTTGGGCAAGGTGCAAGCCCATTGGATCTGATACAATGTTAAATCGTTGTGAACTCACAAGGCATTAGACTCATTTTCAATTAAACGTTTAAGCTGATAAATGACACTACTAACCTTATTATAAACTCATAATTTTTTTCTTTATTTAATTAATGTGGGATCATATATTTCAACAATATTAATTATTGAATACCACGATCTAACATCTAGGACAGTGGATGCCGCTCATTATCATACCAAAAGAAAGAAGAATAAGAAGAGAACAACGTACCATATCTATTTTATGGTAAACTTGAACTTGTTTATTTACAGATATTAATAAGGAATTGAAATATAACAAAAATATATTATATGCATATAAATTTAAGATTAATATATATGCAAGCGCGACCGTTGTTGGATCAAAACCAAAGAAAAATTCTCCAAAATAACGATATGTATGGGACAAAAATGTAGAAAAAAAAAATTCCCCGCCAAATGAAATGTAGACACAAATCGATGCCAGCGGATGGCAAGATCCTCGTTCAACGTACCTCGGCAACCCCAAACGACCCGTTGAATGACAGTGGGTCCCGCGCGGACAACCAATCACCAGCACAGCCCAAAATTTTCCACGCGAACGGGGCCCACCTCGTGCGCTCCAAGTTCACGAATCACGACCCCTCTCTCCGTCGCGGTTCACTGCTGCCCCCCACGAGTCGGGTCTCCTGCCGGACGAGAACCGCATCATCCCGCCCAGACCGGGCGGTTCTCTGTCCACCGAGCTTCTCCTCGGGGCCGAATCCTCGGACCTGTCTCCTCCAGCTTCGGTCGGTGGTAGCCGCTCCCTGATGTCACGAGCCGTAACAGGCGACCGTGCCACTGGTGTGTGCACTGAGATCGCCCGGCGCTCCCTGCAACTTGATCTGAACAGCGACCCGATTCCCGAGAAAAATCCGGATTTCCTTCCCCCGTCCGGTCCATCGTGCGGTGGATTTTCCCTTCTGTCGGGATCTTTCTTCGACCTCACTCTTCCCATGCATGAGACCTTTGGGGAGGTCGGCTCGATCGGCGAGGGGCTCTTGCCAGACCTCCCGACTGACCGAGTCTGCAGCGGGAACAGGTGCGGGTGCCCGTTTCCCATCTTACAGTTCCTCCAGTTCTTTGGATCCAAGCCGTGCTTCTGAGTCTTAGGGAGCCCGATGACGGATACCTTGGACTTCATGTTCGGGTGAGCAGGGAAGCGCTGGGAACTGGTGGGATTGTTAGTCGAAGGGTTCGCGTTGGTCGAGTTCGGGGTCATGCCTTTCGTGGATTCCTTCCGCTCGTAGAAGGCGTTCTGGTCGTACCAGTCGAACTCAGCGTCCTTTGAGAGCCAGAAGGATTCCGGAGGGAAATCAGGATCGCTCCTGTCGTCCTCCGGGGGATCCCCAGCAGTGTGGGCCTCAGAGGTGATCTTTCCATTGCAGGAGTCGCCATCACCGGCCGAGACGGGATCCTCCACTTCGGGCATGTTATCTCTCAGCGTTGGAGGCGGGCACAGAGAGAGAGAGAGAGAGAGAGAGAGAGAGAGAGAGAGAGAGAGAGCGAGAGAGGTTCTGATTCTCGGAGGGGGAAGGGAAAAATATGAACGGAGACAGGCGGATGGATGAATTGATGGTCGTGAATCTCATGATCTTCCTCTTCTTCTTCTTGAGGTCTTAATATTCAAAGTCTTCGAAGCATGAAGAGATGTAATTAATTAGGAATACATCAATTTTGTAATTTTCTCATAATATAAGCCAAGAATTTGACCGATTAGATTACAATTTTCTTATAGATATGGATTTGACAGTACTCTAACATATTGTATAAATTGAAATCAAGAGATTATTAAATTTCTAATGCCGAGTTCCACGTAGTTACATTCTCGATCTCCTAACGATTTTCTTGTAAATTCTTTCTAATTAGAAAAGTAAAATAAAATTGTCCATCTAAATGGACTAGGGAGGAGTCGTTTTTACCTTTTGACGTAGTTGACTCGTGGCTCGTCTCCGGCTCTAATACGCGCAATACTTTATTTTTTCCATTGCTGAATTCAACATTCCATGATTTTGGTAAGATATCAACATGGATCACGAGGAATACTTACAAACTACCACAGGGGAAAGCTCCTTTCCATATATGTACGTTGACCGTTGACTTGAACTTTACATATATGTAGCAGGCGAGATGCTGCTCGATATTTTGAGCACCAATGCCACGCCCAAAGAAAGAAATATGAAATTTCCTTTCGTTACTCCTAACGAGCCATGGAGTGTTGACCAACTCAAATCTAAATATGGCGAGGGTAAGACTCTTTGAGTCATAAATCTTATTTTATTTTTGTTAAGATTTGATCCTGTTCAAAATAAAAATATGTATATTTATATGTGTGTATATATATATATGCATTTTTTTCTACATATTAAGCAGATGTCCTGAAAATATAAAAAAGTATTTAAAATCTTAAATTGACATAAACACCATTTTTTATAAGTTTGCTAGTAATATTTAACTTGTTATCATCACTAATAAGAATTTATTTTATACAATAGTTATATTATATCTGTAAATCTTTATTTTCGTTTTTATTTAACAATGACGCTTTAAAGATTCATTTTCTTTTTTCTGATATTTTAATAAATAAAAAAATTGTCAATTCTTAATTAACCATTATACTATAATATTATATCATATTATATAACTATCCCATAAAATATCTTATCTTATTACAAGCCTGTTTGTGTAAATCCAAAGGACCCGCCAAAAGTCTTTGACAAATAAATCAGAGCTCAATTATTGCTCGAGGAATAAAAAAAACTTTGTCCCTTGATTAAATATAT
Organism: Sonneratia caseolaris; assembly: GCA_900006705.1. NCBI lineage: Eukaryota > Viridiplantae > Streptophyta > Magnoliopsida > Myrtales > Lythraceae > Sonneratia > Sonneratia caseolaris. Next base: position 1,753,205 of record CXYZ01007780.1, read on the forward strand.
ATATAATATGATGTCCTTTAATTCAATTAATGTACTTCATGAATGCAAATATTCATGTGAATATATATATACACATATTATATATATATAAGTCAGAAGACCATATAAACCGGGTTGAATTTGCACCTGTCGAGGAGAGTGGCTCACGAGCGAGTTACCAAATCGTCGTCCTTGATCTGAAAATTGATAATCGATGGCCACTGCAACTCAACTGAGGGTCAGAGAGTTTTCAAATAGGTGCGTGACAGTCAGCTCGATGTCCAATCACGGTTAGCCGGCTAGATATTATCTGATTATCATAATATTATCTCTTGAGATTTATGAACAACCAAAAAAGGGAAGTTAAGTCAGGAGTGATGATCACATATGACTCTCCAATATTCAAATTATTTATCTGTGAGAGAAGGAAATGATATCTATCATAACAAGTGTAAATGGGAAAAAAAAGTAAAATAATTCATAATAAAATTGAATTGCAACATTATAAATACTTCGAGGATGATTGGGAGGTGTAGTGTGAAAAGTAAGAAAAGGTTTACATTATACTTACTTCTACACATGCGTATAGATAATAAGAGGTTTGCATATGCGGAAAAGACCGATTTCTCCTTATGCCAATTTATTTCTTACGAATAATTATAAATAATAATAATTATTATTATTGTATGTAAAATTTTCCTTTTTCTAAAAAAAGCCAGTCCAAAATGGTCTCCAAACGGCAAAACCTGCGAACGTGTCGGATCGGAGCAAATAGTTACAGAAAAAAAAAAGGGATGAAATTGGGATTTAGTTTTCCAGGACCAGGTCCAATCGCCTGCTGCTGAACTCATTTTCCATAATCGTGTCTGGAAAATTAAATTATCAGGACAGGAATTATGAATAATACAAGCGCGTGGTAGGATTAAAACCACAAGAGTGTAAATTTATCAGAATAATATATTTAAAGATATTATTTCATCTATAAGGCGAGAAAATTGATTAAATTAGGAAATAAATAATTTATAGTAGGGCTGTATTTTTTTAAATATAATATATATAAAATAAACGCAGAACCATACGGACTCAATTTCGATGTGATTTCAACGTCATCATGTTGCACAATTTGACCTAATAATCGTCAACCGTGCCCGCCTACCGATGCCGTGCGGCGAATAATCGACCCGATTCTTGATTGGCACGGTTAGGTGCAGGAATTGGTTGGAGTTGGAGCAATTTGAAGGGAGTGGGACCAGATTAGGTGCAATATTAGGGACGGTGGGACAGCACCGGTTGGGGCCATGCATGAATTGGAAATAGTGAGTCTAATGTTCCAACTATTGTCTCATAACGAAATCGACATATCCCACGGGCCCCATCTCTGTTCCACGTCTAACTCTTAATCCATTCCCTTCCTAATTATACTAGAAAATTTATATATTTATTATTTTTAATTTAAATATCATATTTTTAAAATAACTCTTTTTATCATATATATTTAGTTACTTACCATATTCGAGTTATAATTCAAACGGTACATTGACGTACTAATATAACATAATAATATGTCGATAAATTATTAACATAGCAACATTCGTCAAACATTACATGATGACGTGGTAAAAAAAAAAGTTTGTTAGTATGCCATGCCACGTGATACTATTAGATGTTACGTCGATGAACGGTTAACATCAAAACTTAAATATACTACAAAACCAAATATATATGATTAAAAATGATATTTTGAAACATGTATAATTTAATTGTAAAAAATGACAATCTTATGAAACTTCAACCGTGATTCTCCTCATAATATATATTATAGACTAGCAACTAGTAGCTCGTTAACACATCGACATAGATTGCTTCTAATCTCTAATGCAACTCCATTCTCGGTCTAGTGACATGTGTACCGTAATGTACAAAGACTAGTGCTCTGGCCCCGCCCCCACCCTGTCTGTTCGTGCTAATCCTTTCCCCCTGGAAGGAATATTTCGGCCTCTGCCTAGCCCTGACTGGCCCAACTCTCCCACAGCTCGAAACTTGGACCTCTGTCCGACTAGATTCTCTTAGTGGCCCAACCCAACAAAAATAAACACTCCTGTATCAATGCTAAGTTTGACTTGCGCGTATATGGATCAGTTACTTCATCACTGATTAAACTTCAATCTGGATCAGTTGTACGAATGGTATGTATCACGTGAATTTAAATGAGAAGAAAGAAAGAAAAACGAAGTGGATAATTTTTTTTTAAATTAATAAGTCAGGTGAGCAATAGTTTTGGAAAGTGTGGAGCAAAAAACCTTTGTTCGTGTATAATTCTGGGCTGATCTTTTTAGAGGCACGTGGGACAAAAGCAAAATTACAAGCACGTGGGTGGATGGACTTCCCAACAAATTATTTTAAAAAAAGAATTTCAAATATTTATTTTTATAGCTAAATAGTAGAATGTGTCATTAAGTCGTATACATTAAAAACAAATTACCGTTTTTGTTCTGTTGATCGACTGAGCTTACTATTCGAAATCTTGGACCGTTGGGGCCCCCTGGGTGACCGTTACCCTATCCTCTCTCTCTCCCTCTCTCTCTCTCTCTCTCTCTCTCTCTCTCTCTCTCTCTGTCAATTTCGCTTCAATCCGACCGATTGCAGAAACAGACAAAGACAAGTCACGCAGAAACGGGGGGAGAGAGAGAGAGAGAGAGAGAGAGAGAGAGAGAGAGCGAGAGTCTGGAGCAAGAGCCAGAAGAGAGAAGAAAAAATCCCCCTATCTCCAGAGATGGGTTGCGTCTCCTCGAAGCACGTCCGGAAGGAGATCGAGCGAGAACAGGCGGCAGCAAATGTGAGGTGCCACCACTTCCCAAACCATGTCGTATCCCTCACTTCAAGCACTTACGGCGCTCTGAAGCTCGACGCCGAGGAAGCTACAGCTGCAGCTGCAGCTGCTGCCGCTGCCATTACTGGCAGCCTTGTTCCGGCTGAGAGCAACGGAGTCACTGCCGCTCATAAACAGAGGTCTCCTCCTCGGGAAGAAGAGCAGCCTCCCGAGGTCATCAACTCGTGGGAGCTCATGGAAGACCTCGAAGAGGCTGTTCCCACCTCAAGATCGAATATGGACTGCCCAAAGCCTCCAACTTTATCGACTCCCTTGAAGTTTTTCAGCAACAATGTTGGGTCGCCGAGGACAGCAAGACGCCAATCAGGTGGTAAGGAGAACAGGGGAAGCTTCACGATGCCTAAAAGGGACGGGCCAGTGAAACCGGAATCCGCACCAAGCAATGAACCCTTAAAATCTCATGACTCATGCAAGGCAGCACTGGGGATGAGAGTCACCCCTCTACGAACCCCGAAGAGGAACAGCTTCGGGAGAGATAATGGACTTTCATCGAGGAGAAACTTGGGTCCGTTGTTCGACCCTGATCTCGTCAGTAAGTACCAGAAGGAGCTGACCCTTAACCACCACCGTGGAGAGCAGATCAAGAAGATAATCTCGCCCTCACCCAAGATCAAGAAGCTGAGAAACCGCTCCAAGGAGTACGAGTCAATCCTCTCGAGGTTCACGAGGAAGTGCCCACCAGGAGGAGAGAACTCAGTGGTGATCTATACAACGACACTGAGGGGAATAAGGAATACATTCGAGGACTGCAACACTGTGAGATCGGTGATTGAGTCGCACCTGATCCAAGTGTCGGAGAGGGATGTCTCAATGGACGCAGGGTTCAAGGAGGAGCTGAGGGTTCTAATGGCGAGCAAGGAGGTGAAGGTCCCAGTGGTGTTCGTGAAAGGGAGGATGGTGGGAGGAGCAGAAGAAGTGCTGAAGCTCGAGGAGGAGGGAAAACTGGGGATCCTGTTCAATGGGGTCCCAAAGGCTTCGATCAGTGGCTGTGAAGGTTGTGGAGGGATCAGGTTCGTGATGTGCATGGACTGCAATGGGAGCTGCAAGGTCTTGGATGCGGACGGGAAGAAGGTTAAGTGTGGTGAGTGCAACGAGAATGGGCTGATACGCTGCCCCCTTTGCAGTTAATCTATCTGTCTATTAGCCGAAAAAAGAAAAAGCATAGGTTTGCTTGGATCTTTGATTTGGTCCGATGGACCTGACCCGTTGTGGGCCATCTTGATGGAACAAATTCTAAACTTCATCGGGGAGGTAGTTTTTGTTCCTATTGTGTGGATAGGGTCCTAAAGTTGGTTTTGGTCCCGAGCTTAGCACTCATTGCCCGTATCTCTCTGCATTTGAAGTGTTCTTACTGACTGAAGATTGAAAATAGCATGTTCAGCAGAATCAGGTTTCTGTCCCATTTTCATTGGATATTACCGAGCTGACATTTACTATACAAACTCTCTCAGTCTCTTTACACAGACAAATTTCCATGCCCCTGAAATTCTTCCATGTCAATGTTCTTGGATTGTGCGATTGTTACGCGTGTACAGTCGTGGCCGACTCTTTCTTGGCTTTCTCAAGCCAATACTGAAAGTATCGGTCAGTCAGAATAACAGAGGAAATGCAGTCTGTGTGGCTCGGATTCAAAATTTGGTTCACACAACAAAGAATTATGACAGCTTCAATATCATTTGATAGTATAATGATCGAGCTGAATCTCATTGCTTGCTTTTGCAGTCAACAAACAAGAATTCCAACAGCTTTGTAATCATCCCTAACACACAGAATCTCTCCACTTGCTTATGCCATCCACAAATTTAACAAAGCCTGTCACCTCAATGGCCTGTCTCGGTACGAGGATGAATCGTGAGCGGCCTTCATGGCCAGAGGACAAACCCTTTTCTTTTCTTTTTTGCTAAATAAGTCATATGGCCAGAGGACGAATCTGTCTTCGAAAAAAAATGATCTTTGGTCAGAACCTTCTCCCTCACTCTGTCTGGGTTCAATTGCCCGAGTAACCCAGTTCGAGAATACGTTGCTCTGGAGGCACCCCACCGCCGCACACCACACCACCCCCCCGGGAGAGCATGGCCGTTGATGATACCACGTGTACTTAATCCACGGTCAGGTAATTCCTACTGCATGCAGCCTTCTTTTGTTGTGGGCCATACTTCAGAGCCCGGCCCAGCAATTGCTTCTAGAAGAAAGGAGAGCACACATTCCTGAAGTCCGCAACGGCAGTTTGCTGGGCTTCCATGACCAGCAAACACTTTCTGCTGTACAGACATCTCCATCGTTGGATCCTTCCCGCGCCGCCAACCGCCGCCGCCACATGGAACAGTCGCCTGAGGGAGCTGTCGAAGCACGGCCAGTTCTCGGAAGCTCTCGCCCTCTACGGCCAAATGCTCCGCTCTGGAGAGTCCCCCAACGCCTTCACCTTCCCGTTCCTTTTCAAATCCTGCGCTGCCCTATCGCTCCCCATCCCCGGGGCACTGCTCCATGGACACGTTATAAGAACCGGATGCGGACCCGAGCCATTCGTGCTGACGTCCTTGATCACCATGTATAGCCAGTGCAATCTTATCGAAAGCGCGCGCAAGGTGTTCAATGAAAATCCTCAGAGGAACCTTACGGTCTGCTTCAATGCCCTGATATCTGGGTATGCGTTCAATTATCGGTTCTTGGACGCCGCTGCATTGTTTTGCCAAATGAGGGAGATGAACATATCGTTTAATTCAGTAACGATGTTGGGTCTGATCCCTGCTTGTAATCTCCCCCCACATACGAGTTTTGGGATGTCTCTTCACGGTTGCATCATAAAATTCGGGCTGGACACTGATTCTTCTGTGGGGAACTGCTTGCTCACCATGTATGCGAAGTGCGGTTCTATTGAATTTGCCAAAACACTATTTGATTCATTACCAAAGCGAGGATTGATTTCATGGAATGCAATGATTTCAGGGTATGCTCAGAATGGACTTGCTAGCAAGGTTTTGGACCTTTACCGGGACATGAAATCTCAAGGAATTCATCCTGACCCTGTGACTCTTGTCTGTATCCTGTCTTCCTGCGCTCACCTGGGTGCCTACAGCATAGGTCGTGAAGTGGAAAGGGAGATAGAACTTAGCAGTTTTGGGTCAAACTCTTTCCTGAGCAATGCCCTTATAAACATGTACTCCAGGTGTGGGAAATTGGCAAAGGCCCGGGCCATCTTTGATGCCATGCCTGAGAAGACAGTCGTTACTTGGACTGCTGTTATGAATGGATATGGAATCCATGGACAAGGTGAAATCGCCACTCAACTTTTTGATGACATGATTAGGAGCGGAATCAAACCTGATGGAGCAGCATTTGTTTCCATCTTGTCAGCTTGCAGCCATGCAGGTCTGACTGATAAGGGACTCGGGTATTTTGACATGATGAAGGAGAAGTACTGCTTGCGGCCTAGACCAGAACACTACTCCTGTTTGGTAGATCTCTTAGGTCGGGCAGGGAAGTTGGATGAAGCTTTCAGTCTCATTAGGACGATGAAAGTAAAACCTGATGGTGCAGTGTGGGGTGCCCTTCTGGGTGCTTGCAAGATCCATAAAAATGTTGAGCTTGCAGAGCTGGCATTCAAACGAGTCATTGAACATGAACCTGAAAACGTTGGCTACTATGTACTGTTGTCAAATATATATAATGAAGCTGGGAATCTAGAGGGTGTATTGAGGGTTCGAGTTATGATGAGAGATCGGAATCTCAGAAAGGAGCCAGGGTACAGTTATGTCGAGCACAGAGGGAAGGTTCATCTCTTCGTAGCTGGGGAAAGAAATCATCCTCAGATAGAAGAAATATATAGACTGCTAAATGAGTTAGAAAGTTTAGTGGAGAAGCTTGATTATCTGAAGAAAAACGAAGGAAGAAATGACAAACTTCTCAGTGTGCATAGTGAAAGGTTGGCAATTGCATTTGGGATCTTAAACAGTGAGTCAAAATCGGAGATTATTGTGATAAAGAACCTAAGGATGTGTACATACTGCCATTCATTCATAAAGTCTGTGAGTGAGGTTGTGGATCACCGTTTTGTCATCAGGGATGCAACTCGTTTCCATCATTTCAGTGATGGCATCTGCTCTTGCCGAGATTACTGGTGAAACCAGCTCAAGATTGTGTATATCATATTGGTTGGATGCCCAAAATGTTAAAACAAGCTGAATCTTACTTGGGCAATGACATGAAGGTCACTAGCTGTAGCTCAATGTACAGCCATAGCATGCTCAATCTGCAGATGTATGAGAGAGAGATCTGTGTATTGGAAGTTATAACGGTATATTTCTATGTGAGTCGCCTCCAATCCGCATACCATCAACATTGATGACACTGTGATCACCATAACAGTGCTGACAGAGGGGCATCAAATGATAAGTTACCTTATCTTCCTGTATGTATCAATTTACTCGTTACATGTTCTTCCATTTGAATATATAAGATCTCAAGTTATGGATCATTTTCATCCCTATCTGATTAGTGCAATCATGCATCACACAGCAAATCCGTCCTTCACATCAAGTTTTAGCTTCAATATAATTGAGGAGCAATTTTCATTTTTCTTCATCATCAACTCGAAAGCGATAAGTGGGCCTTCGAAAAAATTGGTTTCGGATAACAGCCAATTTCTATTTCCTTGACAGAAGAACCAGATGTAACCTAAACCGTGAGGTTGTCATGAGATACCTTTGAGTAAGTAAACAAAACGAATCACGTCTCAACGGAGCTGCGAAAGTCCAATTTTACTTGCTGGAAATTTGTCCAACAGACAAGACAGAAATTGTGGTCTGGACAGACTTGGAGTATATGTCTACCACAGACAGACGATCAGGAAAAGGAAAACGAATTGTATCAACACCAGTTAAATTAAGGAATGCTTTGATTGATTCGAAAGGCTAAAAAGATGGGTTAGAGTGCACCAGCATCAAGGCAGCAACTGTAAAAACAATGGACCAAGGAAGCGTAAGAGACCATTACACCCTTTTTTTTTTTTCCTCTACTTTTAACCCTTATAAACACACAGTGAAACCATGAACAGGACAGAGACACGGAATTTTCCAACCACATCACAACATGGACCTGCCAGACCCCCGATAATTGGCAAACTGCGATTCCCCCACAGCCTGAATTCCGACTCCAACTCGGGCTCAACACTAAAACGACCTTTCCTGCCATCATCAACGCCAAGCCTCTGTCAGCTCTGTCCTTGAATTTAATGGGCCCAAGATGTTCGTCTTAGCCGCCACTCCCTTCTCCACCACTTGTGCTATCACTTGGCGGTCCTTGGACTTCCTCGGCACCTTCTTGAGACTTGTATCACCTGGCTGCTCAGGCTTGCTGCTGGTGGTGCTCTTTGGGGCTCTCCTACTGGCCCCTGCAGAGCAGTCATCCTGAACTTCATTCACCAGAGAGTTCACCTGAGAAACAACCTCGACAGGACAATTGTCAATTAGAGGACTGGTCCAGCTTGGACTTATGTTCTCAATGGAGACTAGGAAGTTTTGACAGCTGCTCTCTGTGGTAAGATCACTTTCGAGGGACTGAGGAGAGGAATCCAAAGAGGGTTCTTCCAGAACACGAGCTTGCCCTTCCCCTTCTTCATGCTTGTTATTGTTGGCTTCTCCGTCTTGTGTAGGCAGCCAAGGTCCACGGGGTCCACTGTCATCATCAGGACCTAAAACTGAAGGAGGCAATGGTTCAACAGCAGAGTCCACTCTTTCTCTAAGAGTTCTCTCTATGAGAGTCCGGAGGAAATTCATTACTTGCACTGCATACACCAGAGCCGTCAATGGATCGGCCATCTGCAAAAGGTCCCCAGATTACCACATCATCAAACATGAACAGGCTAAAAATCTCTGATGAGTTTAAAGAAACTACCAGTTTCATGATCATCATATCAGAGAATGATAGTATGGCACCCATCAAGGGTCAGTTACTTTCATCTGGATCAGCAATTTCTTTTTGATAGTTTGGAACTTCTAGAATATCTCTCTTTTTTTTATGCCATGCATAAATTTTAGCAATGGGGTAGTGGAAATGATAAATTAATTAACTAGAAAGCTCGTATTCCAACTTATAGATCTCAATTCAAAGCCCTCACCTTGGTCATGTTTGGGGCAAAGACTACAGCAACATTTCGTGCATTCATCTTGTTAAGGTGCTTCATTTGTGCAACATCAGCCATCAGATTTATTGCCCAGTCAAAGAGAGCTGCTTCCATCGGTGGAAGGAGCCTCACTAGCTGCATACAGTCCTCTTCTGACTGGGACTGCATCACCTGCTCAGGTGAGAGGGAGTCCAGTACGCCTGTTGGAAGTTCTCTAAACCAAGCCTAACGAAAAGAATCACCAATTGTCAAGACACAAAACCTCAGGCGGAGTGCACATAAAAAAAAAAAACCTTTAAGAAGACAAATTCTACCTTTATAAGGCCAGCCAAACAGTGAACGTCAACACCCTCAGGTATGAGTCCGCGATTGAGCTGGTCCCTGACGTACTCTTCCTGTCCATTATCAGCATTTATTCTGAAAATTCCCTCAGCCTGTAAAGTTCATTTCAACAATTTCAGTCACAGAATCTGAGATGGCAAACCACCTAATATGGATTCAAATATCATGTCAGATAAACACCTTCAGGCCTCCCCGAGCATACAAATGCCTCTGCATGAGGAGGAGAATTGTGGGGATGCTGTTCCCCCGGGAATCAAATGAGAGCTGCATTGATTCTGTTGAGACGCCAAAGACTCTAGTGCTGCAGGAGAAAAGTAATGTCATAAGATTCATAATTGAGCTCATAACAGAAAAAAAAGAGGCAATTAATGGAAATAATTCCTTCATCTTCCTGCCAAAGTTAACATAGATGCGAAGAGCTGGCCAAAGCTTCAAGCTTATGAAGAGAATTGAATCAATCACTACATGTCAGGACCAACTCAAAGGTCCAAATGAGTACCATACCCAATGGATATACCAACAAGACCTGATTAATGTTCGATCAATTCTAAACAAGAAACTGCCAGTGATTTTACCCAGTTTGACCTGTAAACCATGACTAGTGATAACTGCCAAGAATAAATAACCTACTAAAGACAACGACCTTGCGTGACGAAACTGTCCAAACTATAAATTGATGTATACCTGAATTCCACGGGAAAATAGAAGGTCAAAGCTGGAGTTGAGGCTACACAGTAGACTTTTTTTGGTTGAATAAGTGTGAGATATTATTATCTGGGAAAATACTTATCGTACACCGAGAAAAAAAAAAGACAAAGGGAAAACATTTATAGCGAGTCGGAGACATCAAAACCAAATCCATTGGAGTTGCAGAAACCACAGAAATCCATGTCTGAAACAGTCTAACAGCCCATAAAAACGAACTCCACAGCAATCCTCCGGAGCATAGTAACGCATCGCACCACAAAATTTGCCAGGACACTCTCCCCACGAAGAAAAGTTCGGTTAATTTGATCCAATCATCAGTATCCACCATAAATTCTGAAATGCTTTAGCTATGGAAAAGAATAATCGGGAAACTTTAGCACAGAATGATTCTAAAAGGGAGACTCAAGAGACATTTCATGCATGCTGACAATAGCATCAAACCCATCATAAGTGTCGTTTGGGAAAGGAGCAAATCAAGAATCCGTGGAATTAAGAAGTGGGGGACCTGGCACTGGGTGCTCTCCTGGGGACTTCAGGCTCAAACTCGACAGGGAGACCAAGGAAGCCATCGAATCTATCAAATGTGACATGGGCAACATGCCTAACATCAGTAGGCACCCCAATCTCCATTGAAGCACGGAGCTCCTTACTCGCACCACTAACAGCAGCAGTAGCAAGGAGGTTGCACCCAATCAAGGACTTCCTAAAAGCAGCCACCAGAAGGGCCAAAAGGGACAGCTGATCCCTCTCCCCGCTGTTTTTGTCCCTTTCCTTCCTAATGCTCTTCCTCACCTCTTCTTCTCCGTCTTCTTCTTGTACGAGGGAATTTTGCTGCTGTAGTTGATGTGGGTCATTATGGACACATGGAGAGGAGGGGGAGGAGGAGGAGGAGCTTGTAGGAGAAGGGAAGTGGGACGGGGATTGCAATACCTCTGTCATCTTCTGGGTCCAAAACTAGGAAAAGGGAAGGAAAAAAAAAAGCAATTTCTTGAAAAAGTCTTGGTTTTTAAGCCATCGGGTATAATGGGCTAATAAGGTTTTTCACCTTTTTCCAATCAGAGACAGAGGATTTTGGAGTACTGAACAAGGAGGAAGGAGTCGGATTGAAGAAAGGAGATTGGAGGGTGAGACGTGACTGTCATCACTTTACTTGGGTATTCATTTTCCTTCATTTTCCCCACCTCTAGCGCTTTGTATAATCCTCTTTCCCTCTCTCTCTCTCCCGGCTCATTAATGGCGAGTTGAAGAGGTTGGTAGAGGAAGAAGAGCTTGAGGAAGGAGAAGGAGAAGGAGAAGGAGAAGAAGAGGTCTAGAATTAGAATCTAGATTTATTCTTGTGTATTATATTATATTCCACAACAGAGAAGATCCACAGAGAGAACACATCCTACACACACACACACACACGCCCACGGGCCAGACAGGGAAACAGAGAGAGAGAGAGAGAGAGAGAGAGCTGCCCTGTTCTTCGTTCATTCATCCTGCCACCCTTCAAAATTATCTTTTTCTGAGTTTTTCCACTTTTCTATTTTACTAAAATTATTAAAAAAACCGAAAAGTTTCTATAAATTTTTGTTATATATATATTATAAATATATTTGCAAAGAAAGTCAGTAAACAATACAAGTCGGGAGGCCGCCGACGGAGGAGATCCATCGAGTCAAATAGTTACGAGAATAATTGAAATTTTTTTTTCCAAAAATTAACAAAGGAACAAAAATTCCATAGGGAGGGACCCATGATAGATCCCCCTCCCCCACCGCACCCTCTTGCGCCACACGATCTACATCCCCTTCATCGGACGTACAGGAGGAAATGGTTCCACACGGCATGTACACTACAGGAGATGCACACACCCACTGCCCACACTCACCACGAATTGGTCAGTCAAATGAATGACTTGGCTACATGTTGGTGTTATATTTTGTACATTAATATAAATAAAGAAAAGGGTAGGAGGGGATTTTAATTGAGCTTACGTAAAGTCGTCTTGGTCTTTGGTACAGCTGGGAAGGCGAGGCAACTTGCTGAAATTAATTATATTTATGATCTTGACAACAGAGAATTATTATTCATGATTTTATGAATCGTTATTCGATAAGACAACAGCTTAATCGTACTCACTAACATGGGCATTGACTGGCCGGTAGGTCCACTTTGGGAGGGTCAAACTCCCTTGGGATAAACTTTTTTCATTTACGAGACTTAGGTTTGATTCACATTCGAATAAAAAGAACGTCGAACTATTTTCAACAACTTATATTGATTTTCAATCTCTGCTCCTTCTGTTATTGTAGATTCATCTCTAGATTTGGAAAGCAACAAGAAGGGCCTGGAGAGGTCGATGATCGCGTATTCCGTCGGGGACCACTTTGCTATCCTTGTATTGGGATAACACCTTCCCCCCACTATGCCATTGTCCCTTCATTGATCCATTATCTATGGATTTCCATATTGAGTGTGCTTGATGCCAAAGACTCATGGAATGAAGAAAAATTTGGGCATCCCTACAAGAAAAGAAGACTTTCGCTCGAAGAAATTTCTTGGGAGAAAGAGAAGAATTACTTTTAATTTTTTTTAAAAAAATAGAAGAGTGTAATGGAATTCAAGTTCCATAAGTTACGTGGATTAACAAGCGAGATCTCACTTGATAATGGTCCTAATTGCACCTACTAATCTTTCTTTGCAATAGATTTATCAATGGGATCATCATCGGTCATGATAGATGGTTTAGATCTAATGTATGTGTAGATGATTAAGGGAGAAACAACTTATCATGATAAGTGACCCGACCAGTGATATACATCGTCGGTGGGTTCTATAAACACTAGTGATTATGACGTACGGACAGCTTAGTCTGATCCCGACTTTGTGTTGCTCAAATGGGCCTCCCACAAATGGGGTTGCTCATTACAATCTACAATTGAATTCAAAATCTTACGAGTCAAGATAGAGTTGCTTGACGACATCCATCTGGGAGTCGGGATGAAGTCCTTGTCGGCTAATGGCGACGACTATGGAGGAAGCCGAGTCAAGATGAACTGTAGTAGCAGGTCAAAAGCCTTGAGGAAGGAAAAAGGGTGGAAAGGGGTCGGTCAGTCAGTACACAAAAGCAAGGGTACACCAAAGGAAGAGCACATAAATTAGGCATTCTTTAGCTCACATGATCCAAACGCATTTTGTCTTTCTTAGATACAGCAATGCAATTGCAACCACTCAAACCTTCTTCTTTTTTTGCCCATAATACCCATGGGACATGTCAGGTCCAAAATGCACGCACCCTGAGAATTGAATCTAATATCCCTTAATATCAAATCAAAGATAATATTATTGTATCAAAATTTATTTATTTTCCATTTTTGCTATGATTAATAACCTGAATTGCAAACATATATTTAGGCCCGACAATAAGTGCCGTATCGTGTCCCAAAACCCTTTGACCCGCACACGACCTGATTATTAAACATGTTATACAGGTGTGTCTTAACACAGCTCGCCTAATTATTAGTTGACACCATATTTTTTAAAACCGGACCGGGCCGGGAACCGGTGTAGGTATGGGTTCATGGGTCGGACCGGGGGTTCAATGGGTTGAACCGCATGTTTAAAAAATAATATTAATAATATAATATTACTAATAAATTTACATAATATCATAATTTGAATATAATTTATAACAAAAATCATTAATATAACCATTATATTAAACAAAAGTTTAATATAAAATGTAAATATAAGTTTAGTAAAATAAAATAGGTACATTACAATATGTTTTTGTTTTTGTTTTAATTTTAAGTCGGCCGGTTTTCTTATGGGTTCAATTGGGTTCACTAGTCGGATCAGGAACCGGCCGGTTCAATCGGATTTTTTCTCTTTTAATGTGCAATTGGGTTTTTTTGAAGGAGCCGGACCGGGTGAGTGGCCGGTTCCTGGTTGAACCGGTCGAACCGGCCGGCCCGGTCCGGTTTTTAAAACTATGGTTGACACAACACGACTAACTTAACATTTTATAACTTAAATATGTCATTTGCACAACACACAATTAATACAATAAACAGGTACATGCTCACTTAAGTATATTACATGCGTTAATAAATTCAATACATATTTTAAATACATTTGATTAAATAAGTTTAATTATATATTATCGAGTTATACAAGTTTAAATACAAGTTTAACATATTTATTTAAATGAGTTATATTGATTTAACATATTTGTATTTTGTTCGAATTCATCTAACTTCTTAGTAGAGTCAACGGTATCGTATCAAATATTACTAGACGTGTGTGTATTGCAATATCTGGTTGCTATTGAAAATTAGTCCAAGAACCAGAGGCCGGACAAATGCAAAATCCCGTGTTGCTTGTAAATGCATCTAGTCGAGAGAAGCGATGTACCATCTTCTCAGGTGCACGAAACTGCAGAATTCTGGCAAGCACAGAGAAAAAGTGAAGCATCAAAACGTGCCTCTGAAGAGACGGAAATGCAACCGTTGCGTCACTTCACTTCCCAAACGACCACTGTTTTCGAATTCAAATTGAAGATAGAAGGAAGAAGAAAATTCCTTCCATCCTGTAAAAGCAGCTTTTCAATGATTTTTTTTTTTTTTCTGTCTGTCTGTCGTCTGTTTCGATCCGGGCTCCGGGCTGGGGCATCCTTTCTTGCTGTGGGGGAAAAAATGAAAAAGAGCAACCCACCCTTTGGCGGAGTTATGACATGACGAATGCTCAATATCCAATCCGACGTATTCGTCGATCTGATGACAACCCGACAATGCTACCTATAACTAGATCGCTACTCCAAAGTACGCATTATATGATTCTCTTACAAACTCTCCCAACCTTACAGCGTGTGTCAGATCCAGTTGAGACCGCCACTTGGGTACAATGGGTGCAAGTAATCATTGGTTAAATGTCATATTTGGATCATCGGATGGATCACACAGAATGAAGAAAAGCGAGCAAACTCTGATCGCAGAACTTGAGATTATCCATGAACAAAGATTTAAAATAGTGATCTTACTGCAGAATCATACCAGAACCATGCACAAGCTGGAGCTCACTGTATCCTTGCATAAAATGGATTACATCCTCATGACACTAGCATTCCGAGACCGCCCAGAAACTACACGCTAAGACCGGTCAATGTAAACAAGTAAGACAGGCTATGATCTGTTCACTGGTTCAAGGGCTTCGTCTTGATTGAGAGCTCGCTGATCCATATAATAGGTTAATATCAGCTAGGATCTGTTCACCGGTTCAAGGGCCTCAACTGTAACCACACTGTTTCCTCGAATAACCTTATCACAGAAGAAGTAGAAACATTCACTATGACATCACATCAAGGAAACGAGTAGATTCTACTATTAAGGAAATGCGGAAGAGAGGAAGTGAGGCAAAAGCATCGTATAAATAACTACATGAAGTGGTCTGGCAGGTTTAAGCCGAACCTACCACCATGCCGATGTCCGTTTTCTCATTCCCATTCACTTCCACTGTGTCCTCAACCACCAGGTTCATAAATTGGTCAAACCCACGAAGAGTTCCCATGACCATCCGATTTGCATTAAGCTTAACTGCAACAAAGATCATTTTTCAAATCAACTATAACACTTACAAAGAGCGAAGATGGTATCTCAAACGCAGATACAATATATAGATAATCAATCAAATTCCTTTTGTTACCGAGATAGAAGGAACAGTTAAAAAATCTCAAGCCATAAATTTATGATAAAGAAAATTTCCAAAACTACACTAGCAAACAAGCATTCTCCCAGTGCGACTACCAAACCCCTTTGACATGTAAACTCGAGCTTAATTATCAGTCCATGAGCTTCATCAAACGGGGAAGGCTACAGGGAAAGTAACTCTTCTGAGTTAATATGCATATTTCATAAATGATAGAACTGGACAAAGCTGCTATTATTTCCTTGAAGAGGATGACACTTCCTTAAATAGAAAATATCAATTCTAAGTGCAAGACCCACCAAACTACTCTGTCACTCAGACAATTTCACCAATGGTAAGATGCAAACAAAACAAACATAAACAAAAGATTCGCAACATGAAGGTCCTATTTTTCCTTCTCCTCCATTTCAAATTGTCCGAGAGTTTGAGCATTCACTCAATTCCAAGCTAAAAAAGGGCATAAACTTTCAAAGCGGCAGTGCAAATCCCAGCATTCGCCAATACTATTAATACTCTTCAGCATAAAAAGTGTCCCGTCTATAAGTCTAAGACATCAATATTCAAATTCAAAACCATGATTCCATAAAACAAAATTTTCTATATCTTCACCATATTCTTATGCATTGACAAACTCCATTTCACATGATACGTACCTGAAAACGCTGTCAACCCACAAAAGACTAAGTGAACTAAAATTCATTATTTTCTTAATTTAATTTGTCGGGTAAGTTTAACTATCCATGTACTTCTCATCATAGCAAATTAGACGTAAGATATATTAATCTGGTCCCATTTTCGGGGTAGAGGGCTTACTCTGGAGCTTCTTGTCCATGTATCTGCGGCAACAGATAAAAGGCGATATATCAGTTAAAGCAAGCAAAGAAAAGCTAGTAAAGCAAAGAGCTGAGACGATAGAGGAAGCTCCTACACCCACTTTTTAAGATCTGGAGGCTGGCCGGATCTGCTCATCTCTGCAATTTACCGAACGACGGGAGCGAGTGAGAGTGGAGAGGGACCGAGGTAAGTTCCCAAGTCAAAACCCTAATGTCTGTACTGAAAAAGGAGGACGGGTGTGACTTGACTTGTGAGAGAGCGCCGGACGGCCCACTTGGAAAGATGGGTTCGAGGCCCATTGTAGTGTCAAACCCAGCCCATTGGGCTTACCATAATGGGCTTTAAGCATGAACCTCGCTCCGTTGGGCTGATCATGTAATTTCCCGTCTTTCGTCTCACTTAATCGTAAATTAGTGGGGAAATTAACAAGAAAAGGGTCGGGTCTTAGACACCGTATCATTTTTACATGAGAAGGGAAGCCTTTGCAGTTCGTATGAATTGCCTCTGCAAAAGATGTAGGATATATCGGTCGGCGTGCTCACCCCCATCTCCACAATTTCAATTATTTTCTCCGTTACGAAGGAATCCAGTGGCAACGTAAAAATATACAAGTGAAAATGAGTACCAAGGGTATCACGAATGATAATTGAATATGAGATATTTTTAATTTTAAACTGATTTGAATATCGCTTTTAAGACCGCGTATCTCTCACCTTTGCAATTTTGGTCAACTCCTGGAATTCGTATAATCCGGCGGGTCTTGCATCAACGTGAAGTCGTCTTGCACTTATCCTAATCTCCAAGTCTGCTTCCCACGTCTTCTTCCTTGATATTTGAAGGTGGATTTAAGGGTACAATGAAATAAGGGTTTCATTTCTACTAGGAAATTTATTAAAAAAAAATTTTTTTGAAGTGTTGAGGCATGCAGAACATTAATTATCTCCGAAAGTCAACTGTTCTGTTCTTTTTCAACCCTCTTCTCCGATCATGGAACGCAATAATGCAGGCCAAGTCCCTTTTCGCGCGTGGTGGTGATCTTCTCTCGACGATCTGTTGCCCATCCCATGTCCTACACAAGCATAGGAGCGGATCGACATGGATCACTTTTAATCGTTGGCTGGATTGAGTAATTTCCCTTGATATATAAAGTCGCACAACACAAAAAGTACACATCGACCGGACCCTGTCTAGGATGGATGATCGATCAGGGATAGGTGGTCCGCAGACAAATATTAGAGTTCACCCCCAGGGCCTTTTGGCGTACTGCAGCAATGACATGTTACAGTTTTTTTTTTCTTTGAAATTAATTAATGTGTATGTTTATGAAGCAATTATGAATGATCACAATTTATGGGTATACATACATACACCTGCAGGTATTTATTACTTACATGTGTGCATATATTAATTCCAATTGAATATTACACAAATCCACAGTTAAGAAATTGATATTCAAACCCAGCATACGCCCGATTAAGGGCTAGCCGGATGCAGGTGCATGTAATTAGTTGACGAGAAGTCAAATTTGCGCTCCGAGTTATGACAACCGGCGGTGCCCGTTGGTTCAACATTTTCAATGATTACCACTGTGAAATTGTTAAATCCTATGACCATTGACCGAAAGTGCCTCCCTCCCTTGGCAAGCTCAAAACATAGAGACTCTGTCTGGCTCAATCGATTCGCAGTTCGGTTTTGTTCCCCGTGGCTCTTCGTTGCGGCCTTTCCTCGACTCTTGGCCCAATTAACGTTTCCTTCTGGATCATAGATCATAGAGCTATATTGACAACCGGGTGCCGGAGACCTAGAATTCAATAGTTCGTGGGTTGTGTCGGCCGGCTCCATCATCGTTCTTCACAATCCAACTTCAGTTTTTTTTTTCCCCTTAGGGGGAAATCATGAATTTAAAAGTGATGAAAGGAAAGGAGGATGAGTTAATCTTTTCTAATAATTGAACCGCCAAAAATGAGAATTCTCGACAGCAGCTTCGGAATAGTATGACAGAGGATTTCCGATAAAGTAATAGATTCCCTCCGTAAAAAAAAAAGTCAGAGGGACGACCCATCATGTTTGACTGCATTGTCTTCGACCCCCACTCAGTGCGAAAGAGCACAGTCCTTTCTCGGACATCGTCTCGATATATAAATGATCTCCCAACCCACCATCAACGCCCAAGCAACTCAGTAGACAACGGACATACAATTCTCTCTCTCTCCCCCTCTCCCTCCCTCCCTCCCTCCCTCTCTCTAGGGTTCTTTCGTTTAATTCTTTTCCTTCAGCCTACCCAGACATTCCTCTCTCTCTCTCTCTCTCTCCCTCCCCTCTTTCAGACATGCTTGGGAAGATTTGTATCAAGAAACTGGCAAGGAAGGTGAAGGTAAGAGGTTCGGACTCCGATGACCACCATGACCTTTTGCTCAGGGAGGTCGGCCATCGGCAGGAAGGGTCCGTGAGCTCCTCGACCAGTACCCCGACAGGGTTCTTTGCTGTCTATGTGGGAGAGGAGCACAAGAGGTTCGTGGTCCCCACAGGTTTCCTGGCCCACCCGCTGTTTAAGATGCTGCTGGAGAAGGCCTACGACGAGTTTGGTTTCGAGCAGAAGAACTGCCTCGTAGTCCCCTGCAGCGTCTCTACATTCCAAGAGGTCTTGAATGCTATTGAGTGTTGCAATGGGAGGTTTGACTTCGGCAATCTAGTCGATGAATTCATTTAGTTCATGCTCCAAGTACGTAGCTAGGAAGAACACATGCTAGTGGGGTATGGAAAACGGAAATTTTCTTCTCTGATATGAAATACCGAGCCTGCCCATGATTTATGTGGAGTCAGTCCCAGAAGGAAGTTTGCGCAATTGTGAAATAGTGGCTGAGGTTTGTCTTCGAGAAATAGGATCGGGGATTGGAAACCTGGCATTTGTCAGGCCTTACGTCGAAGGTAAGGCGATAGCTAGCTAGTTGTCAATCTTGCTATCTTGAATAAACATTCTCGAGTAAATGTGGTTCGCAACGGAGTGTAATTGCTATGCTCTGCGAACTGGCTGGGCCTGCGTCGAACACGCAGGATTGAATGTTCCCTGGAAGAGGCTTATCTTTCTCTACTGAATTCCGACTCGAATGAATATGCGCTTGACTCTCTGTCAACCAATATGGGCAAACATTTACCGCGAAGAAATATGACACTGTATCAGTTTCCGATGTATTCAAGCTCAAAACTCGATGTGGCTTTCCTCTAACAAGTCACGATGGCAAACATGGGAAATTCCATAAATAAGATCTTATTATTCTTAACTTTTGTTTAAATTAGGGTTTATCAAGCACTTTGTGCGCACTCATGGGCTAAGAAGAGGGAAGAAAACTTACAAAAACAATAACATGATGATTGACTTGGCTCAAAGTGCTTTTCTTTTTTTATTATATAGAAGATTGATGAATTTAGAATAGGGTAGGAAAGGTAAAGAATAAAAGGGTGTGAGAAATTTATAATAAGAATCAAATTTATACTTTTTTTATTATTATGTTGAGAATGGTACTATGCACCTATTAGAGATAATATTTGTTATATTATGAAATTAAATATTTGAGAATAAGATAATATATGTTATTTATATTAGTTGATATATTATGATTTGATAATATTTTATTAAAATGAATCTAGATATATTAAGCATGTCAATTTCCTACTTAGTTGATTTTTTAACCTTATAAATATGTGAGTTATCATATGTATTTCTTAAATTCGAATATTATAATAACACTCACGATTTTGATCTTTTGACCACCACGTATTTATATTATCTCTACTCTCTTCATTTGGTTATATTTTAGTTTTTTACCGCACTAAACTCCATTTCTCATCTCAAAGTGCATTTAGAATTAGCCAATTATCTATACTATAGTATTAGCAATATATATCATGGAGTCAAGGGAGAATATATATTCTTAGTTGGCGTGCTTCTTTTTGTTGTATTAAGTTATAGGACCCAAACGACTAGAAGAATGTCTTCCCCTTAATGAGAAGAGTTTGGCATAATACCACGTTGGATTTGTTTTTTTTTAATTATTTTTTCGACTAGAGATGATGTTCATGAGCTCAAAACCGGCAGAAGGAAGATATGAATAAGGAGAGCACGAGAAGTCCCCGACATTGGAAATTAAATCTAGCGACTGCTATTGATCTATATAGTGTCAGCTGAATATGAAGGTTAAGAGGGTCAAAGGAAAAAGAACAAGTTGGGCAAAACAAGCCTTATCTGACGTGTAAAGACAAGGAAGGCACTATGAATTGTTGTCAAGCCGAAATCATTGGCTAAATTCTGATCCTATTCATTTCTCTGACAATTTTCTTGAAGGTGTGAATGCGATCGGCAATCTTAAACAATGTCCGAATATGTCTCCTCTAATTATTATATCTATACACACGCGCGCGCGCACACACACAAACATACAAAAACAAGGCATAGACTTGCTCATAATCCTTTGAATCTAACGCCGATCATGCACACCAGAGTTTATGCATCTGAAATTGAAAATATTAATTTAACGTGGATCCGGGATTTTCCTGATTAGAGGCCTTAATTTGTTTGGTATTGACTATTGATTCATTTCGTAGGCAACTGTTTTCGGGAAAATTTTAGACGGGCAACTTCCAAGACATCCCTTGCTCCATTTCTAGAAGATGACTGAATTCTTCTTCTTCTTCTTTTTTTTGAAGTATAGTAGGAGGCCCAACTAAGAAACGGACCCGTCTGAAAACAGACACTGAAGAAAGGCAAACGGAAAGCACTGGAACCGTGATTTTTGGCATGAAGTTCACGGATGGAAAGGCCTAAACGCCTCTACACACATCTCACGTCTAGCTCAAGAACTCGACCTCTCACACTTTGAACCGATGTGTGTGTCCAAAATTTCCCAAATTCTACGGCTTTTCTTACTGAGGGTATTGTTCGATTCTCGGATCCACTGCCACCAGACAATGGGATGCTGTGAAACCTCACTGTCGTCGTGAGCAAGCTCCTGTGCATATATATTCCCACCATGAACGAGCTCTTTACGAAAGTGAGAAATTGGCGATCACCTTCCTTGGTCTTCTCGTGACACCCCAGAGGAGCTCCGTTAGGATCACAAAGAATATGAGGGTCCGTGGGGACTGTCACACGATTAGCTAGTTTGCATCAACCGTTAAAGCAAGAGAATCACAGTCCGATTCCAGGTAGGTTTCACCATTTCAAGGAAGGTAGTCGTTCCTGTGGGGTTTCATGATGGTGACAAAAAGTTGCCTGGTGTGAAAATTCAGAGATCCATCATCCATTACCTGCGACCCCGCAGCTCACAGGATCTAGATAAACGATGGAACACTGAGAGCATGACATTGTCTATATTGCAGGCACAAGTCTGGATGCCAGTGCCATATGAAAATTTATTAATATCCATCACTTAACATCTTGCATTTTTTATTTATGCATGGAGCTCCCTTCCATAGTCGTAGCACAAAAGAGTTAAGTTTTTTCCTTCTGATTCAAAGTTAAAACAAGTCAAGTTGATATCATGCTAGAGGGCTGCACAGCAATCCCTTGGAGTTTCTATCTTACACCCAAAATAAAGCACGTTGGAGGTTGTGGCTTGATCTTTCAGTTTGGTAACAGAAAAAAAAAATGAAAGGGAAGATGCCTGACCTAATCTACCAGAAGGAGATCATGAGGATTATTTAGCAGACACAAGAAACTTAATGACTGATCTTGAAATCCTATAGCAGGTAAATTTCCAGATTTTCAGAAGACAAAGTCGTAAATAAATTGGTTATCGTACAAAAATTTGGAGCTCAGATAGTTGGCATCCTCTGCTCTCCTCCGTGCAACGTCAAAAAGTGAGAATGGGAGGTGATGAAAAGATTCCAAGCTTTCTGTCTAATTGCTTATTTTAGGTGCCATAGATATATTCAATCCTAAGCATTCCAAATCTTTTCGATCCCTCAAGACCTGTTCATGGCAAAGAATTCTATAAGCTGCAAGAAGTAGTGAATTCATAAACAGTTTATCGATGGAGATGGATCACACACGGATATGCCAAGGAAAGGCACCCAAACTCGGTGGGGGAACTTTTACCATAAACGATGGGGTCAACTAACGTTCATATTCACAGCCCTGTTCATATAGGTTTCATCAATTAAGTGATTGCAGCTCATCAATGGGCGGATGGACTTTAAAGGTGGTTTGGCATCGGTCAGCACACCAGAGGACAGCTACAAAGTTCCATAATCTACCCAAGGAGTAAAAATGATATTGCTGTCTTGTCCCTTCCACATATAGCAATGGTCCTTCAAGCAAAAGGGTCTATATGACATTGGAGTAGCTAGCTAACATTAGGTATATTCATTTCGAGACAGGAGCTTGCTACTTTCAATCTATGGTCAAATCTATTTCCTACCGCAGGCTATTCAGGACGCATATGCTCTGGTGACTGAGAGACTTTGGATACTAGCTTGCATCGCATCTATTTCCATGTGCTCCAGTAAATCCAATTGCTGTGCTTCGAATAAAACATTGTTCTATTGGTAGATCCATCAATATGCAGATCCTCTTGTTACAGTATACATATAGTGTGACGATTAATGGCTACCATTGCGTCTCAGTGTTATCCTCCACGCTGACCAACCAGGAAGACCGATTTTAGATTCAGGTGTCAAAATACGGAAGCTTGAAGACGCCCACAGGGGTTCCTTAAACCCATATTTATGTTGTGAGATTGATCTAATACTTCTGATGTCTCCCTACAACGAGTGAAGTTAACGTTGGAGAGACTACTAATCACTGCTTTTTGCACAATTTTCAGTCATTTTCGTCGGAAAATCCAAACCAGGGTGACAAGATTCGAGGTTGAATTCGTATATCTGCCTAATTAATCAGGTCAAGGCACCTTTTTCACCAAATGGAAAAGCAAGCTCTCAAGAGAACCATCACCACGAAAGTGGGGGAAAAAAAAATAATGGTGTCGAGTTCCTCTTTCAATTAATCATCGAATGAGTATCACTCATCGATTACTATGAAGTAATGCTAAATTAGAACTTATTTCGATAGAGATATGTGGGGTTGAGAGGCCAGGTGCTGTTCAAGATCAATCTTAAGGTTTTCATTTTTTAAAGTAAATCTTAATCTAGTGTTGGTATTCATACCGTATCCTTCGTCCTCCTGGGTGAAGACAATTTGGCCTTTTCTGGCTTTCTAAAGGATACAGATCTTTTGCTTCTTTCAAGTTTCTTGACGATGGAAGTGTCATCTGCATGCCCTAAGAGAAGGCCAACGATGCATACTCGTGGTTCTAGTCTGGTTTCTGACCTACTCGGGTGCTGAAAGCGGGTGCACTCCACGTACTTCTTTCACTTTCTAATAATGCATCTTTTCACAGGAAACTTTCTCATTCTATGTTCACATTGACAGCCACGACTCTTATTTGGCAAAGCTAGCAGTGTAATAAGTGCCGAATAATAAATATATCATAGGTGTTGCTGCAGGTTACATCTATCGTGTCTTCCGGAAGGTCAGAACTCGAACTTTGCCGATAAATACGGCTCAGTGGTGTGGTAATAGGGATTTTCAAGAACGACTAGGGTTTCCTCTGTAAGAGGCATACCCAAATTACTGAAGGAGGTGCCTGCGATTGACTCCATCTCTTTTGATTCAGCCACACTTTCTGAAATCTTATCCATTCTTTTGATTCATCTACACTTACTTGACGTCTGTAGAGACGGAAACTCTGTCGATGATTAAGTGATCGTGATATCCTTCGTGAGGACCTTCGAGCATTAATGGAACTACCGATTCTTCCGCGGTGGGAACCTAAAGACCCATTTAATGCATCAAGAGAGAGAGGGACGACTCGAAACCAGAACCTCCCGTCTTAGAAAATCTTCGAGTTTGATATACTCTATCTATGTATGCATATGAAGATTAACAATATTCAAAATGAAACAATCATAGATAGGCTAACCATTCAAGTCTTCCAGGTCAGTTTTTTGCCCTTTTCTAGCAAAATGGTCCATGAAACCATGAAGTCCCATCACGCCCTAAAGTTAGGCTGTTCCCACCCCTGTCAGGCACGCGTGTTTATTTCACCATAGCCACATCCACTGATGAGGTTTCACACGCTCCATTTAGCAAATCAAAGCAACAGAAAATGCACCCCTGCAGATGCCCTCCTTCCATTCATGCTGGCACACCGCCGATGAGCTTATGTATCCGACGGCCGATCAATGTAGAAGACTCTCTATTTATGGGCGGTTACGGTCCTAAGCACGGAAACCAAAGTATAATTAACTACGTTTCTCAAGAGTACGATCATTATCGCAATGGACTATGAATTACTTATTATGACACATCGATAATGTCTTAGCATCGTGGGCCTAGCGAGTAAAATGCACGAAAAGGATTTAAGCAATCTTTCCCTTTCCTTTTCTTCTCTCTCGCGATAGTTTTGCCTGTCAAACATTCTTCTCTGTCAGTATAATGACATGAAGTAGTGACGGACTGATAGAGGGAAGGAGAGAGAGAGAGAGAGAGAGAGAGAGAGAACCCTGTTAACAGTACATATGACTACTTACTTGAAAAAATAGTTTTAAAAACTAGACTGGGCTGGCCGATTTGACCTGTTCGACCGGAAACTGGTCACTCATTCGGTCCGTTTCTCACAAAAAATTTAATTATAATTTAAATGATGTCAAATTCAATTGAACCGGTCGGTTCTCACTCGAACCAATAAATCCAATTGAATCGATGAGAAAACTGGTCAACTTAAAAATAAAAANTTGAGACTAATATTATAACTATATTAATGATTTTGATTATAAATCATAGTTAAATTTTAATATTATATCAATTTATTAGAATATTATATTATTAATATTATTTATTAAACATGCGGTTCAACCCATTGAACTCCCGGTCCAACCCTTGAACCCATGAACCTATATCTTGACCGGTTCTCAGTCCGGTCCGGTTTTAAAAACTATGCTTGAAAGTCATAAGTTAATAGACATAAATGACATGGTAACCTTGATTATGCGATATTGAGATGTCGTGAGAAGAGAGAGCCGCAGAGGTAGTCAGGCCTGGCTATTGTTTTATACGAGATGGACCTAGATGGGTTCGCTCGCGTCGAGCGCAAACGTATTTTGTGTTTCAAGAGGTCGAGTTTGTGTAACCTATTTAAATAAACGTGCTAATGCGGATTTGAATTGTATAATCCAATAGAACACGATTAAGCGTTTGAAAATGCATTGAACCTATTAATCTACTAAATATCTTTAAGTGTGCATGTACCGTACATGTTTATTGTGTATCTCGTAAATGACATATTCAGACACTAGTTATACGGCTTAAACGGGTCGTGTCTGTCAGCCCATAATTGGGCCGGTCATACTCAAGTTAGATATTTGATAAATATGTCGTGTACGGGTCAAATAGTCTCTAACGCGAATACATTTAGGCACGATACGGCACGATACGAATTATCGGGCCCGATCGTCATGTATTTGGGATTTGACCTGTTAAGATAAGATTTAAAAAAATTAAAAAGAGTTTCTTAATCCCTTTATAATTTCCGCTCGTCGGCCTAACCGTAACAGTTTTCGTGGATTAACAAAAATGATAAGAAGAATATTGCTAATCTTTCCCAACTTAATTAATTGGACGAAATCAGATATTGTCCTGAGAGATCGTCTTCTTGAGGATCCCCACTGTCCGGGAACAATCGATGTCCGACGTTGTCTTTCATGCCATTAAATTCATCAAAAAAAATGTCCATATAACCGCCCCCAAGATATTATATTACCAATTAGAACATATTTACATTATGTTTCCGTGCTCTTATAACGTCAATCTTCTCCGGGTCGAATCCCGAGATTCAAGACATGGACTGAGTAAGAGGAGGAGAGAGGGCGAAAGGTGGGCGAGAGATCATGGAGATCAGATAAGATTTGAGAAACGATCCTCTCTTAGATCTCACTTTCCGGTCACATATTGTTGAAGACGAAGAGATAAGCAGTCCTTTCCACAATCCCTTGGTCGTCGCAAGGAACACGGGCGGGCTATTAAGCTCTTATCCAAACGCGCCCGACTTCCTCTCCAACATCCGCCACTGCCACTATATAAGTACACCCCCCCCCAGCAGGCCTCCCTAACGAACCTCATCGTCTCCTCTTCTCCTCCCCCCTCAGTTATCTCTGCATCCGCTCTTCTCTACTCCTTGTTTCTCTGCGGAAAAGTCCGACCGGACAGACCGTCGCAAGCATCCTCTCTCTTTCACCGTCATTGTCTCCCTTAACTTTGGGGCCCCCCTTCTTCCATGGACGCGTCCAGGAGCCTCGGTCTTCCGGTTGTTGCAGCGCTGGCATGCTGTCTGCTAGCGATCTCGGGCGTCTTCGTTGTCCCAGCTGCAGCCACTCACGAGATCTTCCCCGAGCTTCAGTGCGTCAGCGTGCCCAACGTTAAGAAAGTCCACCGCACCGGATACCATTTCCAGCCCCCCAAGCACTGGATCAACGGTATGTTAGGAATTCCCTAACTCCTTGGTGTCTTATATAGAGTTGACTGTTGGTGCCTTGCTTTACTTTCGTTGTGATATGCGTGTCTTCTCAATCTCTTGCATCATCTTATCATACTTAGAAACGTCTACTGGGAGCAAAATGACCGGCGGATCTCTCCCGGGTGCATTGGAAGCAGTTTTGATATCCCCAATCCAATCCTACAAACTAAATAAAATAGAAACATAATTTGTTGAAAGAACCATTGCCCGGTCTCTTTTCTTGGAGAGGCCGTGGTTGAGTTCGGCCATGAATCAATCCCACAGTGAAATTGACAACGAAGATGAAAATTCAGTAGTAACCGAGAATGGCAAGAAGGAAACAGATCTAGTGACCATCTGATACACATCTCTGTTGCTTTTGCTTCCAAATATCTGAGATCATTGATGGTGGTGATGGACTTTGATTGAGAGAGATCGTAATAAATGGCATTACCACTCGGAGTTCAGCGATTAGGCTCATCAAATGGAACTGGCATTTACTATGAAAAGCAAAAGTCATTCCGAAGTTCCCGGTTTCAGGATGTCCACCCCCAACACTGCATCGAGCCACATTTATGAGAACCCCCACTACGGTGGGGGCCTTGGCCGCTCCCGTCCCTGCTTGGTTGGGCATTTCTAGCTTCCACTTTCTGATTCGTAGATTGATGTTTGCCACCAAACTTCAGAAGATTTATCAAAAAAATGAAAATCGGAAGATCTCATCGTCGTTTTTGTTACGAGTTGCATTCTGCACTTACTGGTTTTTCTTTTCTCTGATAACATCTATGATGGCTAACAATGTTGTCTTTGTTTCTGATGTCCGGTCTTCAAACTAACCGAAATGGAATATCAACCCTGCAACAGATCCTAATGGTGAGTGTGTATCTTTCCTAGCCCTGCTCTCAATTATAATGTTTTGAATATTTAAGATATCTATCATTGTGTACTTGAACACAATTAAACTATAATATGATAAAACAGGGCCAATGGTGTACAAGGGGATATATCACCTGTTCTATCAGTACAACCCAAAGGGTGCGGTGTGGGGCAACATCATCTGGGCGCACTCCGTCTCAAGGGACCTCGTCAACTGGAAGGCCTTGGAGCCTGCTATATACCCATCCAAGCCCTTCGACATTGGAGGATGCTGGTCGGGATCGGCCACCGTCCTGCCTGGCAACCGCCCTGTGATCCTCTACACCGGCCTCAACAAGGATGAAGTCCAGATGCAGAATTATGCCATCCCGTCTGATCTGACTGACCCTTACCTCCGCCGCTGGACCAAGCCTGATGACAACCCACTCATGTACCCTACTAAGGATGTCAACGCCAGTGCCTTTCGAGATCCCACCACCGCCTGGTTCTCTGGTGGCCACTGGAAGACGGTCATTGGGAGTCGGCACCACCATCGTGGGATAGTCTACCTCTACAGGAGCAAGGATTTCCGGTACTGGGTCAAGGCCAAGCACCCCTTCCACACTGTTCCGAACACAGGTAAGGGATTTTCATTATTCAGACAATTTTGACAGTGTTTGGATTGTTTGTTCATTCACTCGATCTTCTGAAATGAACTGATGGCTGCGACAGGGAATTTTGAGTGCCCGGATTTCTTCCCGGTCCTAAAGGAAGGCAAGAACGGGGTGGACACTTCCTCCATTGGGGAGAATGTGAAGCACGTCCTGAAGGTTAGCCTGGACGAGACAAGATATGAGTACTACACCATTGGGACATACAATCCCGACAAAGACAAGTACATCCCCGACAGCACCTTCATAGACGGTTGGGATGGGCTGAGATTGGATTACGGGAACTTTTATGCCTCCAAGACATTCTTTGATTCAGTTAAGAACCGGAGAATCCTGTGGGGTTGGGCTAACGAGTCTGATTCTAAAGCGAATGATACAGCTAAAGGGTGGTCTGGAATCCAGGTAAAGATAAATGAATACATCTTTCCTAAGAAAGGTGACTTGTTAATGAAAAAATGACCATAGGACTCAGCATTTTCCCATTTTCGCATTGCTGCTGTAATTATATCCATACAGTGATGATGCATTTCTTAATTCTTCTTGTTATTACCCTTTCTCTCAGACGATTCCAAGGACCATGTGGCTTGACAGCAACGGAAAACAGCTTGTGTTTTGGCCCATCAAGGAAATAGAGATGCTGAGAGGCAACAAGGTTGAGTTAGAGAAAGTCGAGCTCAAACAGGGCGAATATGTCGAAGTGAAGGGGATAACAGCCGCTCAGGTAAGTCGATTGACTGACAAATCGAAATCTACCGGCAAGAGGCTGACATATATTTGCTGAATGACAATGCACTTCATTTATGAGCAGGCTGATGTGGAGGTAGTCTTCTCATTCTCGGACCTCGGTGTTGCTGATGAGTTTGACCCGAGCTGGGGGCCAGCCCACAGCATCTGTGCACAGAAGGGTGCAAACAGTCCTGGTGGGTTGGGGCCATTTGGGATCATGACCCTTGCAACGGTGGACTTCCATGAGTACACCCCGGTCTTCTTCAGGATCTTCAAGGCCGAGAATAATAAGCACAAAGTCGTTCTCTGCTCGGATGCTAGGAAGTGGGTCCTCTATCCTTTCTATGAATATCGTCCATTCCATCTGTTGAACATTTTGGAACTCGGTCTAACTTAGAGCTTCTTTCAATTCGTGTCACTGGGTCAGCTCTTCGCACGCAGTGGATCTATATAAGCCAGCATTCGCTGGATTCGTAGACGTGGACATCACTGACGGCAAGCTGTCTCTGAGGAGCCTGGTAATTAAGCATCAACTTTCCCGGAGCTTTACATGAAACTTTTCAGGGCAAAAACAACTCAGCAGGTGGTATCTACCAATATTCTTATGCAGATCGATAACTCGGTGGTGGAGAGCTTCGGTGCTGGAGGAAGAACATGCATCACATCCCGAGTCTACCCGGAGAAAGCTATCTACGATAATGCCCGCCTCTTTGCCTTCAATCATGGGTCATCGCCCATCACGGTCGAGAAGCTGACCGCGTGGAGCATGAAGAACGCTAACAGGAACATCAAAGGCGGAATATAGACTTAGTGCCATGTAGTCTTTCTTCTTTTCTCCTCTCTGCGTGTTTCCTTTACCTGTTTAGATTATCATGTCTTTGGGATGTTAAGATCTCCTCTCCACGGCTTGAACGAATCCTCGTAGTCAGAAGAACAAACGACATCTTCAGAAAAGAGTGAGCTATCCTGTAAATACAACTATTGCGTTGGCTAATAAAGAGGATAGACTACGATCTCGAATTGCAATCTGTTTCTCTGTCATTTTTTCCTCCGACTTAAGAGGAAGAGACCATGAGTCTGCTAAGGAAAGTGGCCAGAAAAGGCATGGAAGGTCGCCGTGCAAGCTCCATAGATAATCAGTGCCAAAAATCTATCTCTTCTCCTTCACCGAATTGGTCAGAAAGACTAACAGGGGCGAAACGGCCAACCGATAAATTATGGGCCGAGTGTTTTCGGCGAGATACTTTATAGTCGTATGTATCCTGGAAGCTTCTTTTGCAGACTATCACTATTTACAAAACTTTATGGCAAGTCAACTAGGGTACAGAGGGCTATGTGAGTCAGGGACCATTGAAATGATTACGGCTTGTAAAACCAGGGGCTTGGAGAAGCCCATCAATCTTGAATTCCATTCATGGTAACAATGCCCCTGCTTAAATGTCATGCCTTCTTCTCACCGTTCAAATCTTCTTCCCAAATCCAAATCTGAATCTGAAGAAACTTAAGGTCATCTAATCAGAGAATTTCTTTATTTACGGATATGGAACCAAAACTTTACTTATTGAAAAAAATATCTAGCCGTCTTGCGCATCAAGTGACATTTGATGGTTTGGAGGTTTCACTGCTTTGTACCCAGCATGACTTCAACATCCAATGCTTTCGAGATGCTTACAGTTCTTCTCTGTTGAATATAGATAAAATCAGAGACTACAACTACGTTCATTATCTGCAGAAACTCCAAGAAGTGGGAGTCATTGTTATCCAAGCTCTTCGGGGTCATCTTGAGCTTTCATGGACATAATAGATAACCAGTTGAATCGACTCCAAAAGAACCAGTGACACAATTGTAACAAGGAATTACCTTATCAACAACCATTGAGGAAAACTTGGGAATGTTCATCTTGGGTTGAGCCCCGGAGACCAAATAGTGAAAAAAAGTTGGCTTCCAAAGTACATGTGCGAAATTGAACACAAATCTTCGAAAGCACGGGAAGCCAAATTGTCTCATTAATTTTCACTTCATCATGATTGAAATGACAGGTCTTGATAACACAAAACCGATCAAATGAACGTAACTAAGTTCGATAAAAACTAAACCATTACATCCCATGCAAAATTATCTGCAAAAAGCAGCTCCAAAGTAGCAGATAAGAGATATGAAGAGCAGTCACAGCCTCCTTCCCCTTCTACCGCCCTTTCTACGAGTGCTGTCTGTTGGAATTGGTGTCACATCCTCTGTAAAATACAACCAAGTGACCGAGTAAGAAGACAAGCAAAGAGTTCAATTGACAATGCAGAAGAAAATAACTTATTCGGCAAGCTAGTCATTATAAGGCCTACGAAGTTCAGCAGAGATAGTCATATCTAATATTCCTCCAAGTTCTATGATACCAAGAAACCAGTAACCAATATATGGGGGAAAGAACTATTCTGAAAGGTGAATTAGTATACCTATACGGCCAATTTTCATGCCAGAACGGGCAAGGGCCCTGAGTGCCGATTGGGCACCAGGTCCAGGTGTCTTGGTCTTGTTACCTCCAGTGGCCCGAAGCTTAATGTGAAGAGCTGTTATGCCAAGCTCCTGCAAGGTAGCAGAAAGGATGGAGGGATAATAAGATACCCCAGCCAAGGAAAAAAGAACTAAAAGCAGATCATTGTAGCATCTGAGGATACAACACCTTGCAGCGCTGTGTGACATCTTGTGCAGCAAGCATGGCTGCATAAGGTGAGGATTCATCCCTATCAGCCTTCACTTTCATCCCACCTGGACAAGAACATTTCAATTGAATAAGGTATGGCAAGTAGGCAACAGCAGCACCAACCATAAATGACAAGTTAAAAAGGGAGAACTAGACCAAGAATATTGAAAACGGCCAAATATCAGCAAAACAGTAAATTTTTATTCTCATCAATAAAGAATAACCACCAAAAGGTATAATCGCAGTAACAGAGCAGCAGATAATCAGTGAATGCACCCATAAAACCAACTCCAGCGTCCGGGAGAATTTTAGTAGACAACTGAGCTTCAACAATAAATACAAACAGCTAGCAAGTCAGAATTTATACTACAAAGCTTCAACACAAACAACAGAAATTCCAACTGATGTAGGGCATAATATTGATAACCAGGCACCGGCATTGACAGGAATCATACCGGTAATGCGAACCATCGTCTCCCTTCCAGATAAATCAGTCACGTGCTGCAATAAAAAACACAGCAAGTAATTAATAGGAAACCGATAATACTAAAAGGAGGTGATATGACGCCCAAGAGTGAGCTTACGATAAATGTGTCGTTGAACGAGGCGAATATGTGAGCCACCCCGAAGACGTGCTCGCCCTCACGCACTGCGGGTCCAAGGGTGACAATCTCCTCCTTGGGCTCCCTGACCTTTCTCTTCGACTGTGAATCCCACGCACAAAAGATAGACCACAGAATATCAGACTCAATGCAACCCAACACTATCATGACGACATCATAAAGTCCGAAATTCACATCACTTTGCACTAAATAGGCACTGGATTAGAATCGTTCGTACAATGTCGACAACTTTTTCCCTTCGCACAGATTGCAACGCTCTACAGGAGGGCAATATACCGATTAAATCGAATAGGACAGGAGACAGTAGTGAACTGGAAGATCTATCAACAGCGGGTAGAATTGAGCAGCTACGAGAGATCAGAGCAGAGAGAGCATTACCATTTTTGGAATTGAAGAAGACGGCAAAGTATCGATTAGGGTTTGGCTCCGCGTGCCGAGTGGGAGAGACAACGGAGTGTAGTATTTATATAGCTTGGGAGGGTTAGCGACTTAGCGTTTGGAACTGGAGGGGCGGGCCGGGTTGTTCACGGTTCGGTTTAGTTGAAAACCGTGGCATAATGAAACCGAACCAAACATCCGATTTGAACTCAAATTGAGAGATATCGATATCATAGTTTTTAAAACCGGACCGAGTTACGAACCGGTGTAGGCATGAGTTCATGGATTTATGGGTCGGACCGGAGATTTACTAAATAATATTAATAATATAATATTACTAATAAATTTACATAATATCATAATTTGAATATGATTTATAACATATAAAATATAAATATAAGTTTAATAAAATAAAATATGTACATTATAATGGATTTTTAATTTTTTAATTTTAAGTTGACCGATTTTATCATATGTTCAATTAAGTTCACCAATTGAACTAGAAACCAGCCAGTTTAATCAGAGTTTTTCTCTTTGAATGTGCAATTGAATTTTTTGTATTAACAAGAGCGGGTGAGTGGCTGGTTGAGCCAGTCAAACCAGCCTGCCCGGACCAATTTTTAAAACAATGATTGAGACTGAACCGAACCCATTTTAGATGACAATAACCAATTAATTAATTAATTTTTATGAAAACAAATATATTAAACAGTGTAATGTAATGGGTTGAATTCGACAAATCGAACAGACAAATTTGGTAAGACGAGTTGCTGTGCTCTGTCACCATGTACTGCTCCATACATAGAACTTATTCAGAAGGTAGGAAACAACGCCACTGTTTGGAAATTTGTTGACTCTATTTGTACACGTAAATCCAACAATTTAACAGCACATAAACAGAGTAGAAGCCTAAGACAGCGCCAGAGTATGTGAACCTCGAAATCCTATACATTCTTGTTGCTCTCATGTCTTTGGAGGCAAAAAGGGCCATCCTGATTCAGCGATAACACTACAGCCCGAATTCACTGGTACAGATCACGATAGCGATTCGAGTTTGGGAAGGAGACTCCTCCAAGCATCTGCGATGCTACTCGCCAGATGCGCCTGTCCCTTTGCAAACTCGTGGAAGGCGACTCCCATGTCCACCGTCTTCTGCTCCTGGAACTGTACGATCTCCTCATTCATTAGTCTCACCATCGTCTCAAATCTCCTTGTGGCTTCCTCGCCCGCTTCCTTCAGCTGCAGTGCACTCCAAATTTTTATCTACCAAAGATATTAATAATCTGAACCCTAATGAAAGGCACAGTAAATATTAGAGGCGGAGAGACTTGCCTCCTTATATTCATTCTCAGCTTCTCTCATTTTGTCAGAACGAGTCAGCACAAGCTTATCACTGCAAATCGGAAATCGCACCTCTGGCTATTAAGTTCAAAGGTTCCTCTCACGAGGAGAATGTCAGACATGGTGAGAAGGAAATAGGTCAAAGCATACAGGTTTATCTCCTTCAGTTTAATAGTCTCAGCCAGTTCATATTGATGCCTGAAAGCATTGGCACGTTCTGCAATTGTGGCCTGTTCGAATATAGAAAAATGTACAGGAATTACTAGAAAAAGCAACCAAGAACCACATGCGAATAGCGAACAACTAGCTCGGTGCATATTTCAAATCTGTCAACATAGATTTTACTTGAGAAACACACCTTGATAGATTGGACAGCACGCACATAATCTTTCAAAGGTTCTTCAAAGTTCATCAAGATTTGGTGCGCCTGCAGATTTTAACACTAAGTAATGCAAATTGATGTATCTCTCATTCTAAAGACTTACATGCTTTTAATTAAAGGCATACCTCCTCCTGCAGCCTGACGGAAATTAGCTCTGACTTTGCCCCAAGCTCTGAAAAAGCCTTGCCGAGAGCATCCCCTTCACAAGATCCTAGGAGTTTGATGGCCTTTCCAAAATCAGAGAGAGATTTCCCAAGCTCTGCAAAGAAGGATTACAAAAATTACATCTGAAAAGACAACTTAAAAGTAAGAAGATGAAAGACAAGTGAATTGAAATAAGGATGTAACAATGAAGTGTTGACTACCCCTGTGACGTTTCACAAGACGGTATGCATGCTTCTGTGCTTCAGCCAGGTGGTTTTCAAGCTCAAAGATATAGTGCTTCAGCTTCTCATATTCAGGATTTGATTCTTCCACTGGTTTTTCCTTTCCAAGGACAACATCACTCACTTTTGACTGGACATCCTGACAGATTTAGCAACCACTTTAAGAATATTACAAGAAATAGCAATTGCTTTGAAAAGGTTAATCCAGAGTTTTGTGTCATAGTTTTTTCTATTAATGGCTTTAAGCACATGTTTTTAGATCTCACATTTGCAAGACTTGTATATAGTGCTGCAGTGGATTCATAATTGACCCTTATAACCGATATTTATTAATAGAACATCAATCGTTAAACTAACCTAAGCTCATTACCTTGAAAATTTGCATCAAGTCAGCTGGCTTCTTAAAAATACCCATCTCATGGGCCCTCAACCTCTCCATTACCTAAATTAGAACCAGGATAATAGTTTATTAATGACATAGTGAAAAGCCTCAGATTTTCCTGATATAGTGAACAGACCTATGGATCATGGAATAAATGTAAATTAAATAACATTAGATGGTGATGGGTCATGATATGAGTTTATAAAAGTAGTACCTCTTCGTCAACTTGCAAGAAAGTTCTTAAATCATCACTTTGACGAAGCTCACAGTGAGATGCAATCCGATTGAGAAATATGTCCAAAGCTTGATGCCTCATTTCAATAAATTCAGCACTAAACCGGAACTTTTCTGGAAGAAATAGACTTTCAGTTAAGTTAATTAAACTCATGGATTCCAAAAATCTTATTTCCCTATGTGTACATTTCAATTAATAGTGCGTAATTCGAGCAATGGCAGGGCAGGACAGCATGACTTCCTAATGAAACTCTAATTACTTTTGTGCCGATAACTAAAGCACTATAACAGAGCCTTATTTTCTAAGTTGCTCTGTTATGACTCTTGTGACTGGAAATGTCAAAGAAATATGAAATAGATTCACTCATTGGAATTTAAGTAAATCACTTTGGCAATGCTACTACGACTGCAGAAGTAGAACTCTCTATATCAGACATCAAAACAAGAGAATTTCTATGAATATTTACCCACAGCATTCTTCTCAGGCAAAGGAGGAATAAAGATGCCTTTGTACTTCTCATACAGACGATCATGCAACCAGACAAAATCACTATATCGGCGAATAACGATCTTCTCTGGCCCTTGGTACTCAGGTAAATTAGTCTGCAACAAGTTCCATAAAGACATGGCATAATGTGGTGAGGCTAAATTCTGCTATGATAACAAAGATCCTGGGAGGTGAAAGTGATCACAGGAAACAATCATATCTTCCACAGCAATATTTTCCTCCCAGTGAAGGGAAGCACAGTGGCACAATCTGTTCATAACACAAAGATGTTCCCTTGAAAGCAAACATCCTTATAATTCAGGAGATATTCCATATTTTTATGGGACAATAATTGAAATCATACTTCCCTATGTTTCATGCGTTCTAAAGTACTCCTGTCTTAAATCCCCTTTTGGGCCAAAATTCTAGCTCCGCATTACCATGCCTGTGAAATTGCATATGTTATGGGAGTAACCCGGTGAGATAACGCGTAAGCAGATGGACTCATCCCAATCCAAACTAATACCAGACAATATTATGAATCACTTGGACTAAGATTGACAATCGCGAGATTCATTAGTTCACGCAAACGAAGAACAAGTAGACACTGGACAAGGCGAAGGTCCATCTACTTAGAGATAACTGCCAACAATAACGCCTAGGCGTTTCGCATCAAATAAGATTCATCCTAAGGCTATGACGACTAATTGATCCTCCTACGCATATTCTCAAATCATGTCACTTCCTATGACGTTTAAAAGAGCTGTTTTTGGTTTTCCAACTCTTTGCCTCGCCATTACAGTATCCCTTTATGGCCAATTCATACTACTTCCAGCTCAACTGTCAACCAGAACGATCCCACGACATGCAGGATGCCCTAATTGCATCCAGAGGTTTGACCGAGGCTAAAAGGAAACCGACACGGCACAGTACCTTGGTGATTACGCGATACGAGATATAGGCCTGAACGCCATTTCCGAGCTTCACCGGATCGACGACGGATACGCATAGGTACGGCTGAGATGACGGGGATCTGGGGCTCTGTGAGGTCCCCGAGAGGCTCCTCGGCGGCGGCTGCGGATGCTCCATCTTCGCGCGCAGAAGAATCTGGGCGGGTGAATATGGGGACTCCGTGAATCCCTCGAAGTGAGACGTCAGCAACAATTCAGTGATTGCAGGCAGGATCGAAGAATGAAGTTGAGCAGAGGCTTCAGTCGGGGGACAGAGGAAGGATGGAGACGTCTGTTTCCAGCTACCCCGCTGCTTGGAACAGTCTCCGGTAGTCGTCGGAGAGAGAAAAATTCATACTATAATTTCTACTGGCAATAATATTATTTGTTATTTATTTCTCTGAATAAAAAATAAATTAAATTGTCCCAAATTTTAAATGAACTAAATATGCAATTTTTTTAAGTATAATAATTTTGATCTGGATTAAGTTTTCTTGAAATTCCTATTTTTGGCCATTCGGATCACCGTGCATGAGGATAATTACCAAAGGCAAAAAATCTAAAAACAATTATGAATTTTAAAAAAATCGGGTTTATTGAGTTAAACAATGAATTATCCACAGTGGGCGTGATCGAGTGGTTCGACACTCATCATCCTAATGGAAGGACTCGAGTTCGAGTCCCACCTGCGGCGGGGAGCTCTTAACCCCTTAAATGGGCCAACCCGGGGCGATCCGGATTAGTTAGCTCGACAAAGTCCAACTGAAAACCGACGATTTATATCTAAATAAATAAAACCGAATCTAAATGAATAAAATCGGATCAAGTAAATAATGTAGGATTGATCGAAAACCATCCTTTTAAATAAATTTATCACCATAGTTTTTAAAATCGGACCCAGCCGGGAACCGATCAGGGTATGGATTCATGGGTTTATGGGTCGGACAAAGGGTTCGATGGGTCGAATCGTATGTTTAATAAATAATATTACTAATAAATCTACATAATATTACAATTTAACTATAATTTATAATAAAAATTATTAATATAGTCATTATATTAGTGTTAGATTCAACATAAAATATGAATATAAGTCTAGTAAAATAAAATAAATACGTTATAATAATATTTTATTTTAAGTTGACTGGTTTTCTCATAGGTTCACTGGTTTGACTGGGAATTAGCCGGTTCAACCGGATTTGACTTAATTTAAAGTGTAATTAGAGTATTTATGATAACCGGAGCGGAGGTGGTGGCCGGTTCCCTGTCGAACCGGCCGGCCCGGTCCGGTTTTTAAAACTATGTTTATGACAACAATTCTACCATACCGTGTATCTCGCGCCCGGTGTATGTAGACCCATGGATCCTACACCGCAGCACCTGCCTCCTCACGGGCTCACGTGCGCCGGGGTGTGTGACGCGTGCAAACGCGTGAATCTTTATCACTCGATCCGTCTCAGCAAGGCACGTGGAAGTCAACGGTCCAACCAAGTCAGGCTTCCCCGTTGGGATTTCACACGACATTCCCCTCTTCACACCGAGAAACTCCCAACCCAATGATTTCATGTTGATTTTCGCAAATGGGATTTCCTGGATTGCTTCGGAATCGCAGCAAGGAAAGGTTTCACACCCAAATCTGACCACGCGGGCTTGGAAGAAGTTTCACAGCAAATCCCTCACCTCTCCTCTGCGCCAGCCGCCGTTCCGGTATGTTTCTTTCGCACCTTCGCCCGAGCTTCCCTTCCCCTTCGTCCCCGTCAACTCTCTTGAAATGTGCTGGAGATGCGTGTGTATATATAGAATGAACGCATCGATCCACCACAGCATTATGTCAGGCAGAGTGGTTCTGCATTTGCCCATCATCTCAAAGCTCGGTGACCCGAAAAGCACCCATGGGGAGTTTGCCGCCGGGGTATCGATTTTACCCGACGGAAGAAGAGTTGGTTCATTTCTATTTGCGGAAGAAGATGGACGGGATGAGAGCTGGTGACCTGAACCGGCTGATGGACCGAGTCATTCCGACCTTGTATATCTACGAGTTCAATCCATGGGACCTACCACGTAAGTGAACCGTTTGGCTTCTCACTAGCTTCCCTCTGAACTTTATAGTTCAGCCTTCTAGATTTCTGGTATGCACGTACAACATAAACCAGGTAGATTTCTTGAAACCAGATGTTCCTAGCTTATGAAACACGTGCGAGAATGTACCAGAAAGTTTCTTCCTTTTTATATAGCAAGGAGTCTGTCTACCTCTGGGCCCATAAACACACACCTCACAAGTCCATGTCCAAATAAATACATGTGTAGATGGCCCCACTGAGGGCTAAAAACTATAGCATTGCGAATTACTCACCAGTTGTGCTTCTTTTCTTCTCAATAGCTGAGCCGTGATTCTCACGTTAGGTGTGTTTGCTGCTGTTCGAGTGCAGAATTTTCAGGTGAATCGTGCAAGGGAGAAGACGGGCAGTGGTTCTTCTTCATCCCGAGGCAGGGGAGCCAGGGCTCGCGGAGGCAGACCGAACCGACTCACTACTTCCGGATACTGGAAAGCTAAAGGATCTCCAGGATACGTCTACTCTTCCAGCAACCGGATCATAGGGCTCAAGAGGACCATGGTCTTCTACAAGGGAAGGGCCCCCAGCAGCGACAGAACCGAGTGGAAGATGAACGAGTACAAGGTCCTCGAAGGAGATGATGATGATCCATCCACCACCAATTCAGGGATTATTATTCCACCTGTAAGGACGGACTGCGACTGAAACACGTCCCAGCCGATCTTGTTATGACATCAGCAACACACATCACACCCAATCTAGAACATACCAAAAAACTTGCAGAGCTATCCATTTAGAACATGTATATTCATTATAATATTGGAAAACTGATCGTGTAGCAGCACGCACACAAGCCAGCTTAATTCACTAATCGATGTTCACCATATTATCCGTGATTGATCTGCAGCTCCAAAGTCAAGGGTACAGTCTCTGTCGAGTTTACAAAAGCTCAAAGGCCCTGTGCACGTTCAATCGAAGACCTACTGCTGATGGAGGAAGTTTAAGCTACCTTTCAGGACAAGGGTTACGCGTAGATCTCGGTAGCAAGGAGTCCACCATAATTCAATCTGACAGTCACTATCGCCAGTTTTATCTGACAGCACATAATGAGCACAATAAGAATCATGCGCAGGAGAATATGGAGAGGACGATGCTTGTTGATTCTTCATTACCAGATGGCCCTTCACCCTCTGGAGAGATCAGGCACAGAGACCGAAGCGCGGCTGACTCTGGCGATGGTGTCGCTATGTTAACAACTGGCTCAGTATATCCACTATGGGATTGGATCAACAACTGAATCGAATCTAGCTAGATACATGGGATGCTAACCAAGTAGCGGCCGACACGATTATACTTGGCCAAACCACGTACATGCAGGCTTACCAAGCACCGGGTTTGTAGCGGACATCAATAGTATATTGTATGCTCATCGTGCCGACACACTGCTATAAGAATATACACATCCTGTCATCGTAATTGAGTGACTAAGAATGTTCGTTAATCTTCGACAACAACGTTAAGTCCCAACTTTAGACTGAACATGAGAGAGAAAGTCAGTCAACGGTTCTTTGGAATAATCACACTACAGGATTGTGCATTTTTTTTTTAACCAGGGCAGGTGGGGGGGGTGGGGGGGGATGCCGAATAAGAGGCTCGTGGCAGACCTTTATAAACATAAAGCGCACAGATTTACCGGGTGAAAATTTCCAGCATTTGTTCTATACCTGAAACGGCTCAAACAATCAGCCCTTACCAGTCATCATCAAGGCTAGCTCGGTGGAAGCACAAGACAGTCATCACAAAGATGAAGAACGACGTGAACTCAATGAACATAGCTCCAGTGTTTATAAGATCCGCATGTCTCAGGATGATTGGAATGGCTAAGCTCCCCACGGATGATGCCCCTGTCAAGAACTTAGCAGCATCTATCCACCTGCCGTTCAAGAGGATGTGAACAGAGACTGCACTAAGAAGTCTATGATATAGAGCAGCATTTTCATTGCCATGACAGCAAATAAAATAAAGGCATGTACATCTTGTCTTTAATGATTTATTTCTTAACTTGGTCACAGTAGAAGGCGAAATGAATTTAGGACTCAG
The DNA here is from genome assembly GCA_900006705.1 of Sonneratia caseolaris. NCBI lineage: Eukaryota > Viridiplantae > Streptophyta > Magnoliopsida > Myrtales > Lythraceae > Sonneratia > Sonneratia caseolaris. The sequence goes on from CXYZ01007780.1 coordinate 1,794,582, forward strand.
ATATGCAACCCTTATCCTAAATAGAGAAGACTCCATTAGAAGTTTCGATTTTGGTCTCTCGAACTTTTAAGTCAGGTCACTTCTGAAGAGGCATGATGTCATAATGTGCTCGCTCTTTGAGCAAACACAATCTGAAAGAAAAGCCTAAACAACAAGGCTCGCTATTGTCTGTCAGGTTCAGACGCCAAATTTTGTAGCATGTAACAGAGATGGAGAGTTCCCAACTCAACAGCCACGTCATGAAATATACATTTCCAAAGTCTCATGGTTTCAGGTTCAGGATTACTCACCCTCCACCATCTCGGCTGATTAGAAACTGAGTAGACCCACCTCCAAAGAACATACATGGCATAGGCACCAGAACGTACATGAGAGCTGTTGGAAAACAAAATCCCATCAATAGCCGCGTGAAGGCAAGCATTCCTATTGCATGGATCCATGTGCAGCATTGTCACTCACCTGATAACATCGGCCACCAATTGTTGTATAATGCACATGCCTGCGCAGAAGTGATTCATTTTCAGCACTAGCTAGGAGATGGAGTCCAGAAAGACTTATAAATAAGGACAAATACCCAACTCATAAGTTAAGCTTGAATAATGTCAAGAGACCAAGTCAAAGAAAAAAAGTATGAAGCCTTACGGCAACAGGATTTGCCCAAGATCCAGCATAGCTCATCAGTTGAGTCATCCGATAAGAATAAATTAATGATATTATCTTCTATGATATGAAGAATATGAGGGGAAGCTCAATAATATGCCAACTCTGGAGGTTCACTGGACTGTAGATTTGCTGAAATGCTAGAACTTTTCACCTAATGTACTATCTTATACTACTGCAAAGTGTAAATAGGAAGACCAACGTCTTCAACCTTTCCATCAAATTGCTAACATACAATCTGATCTCCAAGAGCAAATTGGTACTTTCTTGAGCATATTTAACAAGAGGTGGATTAGATTTCAGTAGTGCAACACAGATTGTTAAGCAATACTGAAACATTATTAAATTCAGCATGATTTCAGAAACATACCAAGATCTGCAGGAGGATGCTCGATGAAAACATAAATGCGAGTCCAGCAAGACTGCACCCAGAATATGGAACCTTATAAATTGATTTGATGTAGGAAGATGACAACTAAAATTTATGCATCCGTCAAGTCGAAAATCATGAAACTTACACTGCAATTAAATTATCGCCAGGACCCCAGATCAGCAAAGCACCACAGAAGAAAACACAATCACCCAGCAAAAATGTCAGATAACCAATAAGGCAATGTGGAGTCAACAAGATGGTACAAATGAAGATAAAGTAAAAACGGATAGCAGAATAGAGTCGATCTGGGAGTAGCAGGAGAAGAATAGACGCAGCAACGGTCATCTAGAAGTATAACAACTCATCTACGATGCACCAATCAAGGCATATTCTCTCAAGGGAGCTACTCATAGATGCTGTTACTATACAGCTATCAATTTGAAATTAGGGTTCAGGAGATCGCTGATCTTCGAGCTTAACTACAGCAAAACCTAAACTTCCATCCAAATAAGCGACGATTCTCCGAATTACAAGGACAAGAATTACTAGACCAGCTCCAAATCGACATTAGGAGCTCAGCCAAAGCTCCCGAACTCTTCTTCGGCTGCAGCCCAATCAAAATTCGATTCATCTTCAACAAACCGAGAAGAAACGCGGGGAGCCTAGGCGTATAAAACAAGGTTCCCATAGATGACGAAAGGGATGAAACGGGAAAGCAATCGTACCGTGGATTGTCATCGCCATGTCCGAGGGTTGCGAATTGGGAAAGCTTGACAATTGACCGGGCGATTGATCGAATCCGCGTGCAGCAGGAGGTCAGGAGCAGATAAACACTGCAACTTCCGGTTGTTCAACGTTAGCAAAGCACGTTCTAGAGCATCAATCGTGTGCAATTAACCACGGCAAACAACATATTTTATGAAAATTATATTTAGATCACTACATTGTTTGGTTAAATCACTTCACTCCCCGGAGATGGTCTAAAATGCAATGCTGTCCCCTGAAGCTTAGGTGATATCAATTTCTACCCCGAAGTTCTGTCTTGTAACCAATTGGGCATCGCATGGTCAAGGACCATCTAGGTTCTAGCTATAGATGTTAAACGAGCTGGGATGGGCCGGAACCAGACCTTCTAAACCCATAATCGGTCTCTGATTCAGCTCGTAACCGTTCTTATTATATTGGGAGGCGATTATAAGACTTGTCAGAAATATAAGCTAGTTTAAACCATAACTGATCGGAATTGTCACCATGTTGAACTGGTTCGGAATCATTGCAAAATTGGTCAAAACTGCCAAAATCCGGCAAATCAATAGTCGGATTTTATCAGATCAATTTTAAAATTTAAAAAAAAATAAAAAAGAAGATGAATGGTTTACATGTCAAACTGGTCCGCTTATAAATTGTTCAGGGCCGATCATATGTGCCTAAACTGTAATATGAATTGGATCGGTCTACTAAAAAAAGGGGAGCGAACCGTAACTGAGTTGGATAATTTTATGCTAATTTTGAACATGCCCGGAACCGAGACGGACCACTCATTTTTGACAACACTGGTTCTAGCCTAGGCCGAATGCTAAGAAGAATGAGCAGCTAGTAAGCGTGGAAGCTCTGGACAACGCGAAATTATCTCAATCAATCTTCGTATCGGCTACAGTATCAGAAGCTACAATTACACATTAGGGGAATAAGTAAACAACAACATATATCATGACCTTGTCTAATCATTGTCATTACACGCCCTGCATCAAACTCGTAGGAGCTGCAACTTATTGGAGAAAGTGACAGCAATCCAATCCAACTCCACCGGAGACCACCGTCCGTTGTTGATCCCTTCCGTGGACTCGTACCACATCTCCGGCTCCATGTCGGCAGCAGTACCATTACTGCCGCCCTCCGAGCATAGGCCCGCAGCCCCGAGCACGTCCCAGATCAGGGCCCTCGAGTCATCCCCTACGGAGCACAGCTGCCGCCCCACCAGTGGAGCCCAGGACACCGCGTTCACGCACCCACGGTGCCTGTTGAGCTCCGCGAGGGGCGCTGTCGGGAACCTGATGTCGAGGATTATGACCTTGGCGCTGTCGACTCCGATGGTGGCCATGAACCTGGGATCGGCCTTGTTCCACTCGAGGCGGAGGAGTGGGCTCTGGTCCCTTCCAGGTGTGGCGGCGTTCTCGTATATGATGGTTGACCGCTCCTTGTCTCGGAGATCGAAGACCCTAACCGAGCCATCGCCAGAGACCGAAGCGAACACACAGTTGCCGCCCCATGAAACATCGTAGACCTCCCTGTGGATAGATCATAGAAACAGTAGACTGCAATTAACAAGGAAAGATTAAATTTTAAACCGTCGACGTTTAAAAGATTCTTAATCTTCTGCATCTCACTTGTCGTGCGCCACGAGCTGGGCCTCGACAGCCTCCCTCTCGACCTCCCAGACGGTGCACGTGGTGTCCACGCTGCATGCAACGATGCGGCTCGGGTCGAAGGCTGCCCAGTCGAAGGAGGTGATGGCTGAGCTGAAATCGCTGGCTCGGTTGCTGTTGAGGTGGGACCTCATCTCGACACGGTCGTGGTGGACCCCCCACACTCGCAGGTAGTCCCCGGAGGTGGCGAGCAGCTCCGTGGCGGAGGAGGCGGCGGCGTTGGCCTCGGATGGGAGGAACATTATGTTGGTCGGGGCGTAGGGATGGTCGAAGACGAGGCGGCTGTCGGCAGAGAAGTCTGAAGTGTCAGGGTTGAACACGACCAACTCCACCTTGTTGGCGTAGTCCTCGAGGAAGCTCCCGATGGCGAGTCGGGGATTGCCGGATGCCCGGCGGTGCGACCAGGCGACGGCGTAGATCGGCCATTGGGCAACGTAAGTGTACACCCCGGCAGTGGCACCTGATTTCTCCGCCGCCTTGCTGTGCATGGAGATTGGGATACCGCTCATTTTTTTTTCTTCGATGCTGTCGAGGATGAAAATCAGTCAATTAAATCACGAGGTGTACGCAAATTTTTAGACACGTTATTCCCTTTTTATTCTTTAAAATACCCAAAAGAAAAGGAGAGATCTTCTAAAATTCACTTACATTAATTTTTTTTGTTGAAAAAAATTATTTATTTTGAATAAGAGATATCTTAAGGTGACAATAATGGAAATAGAGGTTGGCTGCATTATTTTCTTCTTTTCCTCTTCAAGCATTATCAAAAATGTATTCATCATATGGCTGTACTTCTATATATATATATATATATAAAGGTAAAGAATGTCCCATTTGCAGCTATATCTATATATATATATATATATATATATACACCCGCGCGCGCGCGTAGTTTGATCTTACTTGGGGAAGATCAACAATTCTCCTGGCTAAAAGCCATAGGTTGAAATGATTATCACTATAAGATCAGCAGATCTCGAGCTTCAATGCGATTTTTGCACCCTTTCAATCTCCTCTCTTTCTGTATCATTCAGTACTATGCCCGCGACAATCATTTGCGATTGAAAAGAGAGAGAAAAAGTTACATCTTCTACACTATTAGATGAAAGCACGTATGGTAATCTTGGTGTCTCTTTTATCTTTCCAAATCTGCCCTTTAGCTCAACCCATTTCGCACCGTATTTATGACAAATTTTAAGGACGCTATTGTCTTCTCAGTTGGAGGCAGTTAGTTATTCAACCTTCCGTTTGCAGGGTGTTTGTTTATTTTTTTCTCTTTTGCTCCCACTCTTTAGTAAAGCTAACCGTGGATCTTCTCTATCCGTCAATGGCCTTCCCGGAGAAGCCTTTTAATTGGTAGATAGCATCGATATAGCTAGTGCCAAAGGCTACGAACTTAGAAATGGAGAGTAAATTGAATCGTTTGGGATTCAGAAGTAAAAAATTACAAAAACAAATCGTTTTATCTACTAATGGTGGACAGATTGGCGTATTACCAAACCACCCACCTGCTGCCACAGCTGTAGATATAATCAATATCTTGAGAATATGCCCTAATGGCCAATGGCTAAGATTGGCTCTGATGGGTCGTTTCGCTAGAGCAGGCGATAGTAAGATCACTATTCTAGTCAGATAATTAATTCATCATACAAAGAGAAAGAGAAAGAGAGAGATGAGGAAGGGGAGAAGGGAGAAGGGAGACTCACTTTGACTGAAAGGGAGAACTCCTCATCAGCTTTCGTACGTGAGAATTTATATGATCGTCTATGCTCGGTGATGAAGATCAGTATTATATGAGTACCATGGCGAACGAGAGACCGACTGTAAGAGGGTGAGCGAATATAATCTCAGCTGCAGGTATGGCGAGGAGAGAGCCGCCGAGCGGAGCGGAGCAGAGCAGTGGTAGGAGTGACGAGGAAAAGAGGCATATATGAGAGAGCAAGGTGAAACCGATCTACTCCAAGGATGAAGGGAAGGTGAAGCTAATGGTCAACAACGACCCCCCATGCACGTGTGATTTTGCCATGCAAAAGTGACTGTCTGCTGGCCTTCGCGTTTGCCTCGATCAGCAAGAGCTTTCTTACCGGTAAAATATCCTGAGACGTACGTTGAACCTAGAAATGGTGGTGCCCAGCTGTGTCACTTCTACCATCCACCCTCATGTGGCAAACAACGCCCCTGTTATGTGCTCTTAAAACTGGCCTTGACAGTTATTTAAGAGCCCTGACTTTCTTCTATACCTGGATGAGTGAGCATCTAACCCTAAGTGATCACTTTTCCCCTTTCGTACACATAAGTTCAAGCCACGAGCTGGACGATTCTTTCATGCTCTGTTGACTGACCGATAGTTCCATAAATTGGGCTGGGGCGAGTTGCGATGTTACATTTTACCCACCCTTATATAATATGTAGACTTTTTCGTTGAGTTTATAAGTTTGACTAGCACGCATGTCTAAATTGACAGGCGACAATTTTTATTTTTATTTTTATTTTTATTTTGGTTGACAGTCCTCACGCTGGCCCGATGCCTGCTGGTTCCAGGCCCTCGATGGCCAGCCCACATATCAGTTCTATTCTATCTACACGCCTGGGATCCAATCAATCCTCCATGGTTTTCGACTTGATCGCAAGCGGTCCGTGCACTTCCATGTCTGACTAGAGAGCCCGTGTGGCGGTCCACCTTCATTCGATTGGATAGAAAGCGGGAAATGGTGAGAATGTGATGCAATGGGCTCAGCATCAAACTTCAGGATCCGTAATGCCGTGTGCACTGCAAGTTTAAGGCACACAGTTAATAGGGGCACCTCTAGGGCCGGCAATTTTTTTTTTTTTGTCACCAAGCAACATGGAGTTAAATGGGTTTGCGCTCAACCATGTTTAAAATATGTCTAACTCGATAAGATACGATTAATTCTGTCCATTTAAATGCATCCAAATGTATATTGAATATGTTGACATACCTAACTTTGTATAAGTGTATGTATCCTTAACTCAAATTGTCATATTAAATGTATTAAATTTTATTGTGATCACATTATAAATATCTCGATCAAATTCTTATCATAATTGTATTAAACATGTTAAATGCGTACATGATACAATCGACACGTTTGTACACCTTTAGTTTACACGGGGTTAAGCGGGTCAAGTGAAGGTTGATGGCTTTTTTACACGGACCGTTTAAATATGACTCAATATGAATTCATGTGAGTTCGGTAATGTCTTGTAAGTTGTCTGATCGGGGTTGGAGCACGACAATGATGCCACTATGGTATGAGCTCATGGGACAAATATTTAACATTTGCACTCGAATTGGGAGAATATGTTAGGTGGTGGGACAAACTATAGCTAATCCATGATGCATGCCCAGTGATCTCTCTCACACTGCTATTCTATATATACAATTCCAAAGAAACGTTTTTTTAAATTATTATTATACGAGAAAACGTAGCACTGATCGTCGATGTCACATGCCTTTTCGAGGCTCTCTGGGATGAATGGACTATGTGACCAGAATTTGGTTCTGCCATTGTAGGAGAGGTTAGCAACAACTCCTCCACTTACATTGTTATGTTTGCATGTTTAACATCCTTCCATCTATTTATACTGTTCACCCCATCGAGCCATTTCCATCACCGACTGGGAGTTCGATCTTTCTCCCACCTGTCTCGGGCTCGATCAGTTTCAGTTGTGCTTGAGGCAAGAATGAGGAGCGGGGGAGACTCGGCCGCCATTGGTGACCCAGAGGCAGCAGGCCGTTCTGCTTCCTCCAAATGGAAAGCGCCGTCGGCGGTGGCCGCAGCACCCCTTCTAAGGCCCGCTCAGTGGGCGAAAGGACTCGCTATATTCGACTTGATTTTCAGAATATGCGCTATGGTGGCCGCTCTGGCGGCGGCTGCTGCCATGGGGACCAGCGAGGAGAGCCTGCCTTTCTTCACCCAGTTCTTCCAGTTTCAAGCCGGATATGACGACATCCCGACTTTCCAGTGAGTATTAGAGCAAAACAAGTTTAATTGTATGACTATCTATCATCACAGAACTTAGTAGATTTCGATATATATATAGATCGAGGAAAATCATCTCTTTCTTTCTCTTTCACTTGATAACTGCAGGTTCTTCGTGATTGCGATGGCCATAGTTGGCGGCTACTTACTCCTTTCACTCCCTTTCTCCATAGTAAGCATCACTCGTCCTCGAGCAACGGGGCCGAGGTTCACCCTCCTCATCTTGGACTTGGTGCGTGGCTAAACTCGCTCATCCCTTTTTTACACCATTTCTGAATTCTGACTATTGCTGTGTAGATAAATAATGATCGAGTGATGTTTCATATTATTATCTGCAGATGGCGCTGACTCTAGCCACGGGTGCTGGCGGGGCGGCGGCGGCCATAGTCTACTTGGCCCACTACGGCAACCTGAACTTGAACTGGCTGGCGATCTGTCAGCAGTTTGGTGATTTCTGCCAGAAGGTCAGCGGAGCGGTGGTGGGGTGCTTCCTCGCGGTGGCCCTACTGGCGATAATAGTGGTGCTTTCTGGCCTAGCTCTTCGCAGAGCCTGATGGTCGAGCAGAGCAAGCGACTGGTCCCTGTGAATACACTGAATTGTGTGTCTGTTTCTGTGTCTGTATCTGCAACGTTACTCTTGCATGGTCTCTGTTGTTGTTGTTGCTGGAACGTGGAAGACAAATTATCAGAGAGATTGTGAATGGTTTCTGTTTATTGTATGGCACTGATCTTAAGTGGAAATTTGGCTAAACTGTACAAATAATCTTGACTCAACCTCTTGAAGTGTATATAAAAATGGCCTCTTCCGGGTTGCTATCTCGACCCGGCGGTTTTGTCGGGTCAACCCGGAAGTCAACGTCATCAATTTCAATGCTTTGTCCTCCTCCAAAGGGGCACACAGTGCACGGAAGTTGAGAGAGGGGAGAGAGAGGACCTCAGCCTGACGCAGTCTCGCACCGCCACCCTCCCTCGCCCTTCCTCGGCCCTCATAGCTTTCCTGGGAAGGTAACGCCGAGGAAATTCCTAGTTCGGGGCGTAAGATGTCTCAGTCCGGGAAATTGACCCCGAATCTGGACCAGAACAGCACCAAGCAGCTCAACCTCACCGTGCTTCAGCGGGTCGATCCCAACATCGAGGAGATCCTGATAACCGCCGCTCATGTCACCTTCTACGAGTTCAACATCGACAGCAACCAGTGGGTGAGTTGGTTACCACTCTGTGATTACTCTGATCGATCGATTGGGTGCTTCGCTTGAGCTGGATTACGAACTCGGGCATTAGCGATCTTGCATTACACGCCAAATCTAGCGAACGTTAGATGGCTGTGGGTCCACGTCAATGAGCTGATACTTGTAGTGATCTAGCTGGCATTTTACCTGGAATGATCAATTAGTTGGTAATCTTAAGCCAAATCACGTACTGAATAGCTGCTCTTGCTGCGCATGGATTGAGATCCCTTTTCCTTATTCCAGTACATTTAATCTCATCCTTTTTTCTGTAAGTATTTAATCTCATTCTTTTGTCTATTGAGCTTCTTATCTCGGTCTTGATTTAAACTTGGGTGATTGCAGAGTCGCAAGGATGTTGAAGGTTCTCTATTTGTCGTTAAAAGGTATGATTGAAATGCACCGTTCTGCTGGGTGGCTGCGTTTTCTGCTCTTTTAGTATAACTCCTGCTGTTGTTTCTTTTCTAGGAATGCTCAGCCTCGATTCCAATTCATTGTGATGAACCGCCGGAGTACGGGTTAGAGCCTTCTTATCTTAAATTCCATTAAATTTCAGTCGACATTTTTCTAATAATAGTGCTATGAGATTGTCACTCACTCATATTAGGACTGGAGAATGTGATGCTAAGTGGGCTATATTGTGTTAATAATACGTATTTAACCTTTGCTAACAACTTCATCTGTAATTGTCAGTATTTGCTGCTAGTAAATTGATAGATACTAGCTATGCACTGATATGTCATGTGCAAATTTCCCTTTATTTTCTCTCTCTCTCTCTTTTTTTTTTGCAGAAAACTTGGTGGAGAATCTTTTGGGAGATTTTGAGTATGAAGTTCAAGTTCCTTATCTATTATATCGGAATGCTTCACAAGAAGTTAATGGCATTTGGTTCTATAATTCACGTGAATGCGAGGAAGTTGCGAACCTTTTTAGCAGGTATATGCAGTTATTTCGTTTTAAAGGTAGACTTTAACGGATTAATGTGACCCTGAGCTCACAGAGAACATTTCTCCTCAAGAAACCAGAGGAGCAACAGTGAGAAAGATTTGCTTGACTGCTTTTATACTCAGATTTATTTCTTAGCGGCAGAAATAACACATTCCACCAATCAACAAAGGAAGAACCAAACTGGTGGTTGTCCAACAAATATGCCAAGAGAATCCTCTGGTGTATTTCTCGCAATTGATTCACACTTTGATTAGGACTTGGAAAATTCTTTTGTGAGATGTGGGTTCATTTCCCACTAAACATCTAATGGTCCCATATTATGATCTCACATGCCCTTCTTTGTACAGGATAATGAACACATTCTCAAAGGTTCCTGCAAAAGTAGAAGGACTGTCAAGCAAAAGGTAAATGTAGTTTTAATTTTTGAGTATTCAAAAAGGGAAAAAAAAAACACTTCATGTTGTAAGATTAGAAGACATAATGTATTGCAGCAAATTCAATCTTTTGATTATCTTAATTTTGGAGATACTTTTGTTTATTGAATTTCAAGTGCTTTCTTACCTTTATTCACCTTCTTTTGAGAATACAAGTTGTACTCTTCACAAATTTCTCTGCCTGAGAAAATTAAAGGAACTGCTTTTATGCAACTAGATATTTGGTTGTTCATATCTAAGATGAATTGGAAATCTGGATTCTGGTATTTTTCTTGCCTTCTACTGCATAGAGTGACTGATTGCGATGTATTATTTAAAGTCTGATTAATGGTTGCAATTAATCTGGATTTTTGGGCAGGAAACTTTATTTTTTTCAATAATTAATAATTATAATTCATTGATAAGTGGTGCTATTAAAAAAATGTTTACAAAAATCACAGCAGCCTTTCAAGAGGTGACCAACAGTAAACTTTTTAACATTAATATTTTCATATCTATGTATGGTGATTTAGTGAGTATGAAGAGTTGGAATCTGCTCCAAACATGGATGAACCACTAGAGCCTTCATCAACTGTCTCCACTAAGGATGCTCCTGAAGATTCATCATTTATGAACATTTTTAATGTGCGTAATTTGATTATTCATTTCTTGCATTTTAAGTTGATTTAGATTTTGTGCTTATTGTTGTGGGGATGCAGCTTTAATCTTGACTTGTTTTCATGATCTTCATTCACGTTTCTTTCACTTCTTTTCTGCTTTCCATGCCTGAGAGTTTGTGTAACATTGCTGCAGGCTGCCTTAAATTTTGGAAATAATTCTCTGAATGAAGCAAACTTGAGACCACCAGACCAAACCTCGGCAACAAATCCAATGTTTCCCGATACAGCTACTGTTCCTTCATCTCCCTCACCATATCCGGAAGTATCATTCTATTCAGCACTGTCTTCTCTCAACCCAATGACCCATAGTGACTCTTCAGACTCGATCAGCAACAAGAACCTGGCGACTAATCTTGCTAAGCCCTCTTTTTTTCTGGCAGCTCCATCTTCCACATCTTCTCTGATGATTCCACCAATCCCTTCAGCCACTCCTACAGTTACGTCTCTTCATCCTCCTCCATTTAGCTTGCAACGACCATATGGCACTCCATTGCTTCAACCTTTCCCACCACCAACTCCATCCCCATCTCTCACTCCTAGCCCATCTCCTCCTTCTGATATGCCCATCATCAGCAGAGACAGAGTCCGTGATGCACTTCTTAAGCTTATTCAGGTATTCTCCCCTGGTTGCCTATACTTTTACTCCATATTTTTAATCAGATATGTTTTGTTTGTTAAGATATTTTAACTATTCATTATATTCAGAGGCGTCAGGCGCCTTGGTGCCACATAGCTTATCAGTATTTACTCTAGGATCTGGTTTCAAATTATCATAGACCCTCATTCTCCCTTTGATAAGTATTTGATAGTTATAGTTCAATCTCTCTCTCGACCCTAGGTTAATGATGATAAATATGGCTGGTGTTCTCTATGATGTGTGGACCTACATTTCTCCCCCCCCAAAAAAAGAGGAACAAAGAAACAAAGAAACAAAGAGAAAGAGACATGATTGTACTCATTACATGAACTACGGCATCTCTTTAGATCAAAGGATGAAACCGTTCATCTCTATACTTGGAAATTATCAAGATAGATGCAAAACTGATAAAAAGGCTCATGCTTTCTTTATCCAATGCACCATATTATTCCAAGACAGTTTATACCTCATTCTGTGCCTGCACAAGTCGTCATGCAGTTTACCCACTTCCCTTTTTTGATTTCCACCAAGACAGTTCCGAGAGGATTACCTAATTTGTGGAATAATGCCCCCTTCAAGAATTTGCCTTACAAAGCTCAATTCCATTTCTGAATTGTTTAAAAAATGTTTTTAACTCCCTTTGGAATGTGCTATTATGATGATTCTATGTGAATAATGACCGTCAATTAATTGCTTCTATAACAGGACGATCAATTCGTCGACATGTTTTACAAGACATTGCTGAAGGCACACCATTCGTGAGTGTGTCCTGTGACTAGAGACAGATTTTGCAGGTAATGTATATAAACCTGTTCTGGCCTTCGCTCTTAAACTCTGAGTTCCATCTGTATCTCTCTCCTCTGCTTGTAAGATTTGCCAAAGGGTGTAAACTGCTGTTTGTTTGTAGCCTTTCGACCGAAAGGTAATGTAACAGTCACAGAGAACTTTGAACTCGACGCTATTTAACGTAAATGTAATCTTTAGTCTTGACGCTCCTCCCTCCCTGTGAGTTTCTGAGGACCCTTTTTGCTCGGTTCACTGCGAGCCAGGCCTTGCAGCCGTAACTTGTCCGTGCCTAAACTTAACATCTTTCGTCAGCGGTTGAGCTTTCTTCCTGGTTGGCAGGTACCCGCCCAACGATAATTGGCCATCTGGGCAATACGATGTATCAAAATTGGCCCCGCTGTCGGAGACGGAGACATGTGGCCCTCAGATTATTGTTCTATCTCTTCATGGCTAAGTGTGGAAAATTCTTACACAATTTTCACCTATGAAATTCCGTCGAAGCGAGCTATGAAAAGCTAACATCACGGTCTTGTTTAAGGTTGGGGATATTATGACAAGGTATGTCCGCATCAGTCCAGCTAGCTATTCCATAGTGACAGACACTGACAATCACCCAGCCCGATCCATGAGTTACTTACCACCCGACTAGCCTAGAGCATATCCATGACTAACTATTAGACCCATCCATTCAAGCCGGTCTAATGAATTTGGATCGTTTCGGCACGGCGTGAATCTATTATGACCCATCATATCTAGCAACCCCAAAATTTGGCACATGTATAGTTTGAATTATACGAATAATTATTTTTAAGAAATAATCTTATATTTTAAAATAAAATTTATATATATAACTACTTATTAATCTAATTTTTACATTAATTTAAATTAAATATCCTAATAATTATGTGTATGAGTAATATCTTTTTTATTTATTCTCATAGTTATGATTCTATTTTATTTTATTGTAAAAATTATTATTATTATTTTTATATTAGCACATTTATTTTTCATATTAGCACATTTATGACCCGACATCTCGTACAGTTCGAAAACACCGATGTCGGGTAGGGCGAAAATTTGACACCTAAACTAACTATGAATTTTATCTATGTGTCACGTGCACAGTGTGGGGCTGATGGTATGTGACTTACTTTGACATTATACTTTCATCTATAGACTGGAGAGCCTTACTCGGTGCACAACCCCACTCGAACAATGTACGGCCACATGCGTTTCACAAAAAAAAAAAAGTTTGTTGTGGTGGTGGTGGTGGTGGTGGTGGGCCGGGACGGGGCGTTGCATCGGTACAGGTGAATTATTATATTCGGCACCTTTTCTTCTGCCACGCTCGGCCCAACCCAGGGCGTGCTGGTGCCATGCCACTTGTTTACCGTTTACGAAGCTGGCGTGGCGGTGCTTCATTGGTCTGTCACCCAACGGTCCCCCTCACTTTTCCCTGTCCGTAAAAAAGGGTTCTTTCACCGTCTCATCACCTTGGAGGTGATAATGATAGAGAAAGCGGGTCGGCAAAAATTATCACGATGTTTTATTTATTTATTTTAATCTATAAACGCTATTTAATATTACAACGTTACTATTTTATTCAGTACGATTGATTAAATAGTCGTGTCTCGGCATTTTGTATATCTGAACCTGTGGAGTAATTTTGTTTCATACATTGTTTCCTTGCTTTTCAAGAAGGAAAAAAAAAAAAAGGAGAGAGAGGAGAGATCAATATGATTGAAATTAGTCAATGAACCAACTAAGAAGACAAATCCCAATTCTCAGCAGACACAACAGCCCCGGTCTTCCCCTGCCGGCCATTTTCCACTGTGCTTGTGAACATCTCTCTGCAATCAGTCTCTCTCTCTCTCTCTCTCTCTCTCTCTGAGCTTCTTGTCATCCTCTGCAGGAGGAGAGAAGCACCCTAAACGATGAAAGCAGCATCCCAGCTTGGATCCATAATACCAACACTCCTGTGGGCTTCCCTGTCGAGCCTCTTCTACTCTTCGTGGCTGTGCTCCTCCCTCTCCTCCGCCGAGCACATCCCGGGTTTCCCGTCCTCCATCGTCCGCCCGGAGCAGGTCCTCCGTTCCCGGGACCGGAACGGTCGCTACGAGACCAAGTACTTCACCCAGATCCTCGACCACTTCAGCTTCAATCCCCAGAGCTACGAGACCTTCCAGCAGAAGTACCTGATCGACCGGAAGCATTGGGGAGGGCCAGGGGACAACTCCCCGATCTTCGTCTACACCGGGAACGAAGGCGACATCGAATGGTTCGCTCAAAACACGGGCTTCATGTTCGAGACGGCACCCCACTTCAAAGCCCTCCTAGTGTTCATTGAGGTAACAGTTAACTCTTAAAAGGTGCAGTTTAGACCGACCGATTAATTGGACGACATGAGAGTAAGCTTAGACTCGATCGGGCCGGGCGAGCCGTGTGACACTGTTGCCTTTGTTTCAGCATAGATTCTACGGAAAGTCGATCCCTTTCGGGGGCAAGAAGGGCGTGGCGTATAGCAACTCGAGCACGCTCGGGTACCTGACGTCGACGCAGGCTCTGGCCGACTACGCCTTGCTCATCACTGACCTGAAGAGGAACCTCTCCGCGCCCGACTCTCCGGTGGTCGTATTCGGAGGCTCCTATGGAGGAAGTATGTGAATTCCTCATCTCCTTTGGATTTAATTTAAATAAAGAATTGCACGTGGATCTCGATATGTTCGATATCTTGTAGCTTAGGCCCCTGACTGCGTGTATATATATATATATAATATTGATTTTTTTTAATGTTAATTAATTATATTTCAAGTTTTGACTGATTAATTGATTTTTTTTTTCCCCGGGGGGGGGGGGGCCCACAGTGCTGGCAGCATGGTTCAGGTTGAAGTATCCCCACATAACGATCGGGGCATTGGCTTCTTCGGCCCCGATCCTCAGCTTCGACGACATAACGTCTCCTTACAGCTTCACCAATATCGTCACCCGTGACTTCAGGGTACGTCCCTCCTCCCATCGTATTGACGTTAGCACCATAAGTTAATAATACTGGTATATAGTTTCTTTGTTCTTTTTCAAATTTATTACAGCCAACAAATTTGATATATATATATATATATATATGTGCGTGTGTGTGATGTTTGTATTAGTCATCGGTATTCATCTATATACATGCTATCGTCCTCTCTGTCAATTTTGTCTGTTCTTCTCCACGAAACGTGATTGATAGACTGTACACGTCCCCTCTATCGATAGTATCCATTTTGTCATCACCCCCACATGAACAAACAAACCGGGGAGCCTGCAAAACTACTAGGGCTGGGTCGCCGGCGAGGGACGGCTGATCACTGGGAGGAAGGGGGTTAATTACCGGTGCTGACATTTTTGCCTCCATGTTTGTCTTCCTGCCGGGTCGCCAAAAAATAAAATAAAAATGCAGAGTGAGAGCGAGAACTGTTACAAGGTGATCAAAGGATCGTGGCAGAAGATCGAGGGTGCCGCGAAGCACCGATCGGGGCTCGAGGAGCTTCGGAAATCGTTTAGATTATGCGAGTAAGAGCCAGGGCTTCAGCCATCTTGTGCCCTAATTAGGAACTCGCACACAGCTGATCATTTTTCACGACTTTTGACGCTCACGTTCTCAACAGCAACGACGTCAGTGGCGATGCCCTTGAGGGTTGGCTGAGGACGGCTCTCGTCTACACGGCCATGACGGATTATCCCACCCCTTCCAACTTCCTGAGCCCTCTTCCCGCTTATCCCGTCCGACAGGTACACACCTCAGGAGCCGTCGTACATACGTTTCGGTCGGGATTAGTCGGTTTCTTCCGGCATCGATCGTTGTTGCTGACATTCGGTGGTCTGCAGATGTGCAAGGCGATAGACGATCCGACCGGAGGAAACGACACATTCGGGAAACTGTACGGAGCTGCGAACGTCTACTACAACAGCAGCGGTCGTGTCTCGTGTTTCAACCTGAGTGACGACTCCGACCCGCACGGCCTCGGTGGCTGGTCTTGGCAGGTTTGAGCTCGCACCCGCTTTTCCTTCATTATATAGATACATGTAGGTATAGCCGGCCAACTGCGAGACTGTACATGGGCCTCGGTCCAATAGACCCAGTAGGCCGACATGTGTGTTTGGGCGGAGCCCACTTGGGGGAAGCACGTCGCTTGGATGAGCCGGAATTGTCTCTCTCAGGCCTGCACGGAGATGGTAATGCCGGCGAGCGACAGCACGGAGGAGAGCATTTTCCCGGCCTCGGAGTACAGCTACGAGAACCGGCTTGCATCCTGCAAAGCTTCCTTCGGGGTCGAGCCGAGGCGGAGCTGGATCACGACCGAGTTCGGTGGCCACGTGAGGATCACCCATCCATCCCTCAAACTTCTCCCCCTCTTCACCCCCACACCACCCCGCCGCCCCCCCCCACCAATTCTAGTTTTGCGAAACTCCATTAGAGGATAACGTGCCGTACCATCATGCGCAGAGCATCGAGAGGGTGCTGAAGAGATTCGGAAGCAATATCATCTTCTTTAATGGCCTGAGAGACCCTTGGAGTGGTGGAGGGTATCGATCTCGATCATTCACTCTCTCTCTCTCTCTCTCTCCCTCTCTTCCCTAACGGGAATTGGATTGTTCTAAAGAGGATGTTTGGTCCGAATCTGCAGGGTGCTCAAGAGCATATCGAAGAGCATAGTTGCTATAGTGGCGAAAGAAGGTCTGCAGACTCCGATACTGTAAGTCAGAAAAATCTTTAATCGAAAAGATTTATTGAAGTAAGTAAGCATTTTGCAGGGGCTCACCATGTAGACCTGAGGTACTCGACCAGTGAAGACCCAGAGTGGCTCAGGGATGTGAGGAAGCAGGAGGTCCACATCATCTCCAATTGGATCTCTCAGTACTACCACGACTTGGCCCTGGCTTAATAGCCCATTCCCATCCATCCCCCCTTTTTATTTTTTATTTTTATTTTATATCAATAAATTGTTCCTCCCCAAAAACCCCACCACCCCCCAAAAGGGAATAAAAACTAATTTCAGTCCTGCCAATGACGATTTGGCTCGTCAAACGCGAACGATTTTCACGTGATTCAATTGATAGGACGCCGTCATCGTGTTGGGTTTTAAGAATCAGATCAGGACATTAGGAGAAAATTAGTTTTTATCGCATTCTGAGGCTGAAACAATTTATCGATATTAGATCACTGTTGTGAGACATGTGTGGCTGGCTAATAGTTAATCTTGTTAAATGACCAGTTCGGCCAATTTTAAATTGGGTTATAATGGTTTGTCATGATTATGGATCGACCCATTATATTTAATAGATCGGACCAATTACAATTTAAGTAAACGTTGACTACTATAAAATTGTACTTAAAGGACCAGTTTATGGTATGGTATGAGCTTGTTGAAAGGGTAAACAGTAGCCTGCTTTCTCTCTCTCAAATTCAAATTACTTAAAATTAATTAATTTTTTACATTAATGGCCATTTTTTTTAATTCAAATTAATGGCCAATTTTCAGCCGCAGATCTAAGGAGGTAATGACACTTGATGGGGTAGGGCATGGATTTTGACAATTTAAACTATTGCAGTCCGGCTTCACAATGGTTTTAGGGTAATTTTTAAACAGTTTAGGCCGGTTTAATAAGGAAACATTTTGGATTAATTACAATTTAATAGACCTATATTTTCAACCAAACTCGTAACTGCTCCTTAACCTAATAAAATCGATTACAGGCCTGATTATGGACTATCTAGGCTGATTCTATATTTGGACAATTCAGTTCTGAGCCAGCCCGGGCTATTTAACATCTCTTCCCGTGACCGATTCTAATTTGCCGAGTATGGTAAAATCAAGATCCCATTACTTGCTGCACCGGACGTACCCTCTTGCAACGTATTACGTTCACAGCCACTCCGACTTGCAATGGAATTCCATGCATGAGATATACAATATACTGTCACTTCTGCCCCGCAGATAAGCGCTTCACGACGACTTACTGGCATCAGCATATCAGAATTGGCAATTCGCCTGTTGGCTAAAAGGGAAGTTCATTGCTGGACATTAATGTACACACTCAAAAAACGCATATAGAGGAGTTCAGGTGTCGGCGGCTTGAACAGTCATAATGCCTACTTGTACGGGCACATGCCTACAGAATAGAAGATATAGTGCCCTTTGAACAGATAAAGAACCAGAAATGGCAGAGGACACACAAGCCGATGACGGACATGAAAGGTCAAGGTTCTTTCTTGGGAATATCGCCTTCCTTTTGAGGTTTAGCATCTCCTTTCTTCTCCATGACCTGCTGAACGCCTTCTTGGTAGCCGTCTATGAAACTCCTGAGGGCATCTTTATAAGCGGATGCTCTTGTCATGTAGACTCTCTGCAATGCGGGCCTCAGTGTTTCCATTCCCCCTCTTGCTGCAATAGCTATTCCAGCGAAAATTCAAAACACATTCATAATGTATTAGATGAAAAGAGCTAAAACAAAGAAAATTTGCCATATCTTACACGAAGAATGACATTAGTCAATCTATCACAACCTTGAATCTATTTCACTAGCTGCAGATTACACTTGTAACCATGAGAATTAGCTTGAAAGTGAAAAGGAAGACTCTTTACCAAGATCCTCCAAGGTAGATGGTTCTTTCTCTTTGGCAGTTGTCTTTCCTCTGGGGGCTTTGTCTTCATTCTCTTCATCTTTCTTATAATCATTCGGACGGAGTTCAGGACCAATATCTCGTACCCAACTTGCTGCATACAGTCTAGAGGCCTCTTTCAACACCTGAGAGAGTCATAAGATTCTTTCTTACTGTTTAATCAACACAAGTATTCTAGAACGGACAGAAATTAGAGCTAGCTGAAAACTTTAACGCAGCAAGCAACATCCCACAAGTAATATGTACAAGCGAAATATATTCAGATCTAATAGAAAATATTGACTGCCTTACTGCTTTTAAAATTTCATTATACAAGGTTCCATTCCTCCTTCCCCAACCTAACAACATCATATAATAATATTCTCAAGTGTTTCATCTGTAAAAATCTACTTTAGAGCATCACCGTAAAATTAAGAAATTGGTTGGAGTGCCAGGAATCCCTGCATGATAATTGTTTTCAGTCTAACTCTTAGACAACTTTAAAATCAGTTTGGTTCATAAAAAGAATGAAATGAAAGGAAACATGAAGAGGGTTTAGTCTTCAGTGTTAACCAGATCAAGCAAGAGAAGTCAAATGATAGGAAGAAATTACCAGATACCGCTCGTGCCAAGTTAGTTTTCTATGTTTCTTAATATGTGGAGGATCAGGCAATGATGAAGGGAATGCAATCTCTTTCAAATCATAGCGAACATAGTCATACAACTTTCTGCAAACTACTCTCAGCTTCATCTTTCATTTCCTGATGCCGCAACTCTAGCAAGTTTATCATGAGAGATAAATTGTGGTAGTTAATCACTACGTCTCAGCAGCTTGCCTTGCAACATCAAACTGCATGAGGATGCAGTTTTACAGAAGTCCTGATGAGTCAACACAGATTGTCTGACATAGTCACGAAATATGAAACTACAACATGAACAAGAGCAACAAAGAAAGAGGAAACAAAAAGGAATTGCACAAGCACTCCAAACACATTTTGCAGCAATGAAAGCAAAAGATATTCCAGAATAATAGAGGTAAGCTTGGCATAAAGTGACTCCAAAATGATTCAGCTGACACAAACTTCATGGGAACTTTACAACATCTACTTGGTGCACGTGTTAGGTGCTTGATAAATTTCAAGATAAAGACCACTCCCCTGTATCAAGCTACAAAGATAGGCAAGAGGCCCTCAGCGTTCAGTAGAGAATCCAAGGATTACTTCAAAAGCAAGGGGGAGAACACTCTATTGAGAAAAGAATCTACTAATATTCCACCAAAAAAGAAGACTACTATTGACTACTGAGAAAAGCGAAACATACTGGGCCCTGAACCCTGAAAGTTTAGAAGCCATTAATGAAGTTCATCACCAAAAAACATGGCTTATCAAAGGCTAACATGAGTAAGAATAATGCTACGACAAAGGTATTTCAGGTATCTGATCATACATCGATTAATCGAAATTTGTGCTATCAAATCTAGCTTTCAGATTGAACAAGGTACTTACTCCTAAAACTCTCTGTCTTTTTTTTTTTCTTTTTAATGTTAAATTTGATCTATACAATGCTGAAGCTTGTTTGGTGCTAAAGTAGACCGCTAATTCCTGGAGCATAGTGAGCCATCCAACAAACAATAAAAAATCATATGGATGCCATTACGGTCTGACATTACTAGCCACGTAAAAAAGGAAGGCTTGTCTCAGGAATTACGTCAAACAGCTACCATGCAAGCATTTTTGCCATGGGAATTTGCCCCGCCAGCAACCATTTCCGAATGTAGGACCCATCCATATGGAGGAAGATTGGGGAAAATTCACATTAGTTCAACTGAAGATCACTCTTTTGCCTTCATCCATCACCACCATCCATCCATCAAAGCAGAAAAGAACACGATAGCCACTGCTTCACCAAGAAACAGAGATCAGACAGGGTTCATCTTACCGTAGAAAGGAAGTGTGACTTAGCAACTGACCAAAAGAAGCCCGTAACCCAGCGGCCAGCCGCAAGAGCTGGGAGTTAGATCGAGAGTTGCTCTCTGCGCTCTGCTTGCTAGTAGCTACTGCCCCTGCGGCGCCGAGCAAGAAAGGAAGCAAGGGAAACTAATGCTAAGGGAGAAAAAAACCTCTAATTGCCGGATTTTCACTTGTGATTGGTCCTATTGATGTTCGTTATTATGATATATAATTTAAATTTTAGAAATATAAAAAAATTATTTATAATTTATAACTGAATTAGCTCGCATATATGTAGTAATCTCGTAATCTTATTCGCCAAAATATAAGTGAATTTAAATATGGATCAGTAAAAAATGATGCCCCAGTCATTATCGAAATGAAGCTATCAATATCATTTACAAGGGCAAAGACCGATTGGCTGTAGCACTCAGCCGAGAGCGGCCATGCAAGGCCATGCCTATCCCCCCGGTCCCACCTCCTCCTCCAGCTCCTAAACTGCCCTCCGTCATCTCCCTCCTCCGCGCCTGCAAGTCCGTCGCCCACTTCCACCAGGTCCACGCCCTCATCCTCCGCAGCGGCCTCGAGCAGGACCACTATATCGCCTCCCACTTCATCCTCCTCTCCCCGTCTCCCTCTCATTCCCTCTCCGTTCTCGACCGCATCCTTCGCCCCTCCACCGTCCTCTGGAACTCCCTCCTCAAATCCTACTGCCTCAGGTCCTCCTGCGCTGACACCCTCTCCGTCTTCTCCCGCATGAGGAGGGCAGGGTGCGTGCCCGACCGCCACTCCTACCCGATGGTGATCAAATCGTGCGCCCGCGAGCTGCGGCGCTGGGAAGGGGTGGCCGTGCACGGGATGACAGTGAAGTGTCATCTCGATAGGGACGTGTTCGTGGGCACGGGCTTGGTGGACATGTACGGTAAGTTCAAGATGATCGAGTCCGCCCGCAAGGTGTTTGATCATATGTACGAGAGAAATGTGGTCTCTTGGACCGCCATGGTTGTTGGGTACGTGAGTGCCGGTGACATGGTTAGGGCGAAGGGCCTCTTCAGGGAAATGCCTGTGAAGAACTCGACATCCTGGAATGCTATGATCAGTGGGCTCGTGAGCGTGCACGACTTGAAGGCCGCGAGGAATCTGTTTGATGAGATGCCATGCCGGAATGTAGTTTCTTTCACAACTATGATTGATGGATATGCAAAGGCCGGAGATATGGCTTCTGCAAAGGCCCTGTTTGATCAATCCCCAGAAAGGGATGTTGTTGCTTGGTCCTCTTTAATCTCAGGGTATGTCCAGAATGGTTTTGCGCATGAGGCTGTGAGGGTTTTTGGTCAAATGTTGTCACAAAACATTAAGCCCGACGAGTTTGTTTTGGTAGGACTGATGTCGGCCTGCTCCCAGGTGGGATGCTCAGAACTCGCAAAATGGATCAACTCCTATGTGTGTCAGAGTCCAATCAATCTTCAAAGACCGCATCTTGTTGCAGCGCTAGTTGACATGAATGCGAAGTGTGGGAACATTGAAAAGGCCATAGAGCTGTTCGATGGACTCCCTGAACAGGATCTGATCTCCTACTGCTCTGTAATACAGGGACTATCAATGCACGGCCAGGGGATTCAAGCTGTAGCACTATTTAACAGAATGCTAAATGAAGGTCTGATTCCCGATGAAGTTGCCTTCACAGTGATACTAATATCCTGCAGTCGAGCTGGGCTTGTGGATGAGGGTTGGGATATCTTCGAGTCGATGCAAAAGAGATATTCCATCGTTCCTTCTCAGGACCATTACGCCTGCATGATCGATCTACTGAGCAGGTCGGGGAGGCTGAGAGCAGCCTATGAGCTGTTAGATAAAATGCCAGTGGAGCCTAATGCCGGTGCCTGGGGAGCCCTTCTTGGGGCATGTAAGCTGTATTGTGATACCGAGTTAGGGGAGAAAGTTGCTCGACGACTCTTCGAGCTCGAGCCGGGGAATGCGGGGAATTATGTGCTGCTGTCAAACATCTATGCAGCAGCGGACCGGTGGCTGGATGTTTCTCTCCTGAGGGATCAGATGAAGGAGACTGGAGTTAGGAAACTCCCAGGTTGCAGTTGGGTTTCTTAGCTTGTGGAGTTTTTTGAAGGCCTCCGAATTTCGGTGCTGTTGAATGCATCGGATTTGTCTGCAGATTGCATCTCTTTCAGGGATATGAGGATTCAATCATTTCATGGGAGGACGAAGGATGCTGAAGGCATTCCACATCGAAATGCTTATGGATGCAATTGTGCAGCAGGGGTTATCAGTTGGATATCTGCCTGCCTGTCCTTGCACCCTGAGCAGATGAAGGTCTAGAATTCAATTGAGATGAGGAAGCCGCCAGAGAGTTTCCTGAGATCTGATTGTTTGAGAGCCTTACCGCACAACAATCTTGTTGGAAGTATTGAAGGACTCGTCGTCAAAAGTGCGATCTGCTCATTGGCTTAATCCGACCACTGAGCTTATCTTCTTAGGAGTGAAGCATATGATCACTACATCATCCTCTAATCACCCCTTTTCATGTACTTTTTTATGTTTATATTTTACAATTGGAACTCAAACAAATGGCCTTTTCCCTGCAAAATTTCGCTGACCATTTTTTACTTCCCCTTCTCCAGGTAAATTCCCCTCCAATGAGTGATAACATGAAGCTATTGTCAAAAGAATACTAATAATGTGCCTAATCAAGTGCATGCAATTATTGATTATTTTGTGTGTGAATGAAATGAGAGATGCTTGACTTTGAGCTGGTTAATACCATTTGATACTCCTTTTCTTTTATGTCTTATAAATTCATAATCAAGTTTAAATTTCAGATTAATTTTGCACGTATATAGACTTGTAAAAAATGGTCCGGTCAGGGCAAAGTCCGAAAAAATCATGGCTGGGCTGAAAGTTTTGGATTGCTAGTAGTCACGAAAGTACAAAAAAAATATTTATAATAAAAAGAAAATTA
>CXYZ01007780.1:1828160-1841335 GCA_900006705.1 Sonneratia caseolaris
CCCCATACACTTTCATTGCAATTGCAAAAGAAAAATGGAAAAGCAAATCATACATTTACTACAAAATTTTTCCTCTTCTGTGCACTATATATTGGGACTTTTCTTACCAACAATTAATACATTTCCTGGCATCAATTTATACTCATCTTCTACCCTCAATTCAATTCAATTCAATACAATTTCAGTCCAATTCAATTCAATCCAATCTCTCTACACACACCCTATACTCTCCACCTCTCTTCTTCACCCCCATAATTAAATCAAGCTTTAAAGCAAATCTCATCTCTCCCCTCTCTCTCCTTTTTATCTCCCTTCTATATAATGGCTCTAGAGATCCAATTCACCCAACACCGAGAACATCCCCTGGTTGTAGGTGGTTCATCGGCCCCTAATGGTCCTTGCAACTTCGGCCTTGTTCTTTCCCGATCGCACGTCAGCCCGACCACTCTCGATCTCTTCCATTTAGACCTGCCCACACCCCCCCTATCCCCTCTTACCGAATTGGACGAGCCGTCTCCTGTCCCCACCTGTTGGCAGAAGTTCCTTGATCTTAAGGTAATCAAATAAGGACCCTACTAAGTTTCTATGAATTACTTGAATAAAGGATTTTCGACTGTATGCCTTATAAGATGCCTTGTGATCCAAACCATCTTCCTTTCTTTCCATTTAGTAAATTCCAGCATGCTTTCCTGGTTTTCGTGGAGAAAAATGGAAAGCTGGAGAATTTTCTGGTAGCAGATCGATTCGGAGTCACGAACATGTCTGATCATAGACAAGGAAATACGCAGTTCGGCTTAATTTGGTTCATTTTTATTCCCCCACTGGCAGACAGGTGAATTATATACTGCTCTTAAGGGAAAGGAAAGGATGAGCAGAAGGAGCGGTACTAACCCGAAGCTGAACCTCTCCCCGCCACGGGCGCACAACTCGAGGGCGGCTGCTAATCGGAGCCCTGCCCGGTCAGGCTCACCGGCCGCCAACTCCCCTCCGAGCTCGTGCGTGTCGTCAGATGCCAACGGGACGGACAACCACAACTCGACGGGCAGCCCCGAGGCGACTTCGATGGTGCTTGTCGGCTGCCCGCGCTGCCTCGTGTACGTCATGCTGTCGGAGGACGACCCCAAGTGCCCCAAGTGCAAGAGCACTGTACTGCTCGACTTCCAGCACGAGTCCAGCAACAGCAACAACAGGAAGAACAGCAGCCGCAGCAGGAAGAGGAGCTGAATGGATCTACCCATCTTTGCCTCTCTTACCTAGGAAGTTAGTTGAATGTGTCGGTTAATCACTGTTTTCCTCCGGCCTCTTCCTCTTCTGTTTCCTGATCTGTTTCTCCTACAAAGACAGTGCTATGTGCGCTCCACTTTTAGGTCTTTTATATACGGATGTGTGTGTGTGTGTGTGTGTGTGTGTAATGGAGGATGATGGTATCAGAAGTGAAGCGCCATGGCACTGCTTTATTTTGCTCTAAACCATGCAAGAATAGCTTTGATGGAAATTTTTCAGTAAGCGAAAGATTCCTTCTTTCTTCCTTCCTGTTCTGCTCTACCGCCCTGCTCTTCTTTTTATTTCCATGTCTGACAGCGTACCGAGTAAAACAGGGTTGAAACTCTCACAAATCAGGGAATTTCCCAGTAGTTCATCTTACTTGACAAAAAGAGAAGTCAGATTATCACGATTGACTGCATCAGGAACCGCGTTTTTCTCATCAAGGTCTGAGGGGCTCTCTTTATTCTGATGAATCCAACATGAAAGAGATCCACTGCTTCTCAACTGATGCCTGGGGAGCTGGGTGAACCCATTTGACTCTATGAATGACAAAAGGTGCATCTTTGGACATATGACAATCATCGGGTGTAAAACAGTCGGTTCAAATCTTATGAATCAATCCATGAAAGTTTGTTTAGTTTTCAAATATGGTGCAGTGGGGACCCGAAAAAAGTGGGGGCAAATGATATGATATTGGGCCCACTGACTTCTCTCATGGATTTGACCGCACCAGCAAAATCCTAGGAGTCAGGACTAACCAACTCTTTGAGGAGTTTAGGCCGTAGTATTGCCGCTGACTATCACTCTCTTGCCTCTCCCCACTGAGATAACAGTCGAGCCATCCGGCAGCTATCCGGCCGACTCTCGAGTACCCGTCATCTTACTGGACTAAACTTCCCAGAAGGATGTGGATTCTAGCCGGCCGGACAGGTGCACGTGAAGCGACGGACACCTCATGAGGAAATTTAGTTCGACCCTTCTCGTTTTGGTGGAAAAAGGCAGTAAGTACGCGAAAGGGCATTCGGTTCACAAATCAGAACAAGTCTGATCAAACGCATCACATTCACGGGGTCAAATCAGAGTGCATAGCTGGAGAAAAGAGTGGGTGATTTGGTAAAACACGGAAAGTTCGGGCAGTTCAATTCAATATATTGAAAGGGAAATGAAGGAGGAGAGGGGAGGAAATGAAAAGGACCATTATGGGCAATAAATGCGAAGGGCAGTAATTGAGATGGTTGAGAATTAAGAGGGGCCATTACGTCAGATGATAAATACAAATTTAATTCAATCAATCCCCACTCTTATTCTTACTCTCAAAGTCAAACATATCTAATTATGAGTAGCAATAAATATGGCAATCGTCCCAGGGTTTAACACCAGATGATCTATCTGTGGCATTGTACACTTGCTCCCCACGTCAACCACTCAAGTGTTTATTTACGGATTCAAGATGCAGAAGCCGCTTTGGACCTTCATAAACAGTTTTTGCAGCTCAACTGGCCCTTGATCTGGTACTTCTGTCGATTTCAAGGACAAGAATGGTTTGGATGTTGTGCAGCAGCATTGCTTCGACTGGACTATGATGGAATTGGGTCCTAGCTTGCTCATCGAACGGAAAGTCAAAGAGCTTTATGGCATATTGTCATCTGCTTCTGATTTAATTGTCATTGAGATCTGAGACCCAAAGGAATGGCTGGGAAAGAAGGGGTTCATATGATCAGGTTGTGATTTACATCTTAATGAAGGTTCCCTGTTCCCTTTGCTTCCTGATTCCTTATTCCTAGACATCATGCCAGAGAAAAGGGCTTTTACATAGTCAAAGGGGGTTTGTGATTGTATGTAGTTCGATGCGCAGCATCTGATGCTGATTCTTAGATTTCTCTGGAAGTGAAGCTTGATCTGATGATAGAACTGGGAGTCTAGGATAGTCCAAACCGATACCATTTGGCATTTATGCTGCTGCGGATGGAACGCGGGCAGTAAAGCTACTGAATATGTTTGTGTCATCTACAAGTGATGGATTTTCTCCTTTAATGTTGCCACTCGTACTGAACATAATTGTAATGTTTAGTCTGATAAAATGAACTAGAAATAGTAGCAAATGTCTGCAGAATCAGGATGGAAATCTGGGCTACTGATGGTTTTAACATATGCATTTTGACTTTAAACCCTGATAATCCTGTTAATGAAATGTTGAAAGGCTATCATGGTATTTGAGAGCAGTTTTTGCCTCCACAGGAATCCTCCATTTGCCAAAGCACCTGTCTGGAGCTCAAACTTGTTATTTGAAGATATATAATCCGTAGAAATGTTTGACATGCTCTTCTCCCAGTTTAGGAAGAAGCGATGGTCCATATGAATCTTGGATTTCAATTTGGAGATTGTTTTTCTCGGATTTGCTCAGCTTACATCTCTCGCATAACCTGTATCACTATGCTTTTTGGGAATGTGGATTTCAACTGGCATATGTGAACTCTAGACTGAAGATAGATTAAATCTGAGGTCGAGTTTTGTCTTGTGTGAATTGCTCAGAAGATCCACCGAGGACCCAGCTTCCCGTCCGATTTTAGGTTGGAAATAAACTGAATGTGCTTATTGCTATGCATTGTCCAAGAATTCCTATTATATGATATGCTCGACTCATGTAGGTATTTTTCAGTACCTGTGTAGCTAATGTTAATTGGAAACTGCAGGATTATCAACAACTCTAGCTTCCAGAGCACAAGTGCTTATTGCACTCAGTTTCTCTAGTGTAATTGTCTGCAGTTCTTCTTCTTAAAATGCATTCGGAATTGACATTGGTTGAACTTCCTTGCTAGAGGAGAGTCCTGGCATTGGAGGCTCTTCATACAGTATCCTGAGTGATTAGTTTTGGATACAAGGCTTTTTACTGGTGCCACTCGAGTACTTCTCAGCTATCTGGCTTCCAGAAATTTACTCTACTAAGTTGCACCTGTCGGTTTTTACCCTGAAGGATGACGCACTGTTCTGACCTGAATCTACATACATTTTATTCAACTTATACATTGTACCATAAATGTCAAGATAAATGGTGAATGCGTACATTTCCAGAGTTTCCTGGGAAGTCCTCATTGTAAGAACGTATCAGCGTTGACAATACACATTATATGAAATCCAGCAAAAAGGATACATATGACAAGTTTTTGGGGTTCATCTGATAGAAAGTATAAACAAATCCCAGTTGCATGTGTTTCCTAAATGCCTGAAGGGGATATTCTTCAAAGAAACTTCGATTTTAAAATTACAGACATCCATTTCTATGATGTTTTGATGTCCTGGTAGATGTACCGGTGGCCTCTTAATTTCCTTTTGAAGAGCTGCATGTGAAATTGTATGTCCTTCACAGGGTTCAGGCACACAAGTGATGGTCCCCGAGCTTGAAGGTAGGGATAAAACGGCCACAGCATACCACGACTAGGAATCTTTCTCAGCAACTCTTCCATGGTGTAATGCATTTGACGTGATACATCCAACGTATTCATCAGTGCCAAGAAGAAGAAGCTTTGGAGTAAAAGTCAAAAACATCAGATTTAATAAGGCTCGCGTGAGGATAATTCTAATGCTGCTTGGTCAGATGCAGCAGAAGCTCTTCTTGACAAGGTAGCTCCGTTAACTGGAAACAGACATCCTTAAAAAACAACGATGACAGCAGAAGGCATTTCAATGTAAAACTTGCAAATGTTCTGTTTGTCTTCTTGTTCTGTTGCTCTGCAAGTGGCTATGAACCTTTGGAACTCAAAGATCTATTTCAGCAAGAACGATCACATCTTCTAATAATGATTTCAAATCCGAAAATTTCCCCATGGCTTTGTTGTAGATATTTGCTCCCAAGCCCAAGGACCACTCGCTCCCCCTGCATCAAGATCAGGTATGAGTAGCAGTAGCCCATGGTCCTGGGGGATCGGCTGTTTCACTGATTCCAAGGTATTCATATAGCCTGTTTCATGGCCCAGGAGACATAAAAACAGAATATTATGTCCATGAGTCTAGGATTGGATACATTTCTTCGACAGACGGACCCAAGAAGGCTAACAGGACCACTCCAGCTGTGACCTAGCATTACTGTTCGAGGCAATAAATACGTGCTCAAAACAAGAACTGATTCTAGTTCCTGTTCTCACATGATGTGTGACTTCGAAGGGTGGGGACAAGGAGGGTCAACATTATACAGTTGGATTACGCCATTTCTTGATCAAAGCTTATGAGAAGGTCGCTGTTGACGGTTGGCTCGTCCATGCTGGTGCTGTTGGAGCTTCTGAGCCGGACCACACATGCCATTAAATTGAGAGAAATAACTATCTATGGCTATCTCTTCCTTCCTCAGACAATTCTGGCCCAGCCTCCCCGCTAAAAGACTCTTCTCCTCTCACCCTCTTTTATATCATTGCTTAGCTGCAGATGTGTGTTGTCTGATCTTTCATGCAGGACTTTACTTATGTTAATAACTTGCTGAAAATACATTGTTTAACTTTGTCAGATCTCGTGGTGGTTTCTCCATAAAGATTCTGATATTTATATGTCAAGTGACCCTTCGAAAACCATTACCTTTGTCTCCTGTGCCATCGCATCTTCATCTTTCGAACCCCATTTTCACCTCTGTTACTCACTGTCCATTAATGCTCATTTCTCCTGCGCGCACATAGAAGAAAAATAGCCAATCCCCCAGTTCATCTCAATATTCAATCCCTCACTGACCAGCATAGTTGTTCAAGGCAAGGAGAACAGAGATGAAGCTCCTGCCCCTTTCCAAGAACATCCCCGCAGCATCAGCGACCAGTATGATGTCGACTACAGAGAGGTTTTCTTCTTGGCGGTGGCTAGCGAACTGCCACCAGCCAAAGACCCTCTCATTCCGCAGGAGTGATGATTTCTTCCACACTGCAAACTCCTCCATAGAGGACCTCGACTCACTACCTGAACCCTACGAGGAGGAGGAAGAGGGTTACGACAACAGGGAGGACAACTTCGTCGAGATGGTGATACAGAATGCGAGGTCAGAGGGGCGTCTATTCTTTGAGCCAGCCGGAGAGACGAGCTCGGTTCTGGCTGCAGGGTTGGAGGACTCAGAGCGGGGGGAGGTGGTGGCCATGTACGTGGTGGACTCGAGAGACCCGTGTGGAGACTTCAGGATGTCGATGGAGGAGATGGTGAAGGCCCATGCGCTGAGGGGCAAGTGGCACTCACTCGAGGAGCTCCTCCGCTGTTACTTGCGGGTCAACAACCGGACTAACCACACCTACATCCTCCGCGCATTCGTTGACTTGCTGCTCAGCCCCGGCGTGACAAGAGCTGTCAATGGCGGCTCCAACTATAGCTGTATCTGTAACTGTGACGACACTAACAACGGCAGCAGCAGTGAAGTCCACAGCATTAACCACTCCTCGATGTCCTCCTCTCCTTGCTTACCGCTGCTCTACTCATCATCGTCCTCGTGCTGCTCTTCCTCTAAGTCCTCCACGTGCTCATGTCACATTTCGGTCATTGGAGAGGCTGAGGAGAATAGCATAAGCAGCACAAGCATCGGCAACAACAGTAGCAGCGGCTTCGTCATTGGCCAGCCGCAATGCGTGCCTTTGTCGTCAGACGTTGCCGACCCAAATGTAGGATGGGAAGACAGTTGCTCGTTTAAATCTTCTTCATCATCAGATGTATGACCTTCTTAGCGGAAATATAACCGAGGTTGCAATTTTCTGCAGGATGAACGGGATTACGAGATGGATGGATCAACAGGACGAGGATCGGGTTTCACTGGCAGGCTCAAAGGATATCTTGCAACCGATTATCATCACCAGCCACGTGGACAGTGCCCCGTATCTTAGCCGTTGAATTTCAAATTGACAGTGTCATTGTCAAGTGAAAGCAACAAATTCCGAGGAGAGTTCTAGCAGTAAGTGGTCCTCCTCCTCACATATATGCTCTGCACTGAACTGCAGCAAAGCAATTATGCTTTCGTCCAGCCAAGATTTCAGATCGGAGTCTGACATGTGGATTCCCTCCTGGAAAACATTAACACCCCTTTGCACCCAGTAAGCTTTTCATACATTAATTAACAAGTGGAGAGTTCCAGACTCCCAAGAAGGAAAATGTCAAAAGTTTTATGAACACTCAGGGTAGAATGTTCGATCATCCGCCAGGTGACTCAACGGCGGCCTAGCAAGCCTCTAATGCAAAATCTGTGTGTTTTCAAAGTAATCTCAGAACAAACACTCAAAGGCATGTTCTGCCAAGTTAAAGCAGATCGTCAAAGATTTCTATCACAAATACAAAGCCAAACCTATGAAAAATATTTGTTCAACCTCAGTCTTTGTCTGCCAAGCATTAGATCTAATTTTTAGCTTCCTCACTCATTTCCCCATCGATGAAGAACTGTAGCCGGAAAATTTTTGTCACAATTTGCTCAGTAGTTCCTCGCACGTAATTGCTATTCATCTACTCGATGACAATACTTCGACCCATGTATTTGTAATACTGAAATCATTTACACTAAGGGGAGTTAAACAGTTCTCAATGGTATATAATCTACCCAGACCATGATTTGTTATTGCCCAAGAAATCACCAAAAATGATCAGAAGGATGGGACCTCCACTTACTATTACAAACCCGGGCCTTACTGAGCTTTCCTTGGACTGGTGCACGTATCAGAACTCAAAATCTCGTCCATGATCATGCTTGCAACATACTCTGCAACCCATGTAGACCCTGCCTCTGTGCAACTGAAAGCATGGGTATGGCCTTCCCTCTCGATTGAAAGGGCAATTTCAGGGACCCGACCAGAGATCTGGAGGAACAAAGGCCTGATTAGATGCATGGAATTGCAAGCTAGTCCACCAGACATGATATCACAATGCTCAGAAACAAGATACTATACTGCGCGAACTGACCTCTTTGAACATCTGCAGGGGACCCCAGTGATCATCGGTACCAAATAAAAATGCAAGTTTACTCCTATTCATCTTCAAAAATGCCCAATCTGGTTCTTCTGAAAGCTAACATCAATTTCGGTGGTTAGACTCTCACTTAAATATTGAGCACGAAGCAAACCTGAGGTCCCAGCCAGGCTGGCCTAGAATCAGGTCAATATTACTACTGCTCCTGCTAGCTAGCAGAGCTTCACTCATTTAGCATTAACTCAATGAAATGATAATCAATACAGTTGAAAATTTGAGTATTTACCTTATTGAACTCTGTCATGGCCATAAAGAGCATGTTCCGCATAGTATGGTACTGTATAATGACAGATGAAAGGAAAACCAACCGCAAAGGGAATTATTCTCAAAACTATGATAAACCACAAACCACATTACAATATTACAGAAAACATTTTATTATTTTTCTCGTAAAATCAATATAAATTACCACACCTTCAGAAGATGAGAGCAAGTAGCCTCGATTGCAGTCCTAGACCACGATCTCCCAAGTGATTTTGCCACAGTAAATTTACAAGCACTGCTTGGCAACAATCCTAATGATGCTACTATCAAACTAACAGCTGCACAGGCGATTGATGACCTGAAACTCGTAACCTCCTCGTTAGTAGGTGAATCTGTTGCCTCAGTATCTAATATGAATGCATCAAAAGGTGGAAGCTTCAGAAATTCTGAAGGTATCACTTTTTGTTGAATTCTGAAGGTAACACGTGAGAGCATAAGGAAACTTACTGAGAGAGATTTTTTATAAAAGACTGCTGAATGGAGTCTGAGTTCACCTTCAGAAATGGATATAGCCCGATACAATAAACAACCTAATCAAGCCACAGATATATAATAGCAGAGACACTCAAACAACATTATAAGCAGCTAGGTTGAGTAATTTCAACAAATAAGTATACAGTAGTAACCTTCGCTGGAGACTTCTGAAACATCTTGAGAGACATGTAAGAACCAATTGAGTGTCCAACCTAAACACATGAACCATGAGTGAGCAGCTGATGAACTTCAATAGTGGATAAGTTTGCAAAAGAAACTCAACAATAAAAACAATCGACTTCAGTCCAAGGTACTAGGATTTTGAGCTGAATTGGGAAAAGTAGAGCAAGCAAAGAGTCTTGAACCAGTATTATAGGAACTCCAATATCTTGCATTTCCTGTCGGATAAAATCCATCTGTAGCAAGAGTTGAGATCAAAGCTGAGAATAAAGTATACGCAACACACATGGAAACATGGAACTCGAGCTCAATTAAAAGAATGGTGGGCATGGACTAGAGAGAAGGCCCAGAAAGAATTGGAAAAATGCAATAGTAAACCACCAACAATTTAAAGGATGGGTCAGTTAAATTTTAGAACTGCAATCAGACGCTCATTTCAAGACATTAGCAAATTGAGGACAACCGTAAGATTCTTCAGCCACTTCAGGAGTCTAACACTAGCTTATTGACACATCAAGAGGGATCAAAAAACCAACCTAAGGATAACTAAGTATTTTTGACATGCAGTGATCCATTCTTGTAGAAGCATGGATGAACCCTTTCAATTGTCAATAAAAATAGAGATAGCCTCTAGAAGCGGAAGGCTACCTTGTGATCAATCTGCTCCTGTAATGAGAATAGCTTTCTCTTCTCCCAGTCCTATCACCAGAGGTTCTTATCCAAGTTATTACCAACGCCAAAACCCAAGAGAAAGGAAATGAGACTCTGTTTGACTCCAAAGCCACTTCTTTTCAGCCAACATCTCATCACTCGGAAATAAGCCTTACCTTTCTCGAGTGGGATACGTGCCCGATAGCTGAAGCCAAAGAATGAGAGGCAAATAAAAATTTTTATCATGGAAAAATGCAGCTCGAAATTGAATAAAATTTACAATAACAGGATTCAATCGCGTCATGCCTGTCACAGAAACAGTTCCACCAAGCAAGTGATAGAGTGATTCCACGAAATCCTTGTAAAATGTAACTACGCCTGCTCTGGCCAAATAACCCAATTAATATTCCATCATGCAGACTATGAGAATGAGATCGCTTCAAAGTCATTCACCTGGGTTCCCTGGAATGAACAAGACGTGCAATACCGGATCCTCGGAGAGAACCTCTAGCAGCTCAGTTGTGTAACTGGATTTGAAGGTCGAGGAAGAAATATAACTAACAGACTATGACACTGAAAGAATCCATCTTTTACATTGAACTAAGACGTACATTCACCATTGACACTGTACCTGGAGACACTGCACAATCGGAAATTAGCCGCCGGCGGATGAAATGATTGTCGACCCATCTCCTGAATCTTACGTCTCGGGCTAGGATTCGACCTATATCAACGAATCAGTACCAATCAACAGCGAAAATTGCATTCTTTAATGAACTGGCATGAAATGCGTCCGTGCATGAAAAGAAGACCCCCTCGTACAGATTCACAGAAGCACGGACATCTTTGTGTGTGTGTGCTTGTGCGCACGACTTGTGGGTACCTGGAACTCAAGAGCAGTGGTCGGCTAATAGGTCCTGCAGTAGCAATTGGATCAATAAGGCGAAGGATCATCTGTTAACTGCGACGTGTTCCATTCACAATGCAGCGTTTGCTCAAATTCTCTTCACCAAATGGTTTCTCTAGGCATGGAATCCAGTGGTTTAATCTATACTGATGCATATACTATAGTACAAAATCAGTATAAGAATATCAATTCGCTAATAAATTTATTTCGAAACTCTTGAACTCGATGTCTAAATATTAATAATAGGTCATATTTGTATATATTCTATTTAATAAATTAGTCAATTATTACGATATTAGACACTATTAATATTAATATATATATATATATATATACAGATAAGGTGATTTGATATTCTTAATAAAAGAAATCATTAGCCATTAGGCATATAATTGATTTCGATATACTTGAGCTAAGAGGTATCCAGCTAAAGCAGAGAGGAAAGAGTTAACGGGCCCCATGGGCCAAGACCAGCCCAATAGAGAATGCACCGAATAACAACAGCTTATGTTTGGTCTTGGATAGAATTTTACTTTTAATTGATTTATTACCCTTGAACATTAATTAATTAAATTTTTTATTAAAAAGAGAGAGAAAGAGAGAGAGAGCCGGTTTTTTTGCTCATTGATATAAATAGCAAGTAAATCGGATGGCAGGAAGTTTGGCAAAGTGCCAGGCATGTTAAAGGGACATGACTGACTCATCGGAATCGGAAAAAGGCTATACCAGTGATTCCACTCCGTTATTCAGCCAGTCTGCCGTATCATCATACCCGCCACAAAGAAATATTGGGCATTTTGTCGTCATCAAAATTCAAGCTTTCTATTGGTTTACCACCTGAAATTGAATTCCCGAGAGACAAGACATGCACTGTGTTGATTCAACAACTATTTTAAAGAGACAAGATATGTGCGCTGCGATAAACAGAGAATCAATCCATAGCAGTGCTTTTGCAGATGCTGTGAAATGAATAACTCCATGCCCTGCTGCTGATGATCATCCTCGCAGGACTGGAAATCAGAAACGTTCTCACACTCCCTCAACCGAGCATCGTGGGAGAAGTTGGAGGGAGAAGGCATACAACCTTATCACACCAACGACCAAACAGCAATTGAAGAGGAGACGGCATCAATGAGCAAACAAAGAAGCACACTAAGGTCGCCCGTAGCTGCTGTTGCAGGATGAGAATACAGACAGGCCCCGCCAAAGGTTTAGGCGCTCTGAAGTCCAAACCTGAATCCTAATAGTAATAATCTATCTGTAAAGCTCGAAAAAGAATTGTACAATTGCCCCCAGGAAAACTGTTCCTTCATCCTCGTATAGCTGCAGACACTGTAGACATTTGTTCATTCTTTCTTGTATCGGTTTCACATTTAATTGATCTTTTGTCATATTTCACCAACGCAAAGCAACATTTACAGAGCAAGGAAGAAAAAGAATGGCTGTGAGATTCAAAACAGAAACAGCACTCCGATCAAACGGCCCTTTATCCCAAAATTTTCGAGCCAATGCGCAGAACACCCACAGCCACCCTTTACAAACTGGAAAAGAAGTGGAAGTTTCATCCTTTGAGACAAACGCTACGACTTTCAATTGATGTAAGGTTGATAACATCGAACTATTGGGTGGAGCAGCGGAGAAGGGCTCGGAGTATCCGATGAAAGGCCTGGACCATGTAGGGGATGACATGGTGACCGATGAAGTTGAGGCAGGCATTGACTTGGGAGTGGAGGCGGAGCCAGAGTCGTTGGAGGAAGCTGGGCCCAGACGAGCCCGGGGATGCTGACATAGGCTGGAGGTAGGCCCAAGCCGCCTGCTTCAAAAGGC
Source organism: Sonneratia caseolaris (assembly GCA_900006705.1). Classification (NCBI taxonomy): domain Eukaryota; kingdom Viridiplantae; phylum Streptophyta; class Magnoliopsida; order Myrtales; family Lythraceae; genus Sonneratia; species Sonneratia caseolaris. The sequence continues at coordinate 1,840,699 of CXYZ01007780.1, forward strand.
GGTTGCGGATCGATATTTCATAGGATGACCTGCCGGCGGCCGACGACGCCGCGGTTGGGGAGTTAACCGCGGCGGAGGAGAACGCGGGAAGGAGGTCCTTGAGGGAAGTATAGGCTAGGGACGAGGGCGGCGATCCATCTAGATGGGTGGCAGTGAGGGAGATGTCTGTGATAAGGGACTCGTGCGGCGGATGTAGTTGGCCGGAGGCGGCAGAGCCGTTGGGGAAGGTTGAGGGGAGGAAGACGGATAGCTTGGCGGGAATCACAACTGGGGTGGTGATCGAGTTGCGGCGTCGGAGGGTAGCCAGTGTCGGCCGGTGGGAGTCCGGAGTGGCGGCGGCAACCACTTCAGCATCTACGTCCATGCTTTCTGAAAACTTCGATGACACCTCACACTCTCTCTCTCTCCCTCTCTCGCTCTCTCTCTACTCCCCGGCGGCTGGTTACCGTCGGAGAATTTGTGTTCAGTTTGAACTCTCGACCGATCAAAGAAAGTGGAGCGGAAAGCGACGTCGCTTTGCAAGGCGCGCTTGTGTGGGGCCCAGCCGACTAATTCATGAGCCAGGTGCATGTGCGGCCAATACTCGTAATGCCGGATCCAAGCTTCGAAGTTTCGCGCCCCCCAACCCACCCCCCCC
>CXYZ01007780.1:1841641-1880995 GCA_900006705.1 Sonneratia caseolaris
CCCCCCCTCGTGACACGTGCTGCCGGGTGCATGCTCCGCTCTCGCAGCGCACTTAGTTTCCATCTCCTTTTTCCCTAAAAGAGAGAAAATATTCCGGGTCGTCCTCTAAGTTTGGATTTCTGCCACTTTAACCCCCATAATAATTCACGTACCCGGAAATTACTTTGAGAACCCTGAAACCTGACTGAAGCCAAATCCAATAGAAGAGGTCGTGTGTGTGACTATCTGGCATGCGACGTCGCACCTATTGTAAAGACTGAAAGATAAAGACTTACATTTTACAAAAATAGCATTATAACTCATACTTAAAATAATATGTGCCAATGCCGTAGATAATATTTGACCCATAGTAATATACTGTAGACATAAAAGACTTCTCCCTGCCCTCTATTAGATCCATTTTTTTGTTAAAAGGAAAAAATGCGAGTACCAAATTGTTTAGAATAGGTATATTGGGGGGGTGGGGGATCACATTGATAAATTACCAACGAGGAGGAGGATCGGCAAAAACCGCATTCTCAGGGGGAGGAAAAGCAACTATAAAAATTTGTCATTTTCAGTGACAAATGTATTCCCATAATATATTATTATCTACTCTAAGACGAGATGTACATTATAAGCATTGGTCCCCGGGCTGAGCAAGAATTTTTGCTTTAATTTGCTTTAGATTATTCTGGTCAATGTAGCGTCCGATATAGACGTGAACAGAATAAAATAAAATCCGGCCATTTTTCTAACATGTACGGTTTTAATTTATTAATTTTGGGCAGATGAATATTAGCCATTAGGTCACCCATTGGGCCACCATCAAAGGTAATAGTATGTTAATAAATCGACAATATATAATGAATTAAATTTATATTTTAAAATTTTCAATGGTTAATATTTGATAATTAATAACGGATATGTAATATAAACTACTTCATGAATCAACACTCTTGCACCATTTACCCACTTGCAACGCTTTAAAACATTGTAAGACATCAGACTTACGAGGTCAAGGACATGGCATTTGGCAGTGGGAATAAGGAGGTTAGAGAAATCAAGATTCAGAGCAGGATGACTACCGCTACCTTGCATTATACCTATACCTTTACAAAGTCCTGCTGTTTATTACCTTGTCATTTCAACAAACCAACCTAATTTTTCCACCGTATAATAAATGGAAGGAACCTTCACAAATTGAATTTCCCTTGCCTTAATTAAGGCCTCGAATAAATTTCAACTCTGCATGCCACTCAACACGTCAAATCATATAAGGCAAACCAATATAGATTAACTGATATTATTTAATCATATTTATCTCATTCCATATATCTGGTTTGAGTTTCATAAATTACAAAAAAAAAATTCAACACTATAAAAGTTTTATCCCCTAATTTATTGATCCTACTCAAACCTAAACTAATTAGAATCCATGTGAACTAAAAATATTGCTCCGATGCTGCCTTAACTAAGCCCAATATCCAAACTTCATCTTCAACGCAAGCCATTACTAATTGCTTTTACTCCAAAATCCAATCACAACCCAAAAGTCTAGGGTACTGAAAGAACCAGTAGGATTATGGGGTCCAGATCGTGCAATACGAATGCCTCTGCCTCAGCCTAGTGCTGGGACATAATCCCCACCTGTCCATCTCAAAGACTAGACCGAACAGCAAAGCAACAGATCAAGTGAACACACACGTCGCCATTGGCATTTTGTATGCTCTTTAACCAAATACTTAGTGGGCATGGATAATAAAAAAATGCTAGCTGCCTTTAAGGGCACTGGACCATCCTATCAATCTTAGGTCACTCTTTACCATGTGCTAAAGCAAAACGCACATTTCTTGAATTTTATGCAACCATACAGGTTGCCACATTTACATCATGTTTAGTAACAACATACTGCCAACATATGAACAGAGGTACGAAGAAAAGAAACTGGAATGACAATGCTACACAAGACAGTATCATTTATATAGCAATTGCTTTCCACTACATCAAACATGGCATAATCTGAATCAATTATTTTAGAGCTTTCATCCCTTTCCTTCTCAGTTCTGTAATTTAAGTGAGGTATCAAGCATCTCATTCAACTGATCATCCACTTGTCCAAGTCATTCCACTGGTTCAACCTCTAATCAGTGTACGGACATTCCTAATGAACAGTAAGGCCAAGAAAATAATAATAAATGGAATGGATATGGGACCTACAGGATGTCAATCGACTGCCAATGCATCAATGTTATAATGGTATCTGAAGTGTCTCCTGGAGTGGTCACCGGCACATGTTCACCTTGAGCTTTAAAAAACATGCCTGCTACAAGACTTCTCATAAGTTGGACAACACCATATTCTTCCTTTCTTGGTCTTTCAACAGAACTGAACCCACCTTCATGGTCAACCTCTTGATTGGCGCAATTGCTTGAATATTCATTTAATCCCCATGATTATGTCTCTATTGCAGAACAACAAGGCACTTCAATGCCATGTGCTCCTCTATCAACTTCTTGGAAGTGCATCATAGTTCCCATCACGGCTAAAAATTGCCAGCAAGTGATCACAGCAGATGTGATCAAGCAGTGCACTTAGTAGGACCTGTCATATCACCCCTTGGAAGAGTTAACTGTATTGAAAGGAACTTCAGAACATTTTGATGGAGTTTGAGCCCGTGGAGTGGTGGCATCTTGCATTGAAAAATCTGGTTGAAGCACATCCATCCCACTCCACTCGATGCCAGCTAGAGGAGTTAAGAATTCCAGCATCTAAATAACTAGAGAATGCATAAATAGGCATAAAATTAGATTTTGTAATCAAATTGAAAAATTAAAGGAAAGGTTGAGCCACATCTCTGCAGGATACAATCTGTTCTCCACATATCTGTAATGCTAACATCAGCATGTGACAGGAGCCAGTAATCTGCATCATTCTACATCAATGGCAAAATAACAAACACTTAATTGATTGCACGTACTAATGACAGGTTCAAATAGAGACTAATGCAGTAAAAGTTTCAGCACAAAAAATCATTTCGATATTACAGAACTTACATCAATATCTGAAGGAACAATTTTCATGATTCCACCCACAAATTCATTGGAAGCATTTGCATCCAAGGACACTTGATACGGATGAGCTTGAGACCCACCAATCTCCTCATTGTTGCTCACTGTATTATGTTCCTCTCCAGCAGTATTCACATTTGACCCAGAGCTGGAAGCAAATGGGAGACTTGAGGGTGGCTCCACACTGTTCATTTCCTCAAACTTCTCTTCAAATTGGCTGGCAGATGCAAATGGGGCATGGGCATTAGGGGATGAAAAATTATGGTGGGAAGACCTTAGATGTATTTTGGAATAACGACAATATTCATATTTGTGCAGAACAAAAGAAACAGTTTCTGCTTACTCCTCATACCTAACAAGGTAGACATCAATTGGGCCCATTGTGCTTCTGAGGATTATTCTGTATCTCCTTTGTGGATAGTCAACAGCCTGGTGCATTGGTCATCCTCGAGGTTATGCACTTCATTTTTTATTCTTCAGCCAATTGAATTTATGCATCTCAGAAAGCAAAAAAAGGGAAAAAAGAGTAGATGTGAGATGCCTAAAATTTTCATTCCTCAATTTTACCTCATCAGGATCTGGGACTTCCAGTGTGGTCCCATGTGGGGCTTTAATTGCAATCAAGGTCTCATTCTGCTCGAATAAAAACAATGGAAGTTTTTATTGTAAAGATATGGGACTTGAGTAAAGATACGAGGTCAAGACTCGGGTAGAAGTGAATAAGGAATAACACAAATTAAACAGACCTGGAAGCAGGGGAGGCTCTTAATATCATCTTCAGTCACAAAAAGGCATCTGTAAGCAGAGTAACTATCAATATGGGCACCAACGTGGTCTATAAACTAAACTCAAAAGTCTCTCTTACTTTTGGTTGTTTTCATCTTCACTCAAATCCCGTAACCTTTCCTGCAGTTCTCTGCACAAGTAAACAAGCTTCAACATTTCACAGGTTCAAAACAGCAAGATTTATCAAGTCAAGAAATGTATTCACACAGTAACCTTATGTGCTCATCCAATGCCTGTTCTTCTATAGACAAATTTTCAATTTCTGACTGCAAAATGAGGAAAGATGAAATCTGTTAGTGGAAAAGAATTCATTGTTGAGTTACTTTCTAATAACTACAAAGTCCACAACGATCTAACCCAGTAAAAGCCCTGCATTGCCAGCACAATCATAGCATGATTATGATGAGATTGCAGCCTCAGCAATTCAGAAAATAAAGGAAATAAACCCAATTCATTGATCATTTTAGTATGACAACTCTTTATTCCGATGAAATGAGTTTGATCATCCTCAGTCACCTTCAACAAAGAAGCATCAGCAACCAATTCTTCTGGCCCCGAGGCATCGAGCCCCCTGATGAAGCACAAGATTAAACATTCATTTAGACAAGAAATTATTTTCACAATACATAATAATGGAAAGACAATTGAGGTACTAGCAACAAATTTCAAGTTTTAATTGCAATAGCAAACATATTCTGTTCCTTCAAGTCTTAATTGAAAGACAACTGAGGTACTAGCAACAAATTTCAAGATCATACTTCCAACGTATTCTGTTCTTTATCTTCTTCTCAATGAGACCTATCCCTTCTAAGACATTTGTTATGTCATATATCCGTCTTTTCTGCACCTGCAAGCATTAGTATAAGTCTGATTAAGCATAATATTGTACCAACAAAATAGCAAGCCTTCTAATGCAAAGAAGAAGAAGAAAGGGAACCTCCAATTTTTCTGCTGCTTTGTTTAGGTCAAGAATACCATCTTCCCCTTGCTTCAAAAGATTAATGAACTTTTTTGTCAAAAGACCTAAAAGGTTATGACTCATTAGATTTCCAAATCACATAAGATAATTGATAGTTTAGCTATTATCTCTAGACTTACCTAAGGAGCTATCATACCGGCAGTTTCCTGCTGGAGTCAGGGTAGAAGGTGATCCTGCAGATTGACAATTTAACAGTTCTCAGTATTTGACAACATGCAATGTGCCGAGCAGTTTGGGTTCGACATGAGCCCACGGCATTAAATGCACCTAAGTTATAGTGCATCTTTTGTTATGGAGGATTGGATTTAGTATAAAATGAGCTAAAACAATAATAATCAGAACTAACCAGCATTTGAGATTGGTGTATGAGGTGCAGCCTTATTGCCCTTGGTGCCCTTTGACCTGCTGTATGCCCTTGGCCCTTTTGCTGACACAGGCGTCTGAAAGGGACTGCTAACGACATTTGAAGGACCAGGACTGTTAGTCCACAAGCTGTGCACGGCATCATTGTCTTCCAATTCACCCTTTTGTTTCAACTGCTGAAGAAAAAATAAGGACCAGTAACATCTTAGTTCACCATCCCACGGGCAATAGTTTGACCAGTTCGCTGACAAAAATACACGAACTAGACATTCAGTTAGAGATACTGTCCTGCAATAATCTACATTCATTAAGTTCTTAATTCCAGAATAGATTATCCCTGACCTAATCTGTGGAGTCGAAATATTCCTTTTAACATGTAATGAGGAGTGCTCGATCTATAGATTTAACCATGTTGTTATTAGGTTTATCCCCCTCGAAATTTGATCAATTGTGCAATGTGATGGAATACTGCTAAGAGGTCTTAAAGCTAGAAATCGGAAATACTATAGCAGAAAGCTAGCCTTTTCCAGCAAGCTAAACATTTCCAACTTGATGGCAGGGAAAACCGATCTCACAGAGACTCGGCCAGAAAGGAACCACTTAATCCACTCCAGTGCAAGTCGGTTTACACGAATGGAAGAAAAATGAGCATCAAATGAAGACCTACGGGAGATCTAAAGACAACAGCGTCAGATTCATGATCGGGAGCTGCCACCCCGCGGATGTCAGCACCGGGGGAGGATGTGAAGCGGTGATAGTCATCGGGAGGGACGAAGGGGGGCTTGGTGGAGGTGAAGGCGAGGTGGCGCTTGGGCGGCTGGAAGATCTGTGCAGAGGATGCTGCCGGCGGCTGGCCTGGAAGGTTGGAAGCTCGAGCGCCGCCGGCCATGGATGGCCAGTGTTTTCACTAGATTTTACAGATCTGAAGCGGCAGATGGCGCCGGAGGCAGGATCTTGAGGAGGCAGTGAGACAATTAGGGGGTTTATAGTAGGGCTTTCTAGAGGGAGAGATGAGGAGCGGGGGAAGGGTTTGTCTGCAGAGGGGAAAGTGAGCAGAAAAGAAACCGAGGGATGGAGGGAATTTTAGTTCGGATAGATGGATGTTGTGGAGGGAACCGCAGCGGAAATTGTGCCTTATTTGCATTTCCACTCCTATACATTTCACTCATTAATCAGGTGGCCCTTATAGTTCTCCATTATTCCTCTGTTTGGCCAAACTTTCTTATGAATTACACACCACTACCCTCCGGGCCAATTAAAACGATCCACCAGTGGTGATGTGCCCCGATACCTGCTATAATTAATTATTTAAAAAAAGTTCTTACAATTCTCTTTTATTATGATAGATATTTTTTCATTTTTAAGACTAATTTCTATTTATTTTTCATATCGTGCCAGGCCGTACTCTCAGGACAGGTCAATTTTTGACAAGCCTACTTGCTAGAGCCTCATGACAATATTGAGACGGAAAATATTTTGAAGGTATACATGAATGAATTTAATTTGAGTAATGTAATAGGAGTAAAAAATAAATAAAACTCTTTCTATTATATATTATCTATATTCATAATATTTTACTTTAAAAAATAATGAATGATTCCATATGAGTATATTGTTAGTTTTTTTGTCTTGGGTGTATTAAAGACCCCATGTCAAATTGTCCATATATAAATGCTGTCCAGTGGGACTGCAGCCATGGAAGAAGTCCATGAATCTCGATCCAAAGCCCGGTAGTGAGTGTTGCTCCCATTCATGATTACTATAGCATGGTAACCTTAAAATAGTTTTTTTTTTCTTTTTAATTACGTAGAAAACTTATAGATTTAGAATAAAATAATAAAAATAAATAATAATTAAATTTTTAATTTTTTAATTATTAAACTCATCATTATATTAAATCTCATTTTTATCTAGCGATTTTAGTATTTTAGATGGTATGTCTGGTAATTTTAACCCCAGGTAGTTAGACCGGTTCCCATGAGACAGAAACCTGGGCCTGAGGTCTATTGTGCTCATCACTCGTGCTCGGGCGGGCCGGTATCCTTTCTTCTGAAACAGTTGAAGCACATGGCACAGTAGATGTACTGTGGGAGAAGTTATCTTTCCGGCTAAGTCAGTAATGGCGCATTTAAAAGGAAAGGTCGGGAGAGGGACGTCTCTGGAGGCAGATGCTATTTTATCTTCTCCCCACTTTTGTCTGCCTTTCGGTGGCTCATTTAATAGTCACCCCACTCACCACTTCGAATTCTCCTATGTAGTTCAGTAAAACTTAAATTCTACGACCAAACCCTGTAACCCTAAAGTTGCAGAGCAATCGACAAGCAATATTGGACCTGGTAAGGGAAACGAGAATTGTGAACCACTCAATCGACAGCGGATAATTTTCTAGGTCCAAGTGGGGGTGAAAGGACAGGGAAGGTGTGACGAAAGAGAAGGCGTCCACGAGGCAAGAGATGAGAAGGGACCTCACTGTTCCTCCCCTACCAAATTTCACGTGTCTGTGGAGTCCTACTCCTGTCCTCAAAGCCACATCCGTAACTCATCGAATTTCATCCCAATTTGTACAATCCCGAGCGCCATATCATATCGGGACCAAACCCCACATCCATCCCTCTTCGCTTCTAGCTTCCACCACTGCTCGAAGTATATAACCTAAAGTGTATAAAATGACTGCGTTAAATATTCGGATTATTCAGTATGCTAAGCAAGAGACCACTTAGGAGCCAAACACCAGCTGGACTCAGAGAGTAGGCGTCGCCCACCAGGGACCCACGCAGAAACCAAACAAACTCCCACTTGCTGCCACACCCACCCACCCCCACCCCGACGTCGACGGCTAAGTGGAATTTGCAAATTTACCTCGGAAAATTCCAGTTAAAGGACGTCTCCGGCGGGGCCCGAAGATTTCCAGCGGCTAATAAACTGAACTGATACGGACGCTGAACGGAAAACCTTCTGCGGGAAGACTGACCGATGGAGGGAGGAATTTTGCCTTTGAATCTCTACTAAAGTTCCTGCGGGTCACAAAGATCACACCTGATTCTCTCTTTCCCTGATTTCTTAATGTGCTCGGTTTCCTCATTTTATGAGCTTTTACCCCCCTCGAGTAATCCATAAAGGCATAAGCCCAAAGAGTCTTTCTCATGTCGAGGAAATAACCTCATTCTATCCGGGGTAGACATCTCGTGCTCCAGATAAATTAATGGCTTTAATTAATTTGAACTAAAAATAAATAAATACATGTATATATATATACACACGCGCGCGCACACATCCATCACCGAAACCTCAATAGTCGCATTCTATTTTCCGCTGAGTCCCCTCACAAGCTCAATGACACCTCCTATCCTCTTCACGAGCTTCGTTTTCCTGTCCTTCTTCTTCTTCTTCTTCTTCCTGTCGGCCTCAGCTTCTTCATCCTCCTCCAAGCCCAATGGCACCATAACGCTCCATCTCAGACCTCTCACGAGCCATGGGCCATCCATCCCTGACCAATGGGAGGCACTCGCAAGCTTCGCTGCCTCTTCCCTTGCCCGTGCTCACCACCTCAAGCGGCCCAAGAAGGTCAATTTCTCATCCACCGCCTCCTCCCGCCCGGTCAACTTGCCGCTCTCCTCCCACAGCTTCGGCGGCTACAGCGTAGACCTCAGCTTCGGGACGCCCCCTCAGACGATGACCTTCCTCGTCGACACTGGGAGCAGCCTGGTCTGGTCCCCTTGCACCGCCCACTACAAGTGCTCCCGGTGCAACTTCCCCAACGTGGACCCCGTGAAGATCCCGGCATTCATTCCCAGAGCCTCATCCTCTTCTAAGCTCGTCGGCTGCCGGAACCCCAAGTGCCAGTCGCTCTTTGGCCCAAGTGTCGCATCACAGTGTCCGGGCTGCGGGCCCACCTCGAAGAACTGCTCTCAGGTCTGCCCGGTGTACATAATCCAGTATGCTTCCGGCAGCACGGGCGGGCTCCTGGTGTTGGAGACGCTCAGACTTCCAGGCCAGACGGTGCCCAATTTCCTCCTCGGGTGCTCCGTGTTCTCGTCCGCTCAACCCACAGGCATTGCGGGGTTTGGGCGAGGCCCGGAGTCGCTCCCAGCCCAGCTGGGTCTCAGGAAGTTCTCTTACTGCCTCCTCTCGCGCAAGTTTGACGAAACGACCGAGACCAGCGACCTCGTGCTCGACATGGGCTCCGATCCGAAATCTAGCGGGCTGAACTACACGCCGTTCCGAGGGAACCCGGGCTCTACAGGCTCAGCAGCATTCTCGGAATACTACTACATCGGTCTGAGGAAGATATTCGTCGGAGGCAAGGCCGTGAAGATACCGTATAAGTACCTCGTGCCTGGAACCGACGGGGCTGGGGGAACGATCGTGGACTCCGGCACGACCTTCACGTTCATGGAGCGGCCGGTCTTCGAGGCCGTGGCTGAGGAGTTTCAGAGGCAGATGGGGAATTACAGCAGGGCCAAGGACGTTGAGAGCCGGTCGGGGCTCAGCCCGTGCTACGACCTGTCGGGAATGAGCCACGTCGGGTTGCCCGAGCTGGTTCTCCAATTCAAGGGCGGGGCGAGCATGGCGCTGCCGCCGGAGAACTACTTTGCGCTGCTTAAATCGGAGGCGATCTGCTTGACCATCGTGTCGGACAATGTGATCGGGCCAGCGGTGAGCGGCGGCCCGGCGATTGTCCTCGGGAACTTCCAGCAGCAGAATTACTACGTCGAGTACGACCTGGAGAACGGCCGGTTCGGGTTTAGGAGGCAGAGCTGCAAGTGAAGTGAGCAGAAGACCCAGCTTGCTGATCCCTTCCTTGATCTCGGTGCTGATGTTGTGAAGAAGGATGGAAGGCGAGGATGGCTAATCCGGAATTGAGGAAATATTTCTTTATTATTGTTATTATTATTGAATATTTCTGTTGGGACAATAATGAATGGCCTACTGAGTTCGACGAACACGTCAACAGAAAAAATTCAAGTGAGGTGGCTTCTTTAACATTATTGGCTTCCAAGGTTCATATTTAAACGGGGGAACTTATATCTCTGCACCAGAACACAGCTGTCCTGATATGTCTCGTGTTGCTGGGGGTGGATGAACCCCGACAATGATAACATTAGAAGGTTCTTAGCGTATTTGTGTGTGTGTGTGTGTGTGTGTGTGTGTCTTGCTCATCTCCATGTTGAGTGAACTGTAATCATCTTCTGTGGAAGAAAGTGTCGGCTTGACTTTGGATCTGTGTGTGTGTGTGTGGAGAGGTGATGATGACGGAGGAAAGGCAGGCCCTCAATTTCAAGGAGATCCTTCACACGCTCCTTCCCATCCATGGTGGATTTAAGGTGGTGGCACGGGACCACCTCATGAACTTGAATCGAATCACATGCTACTGTATAAAATTTTAGTTTATTTTGTTTTTTTAATTGAATTATTTTATTTCACCATTAGATATGTTAGACGGATCGGTTCAACTCAAACCAACCCATCAAAATATGTAACCGGCCCGGAGTCCCTCAAACCGGCCTATAACCACTATTATTGGTTGAGGGACGGTTACAAGCCAAATATAAGAAATATGCCCGTTGAACTAGAATCGACCCGACAAAATTTTCCATTAAATCGGCCCAAAGTTGGCACAGAATCATTCAGGAACTAACCCAGACAACTAAAACCCCTATAAATTAATGGTTTAATTTTGTTAAATTAATTTAAAATTTTAAAAATAAAATATTTACTTTAAATAATATAAGAGAAAATTAACAGTTCATTAATTAAATCGGCACGAACCATGAACATACTTAACAATCTGACTGTAATATAACCAAATAGTTCAATACTTATTTTGAATAATTGGTCCATTTTAACATTTCTAATTTTTATCCTTTAAATTTAAATCTATTCTATAAAGAAAAAAAAAGGGGTGGGTGGTGGGGTGGGTGGGAGAGAGAAACAAGAAGAGTGGATGTGGACTGATGTGGAGTGATGGTTTAAGGTTAGAAAAGAATCATAATGGGAGATTGGGAAGTCATGCGCGTGAATAAGAACAAAGCAAGCGAGTCACCCCCACCCCCACATGGCTTTAGGTTTTTTTGGAGTTTTAGCAACTTTCGTGGGTTCTTCTTCTTCCTTTTTCTTTACCCGAAATATCTTATGGTAAACTTATGAATTGATTCTATGAACAGTGACTGGGTCGCAAAATCCCTCCTCCAGCCATCTATTAGGGTTCTTCGGAATTCCGGTTTAGTTATTGTAATGTTGGAATCTTCATTACTCTCGCCCACTGATGCAACAAATTGGTGGGCTACCTCCTCAAAAATCTAGTCTTCTTCCTTCTCTTTGTTAGCTGTGATTTTCGAACCAGGCTAATTCAAAGCTGACCCACACCACTAGAGAAACCTACGGAAAGAGCTCACATGGTGTGCTTGGACAGTTGCACGGTCGATGTGACCCGTGGAATCTCGATTTAGTCAACCTCAGAAGGGTCGTTTGTTCAAATTCCTCTAATTCAGGGCTAATATGCAATTGACCAAAAAGTGCGGGCTTTAAGGCAATCTTCCAGCGACTGAGTGATCCAATTTACGGGCTGCAAACAATACAGCCCATTAGCCCAATGGAGCACGATGGGCCCGTTGTCTCAAAACCCTTGTCTGGCCCGTGTTTCTAGCCGTCTGACCTGCTCCCTTATATTGTTTGCGAAGTATCTTACTGGAAAGATTTCAGCTACTTCCTTAGTCTGGAGATGGCAGGCAGCAGGAGAACACTTTCTGGATGCCACTGTTTCGTAATTCATTCACGGGTCTTCACAGTGATCCTGAATATACATCTGTTTTGTTGATTCTTGGAACGTCTATGCTACGCATAGAATGCTCGCTGAAGATGTTACGCATGACATGCTCTCTATCTGGATAAGCTACTAGGCCGAGCATTTGACACTATATTTTATAGATCTTTCATGTAACTCTAGGAATTGTCTGAATGGTAAGATCCCTTCTCGCTCTTGGAATTGCCACTTACCAGCAAAAGGACAGTGATGATTGTTTCTCTGGACTGTTTTAATCTCTACTTTGCAGTGTCATTTTTTACTGGTCTGGGTCCCAATGTCATGTTTCATGCTGGCAACATGGACTCTTCTTCTTCTTCAGGGGCTTGCCAGATGCCAGAGGATGGTTGATGCAGTGAAGGTCTGTCTTTCTTAGTTTTCCCATTGATTGTTGACTAACTCCTTTTGCACCCGTTGGGAATGGCTATTTGGCCTTGCTTCAGAGTGCAGTTTAATGGCAGAGCTTCTGTAGTTCATCCTAAATAAAGCTACAAGCGAGGGTGCTACCTAAGTTTTTTATAGCCAAGATAGAGAGCAAGCCTGAAACATGGAGAACCGGTTCTGCCAACGCGACAAATCAGGGAACAGGTCTTTGATGGAATGTGGATGCTCGGGTTTCGAAGGCCAGGGCTTGTATAGCTGCCGGACAATGATAGTCTATAGAGGATGAAACAATGAAGTGGAGATCATTTGTTGAAAGGCAAATCACCAACGTTCTTCGATATGGTACCATTGAACTCTTACCAGACACTTCAGGAAATCGATTCTCTGATTGTCAGTATCGGAGGTCCGTACATTTACTCACCCACAATTTTTTTTTGTTTCTGGTACCCTGTATCACGTTTGTGCTTCTCATGCCAACCTCGGGGAAGCCGATTTAAACTGAGGTGGTTCTTTTTATTTTTGCTGCCTCTTATTTCATGGGATCAATTGATATCATGTAAAATCGAGCTCTTTCCTTCTGGAATAAAGAACAGGCTTTCTCAAGCCCGTCCTTAGTGGAAGTCACTGGAGAAATTCAAAGATCGAATGGAGGGAAGGTGCAAAAGGAGTGGTAGGAGAGAAATCATGGACCCTCCGTTTCCGAGTTGGGATTCGATCTAATGGGTCTCCCGAAGACCTGCCTTTATCAACATGGCCAGGCTAGGGGGATAGAAAGCTGTGCTTATTTGAAGCTTAGCTAAAAGCAATTAAATAGGCAGCCCTTTTGAGCAAGATGATGCCATATTTTGCTTTTAACAGCTATCTTTTCAACGAGGGCTGCCTAACTTTAAGCCAAACAAGGACATGTGATTTCAGTTAAAAAATGATACTTATTCGGACAGCTCAAGTCCTCTAATCGAAAAATCGGGAGCCTGAAGACAAGTGAAAGGAAAAAAAAGGTGAGCAGACCTAACTTCCTTTCTGAAGATGCATGATTCTTTCAGTGCTCATGAAGCTAGCTTCTATAGCTTGGGAGGACGCACTTCTGATTATCTAGATGTTACTCTTAGCTGCTCCATATATATATATATATATATGCTTATGTATTTGTATACATGTACGAATTTCCTCTGTAAATATCTACCACTCATTGGAGCACTCCTTTTATAGAAGTGGAAGATGCTTTGCGTCTGAAAGAATTGTTGGGTGTCTCTTTACATGCTTCTTTAGGGGAAGAAAGAATGAAGCTTTTTGACTGAGAACTGCTAGCCTCTTAATTCTCTGCTGATTTCCTGAACAACAGCAGTTACCTAATGCTCCATATGCAGGGTCTCTTATCATGCAACAATTGCCATCCTAACATCATTTCAATGGTCCAGATTCTTCACTCCAACTCATTAGATATCGTTTCCAAGTATGCTCTTCACATGCAGTTGTTGAATCCTTGGACAATGTTGGGCTTGATATTTGGTATCGGTTTAAACCCGAAGTCTTGAAGGGTGACTTGCTAATCTATGAACAATCAGGATTTGCTATGGTTCCGTTTTCACTGACATTGGATGGCTTCTATCCCCCGAGAGTAAAAGTGACACAGTTTTTGAGATGCGGAATTATATGCAGAACAGTTCATAACGGAAAGAAAGGCATTATTCTGTGCATTGGAAGTAGGGAAGGAATTCCAACACGGTTCCCGATTCCTTCGAACATATATTCTTCCATAGTCTCTTTTTGGTTTCTCTTTTGCTCCTCGGGTTTGGCGGATGTGTACTAAGAAGATGGCACTCCTGTGCCACTTTTTCAATTCAATGGATTTGGATCCTCTGAGGATGAACATTCAAAATGTTTTGATTGGACCACAGAGGCAAGCTTGGCTGTCTCCGTGGATTGATCTCACGCTCCCCACCATTGCCTATTACCGTTATCTGTATGAGTCAAAACTCGGCTTATGATCCATCAAAAGCACGGAGTTCATTGCATTTTCTACACAAAGAAAAGGCACAGCTTCCCCTGATCTGTACTGCATACCATAAAATGGGCAAAGAAGAAAGGGAAAGTGTAGAGTGGCCTTTGCATAATAGTAAGCACATGCCCTCTCACTTTCACTCCAAAATCCACTCTGAACCCTACCCCCTTCATGGAAAGAAAAGCATACCCTTCGTCCACATATGATATCTAGTTGTTCCATCTAAGGTTAAAGTGATGCCATGCCGGTGATGAATTTTTTTTCTATTCAGAATATTTGAACTTTGACATATTAATTTAAGGGAAATAGTACCAAAGTGCCTAAGCCAAATAATGTTGGGAATGTAAATTAATTACTTAATGTTCACCTGGCTACATATATAGTAGGAGTTATCCCCAAGCCTCATGCTTCTTCCATGAAACTATACTATACACCCTCTTTCCCTCAAAGGCCCACATATAGATCCTTCCACTCCTTCAACATCACCTCCATGCCTCCGACTGCCGGAAATCTCTATATTTAGCCTGATTTCGCAATCAGACATGAGAGCAGGAGGCAGCTGCACCCTCCAGCAGGCCTTGACCCCAGAGGCTGCAGCCTTGGTCAAGCAGGCAGTGACCCTGGCCAAGCGACGTGGCCACGGGCAGGTCACCCCTCTCCATGTGGCGGCCACCATGCTCACCGCCTCCACTGGCCTCCTCAGGACTGCCTGCCTCCGCTCCAATTCCCATCCCCTCCAGTGCAAGGCCTTGGAGCTCTGCTTCAACGTCGCCCTCAACCGCCTCCCAGCTGCAGCTTCTGGCCCCATGTTTGGGATCCATGGCACCGGTAACTCCCACCACCACCACCACGTTCCATCCATCTCGAATGCACTCATCGCTGCCTTCAAGCGGGCTCAGGCCCATCAGCGGCGCGGTTCAATTGAGAGCAACCAGTCCCTCCTCGCTGTCAAGATTGAGCTGGACCAGCTAGTTATCTCAATCCTTGACGATCCTAGTGTGAGCCGAGTCATGAGGGAAGCCGGCTTCTCCAGCTCCCAAGTGAAGAGCAACGTTGAACATGTCGTCTTATCAGAAACATCCTCCCAATCAACGCCTTCGCCAGTGCATAACACTGCTGACATCAATTCAGGGGATATGAATCTTAATAATATGCAGTCTAACAGTCCCCACGTGCCAGCCTCCAACCAAAACGGGTCCAAACAAGACCATTCAAACCTGTTGTATCGGATCAGAGATGAGGATGTTATGCACGTGATTGAGAACTTGATGGAGAAAAGGAAGAGAAGCATTGTGATTGTTGGAGAAAACTCGGGCACCACCGAGAGTGTGGCTACAGGAGTGACAGAGAAGTTAAGGAATGGATCATTACCGGAAGATGTTGCCCGAACTTTCAAAGGTGTGCAGTTCATAGACCTTTCACTTCCTTCTTTCGAGTATCTCTCTAGAGAAGGTTTCGAGCATAAGCTTGGAGAAGTCATGTCCTATTTAAGAAGAAATCACATTCACACGGGCAATGACAACAGTAATGGAGCAATTCTATTTCTGGGTGATCTAGGATGGATTGCTGAAAATCGGGCTAATGCCAGGGTCGAGCACTGGGTAGCAGAGCTCGGGAAATTAATCCATGGATTTGGAGAGGATAAAAGGGTCTGGGTAATGGGAATTGCAACTCTTCAGAGTTACATGAGATGCAAAAGTGGATCCCCGTCGCTGGAGAGCATTTGGCGTCTTCATCCCGTTGCAGTCCCTGTGGGAAGCTTAAGCTTCAGTCTCATCACTGACAGGTAAAAGATTTCTACTTTAGCAATTTAACTAAATAGTAATCTTACGCTCGAGTCAGTAAAAACACCTTGGTGACTAACTTTTACATTACTGTTCTCCAGCAATGTCGACAGCGGTTGCTCCTTGATCAAGAAAAGTGAAAGTCGCAAATTGTCAAGCTCTAGCAGTTGGCTCCTGCCCCTTCAGGCTGGCAGCCGTCAGCACGAGGACCTCTCTCGCTGTGATGATGACCGTTCCATGGAGTTCGAGAAGGAATCTTGGAGATCTCGGAACAGTTCCATTAATGACAACTTGAACCGTTCGCCTTCAAGCCTCCCAACATGGCTCCAACAATACAAGGATGAGAAGAACAGATCTGTCACTCATAGAGAAGCTGATCGGGTTAGTCATTAACTACTGTCTCGTACGTGTCTGTCCCGTAGAATCCATTATGTTATGAATTCACGTCATATTCGTACTTTTCAATGGACTAACTTTGACAATGCATTATATGGTTAAATTAGCCTGCTATATTGTATCGTTTAACTCTGATAGTCTTGCACATGTTGATCAGGATAACAGTTGGAATCTCCGAACAAGATGCAACTCGATCTGCAATTCAATCCATGGAGAATTCCATTCATCTGAAACAGCTTTGAAATTCTCGTCCCCAACACCATCTCCTTCTTCTTCGGGTTTCCCATACGAACTATCAAACTGTGACATGAACCTGGCTAAACGAGCAAGGGCGGAATACAGTGCATGGACTGCCGATCAGTCAAAGACTCTGAATTTCAACTCCAATCCATCTCCTCGTAATTCTTCCCGACATTCGGGCTCTTCAAGTGATGACATAATGGAGATAGAGTATTTTGAAAGATTCAAGGAGCTGAGCAGGAGGGATATGAGGATCCTAATCCAAAGGCTAGAGGAAAAGGTTCCACGGCAGAAACATATCATTCCAGAGATCGCAATCTCGATACTGAGATGCCGATCTGGAATGGCAAAGAGGAAAATAAACATAAAAGAGCTTGATGACGGGGTAAAGATTAAGAATGACACATGGTTCCTCTTTCAAGGTCCTGACAGGGATGGCAAACAGAAGACAGCAAGAGAACTTGCTAGGCTCGTGCATGGTTCATACGACAGCCTCGTCACGATTTCCATCAGCAGCCAGACCCGAGACAAAAGGAGCTCCTGTGGCTTCGAGGAATTCGCCGAAGCTGTGAGCGACAATCCCCACAGGGTCTTCTTGATAGAAGACGTTGCAGAAGCCGATTGCAATACTCAAGAGCATTTCAAGAGAGCCATTGAAAGAGGAAGAGTCGTTAAGTCCTCCAGAGAGGAAGTAGATCTAAAAGACGCAATCATCATCCTGTGCTCCAGGAGCTTGACGTCGAGATCGACCGTGCGCTCTCCTACCAAACAGATGCAGGAAGATGAAGAGAAAGAGACAAACCCTAGCTTGTCCCTCGACCTGAACATCTCCATTGCCGGCCATGGCGGTAGCGGAACAGATGATCACCACCGGCACCCAAACAGTGTCAAATTTACCGAATACGTCGACAAGGTGATTCATTTCGAAATTCATGAGTTATAGCACGTTGAATGTTGTTTCTCAAATGGGTTGTATGAATCAATTGGCAGCAATGAATGTTCATGTAAGCATCTACAGATTATGGGTTTCGACCCGAAGTCGGACCGTCCACACAGTTTCAAACGTCAAATGTTTTGGGCTTTTTTTTTTTCCTCCCAAACATACCGACACGTAAGTCATCTACACCAGCTTAATTATCATTACTGTGATGATCTTCTTAGTTAATCACCGAGCTCGTAGGAATCATCATATCTCTGTCCTGGATCGATCTTAACGCCGTAATTCAGATTCCTTTGGTTTGTCGATGATCGCATATCTTTTGGTTCATTTCCGTTATTCCTCCAGCTTCGTGTAAAAGAAGTTAATGTGATAATGGGAGATTGGAACTCGGTTTATATTCCCTAGGTACGAATTATCAGAAAGAAAACAGTGTGTGTTGGAATATTCCATTTCCTGTCGGCATGCAGTGCATGCACATGTTCATAAAATAATTGCAATTTCCCCCTGGTGATGCCTTCGTCGTCCTGCCCATCCATTCATCATCGACACTGTCTGGCTGATTCGGAAGTGCAAGTACATATAGAAACCAACCGAATTCCTAATTTTTCTTGTTTAATCTCAGATCGTTTGGTTTAGTTATAGCATTATGTGTGTAAGGTGTATATATATATATATATATATATATAGGAATAGGACAGCCCATCAAAAGTATTATCAGTTCATTATGCTAGTAAGCATTCATATACCTTTAAAAAGGGTCGATCCATAACACAACGATGATGGTGCAAGGGGAGAAGCCATTAATAAGAAAACATTAGAATTAGCCCCAATGACATGATACCAACCACAATAGAAGAGTATAGGATTTAAATTCAATTTTCATTCATAATCCTTTTAATTAATGTTTGTCGAATCCGGCGACGACATCTCGTGAAATGACCGACTTCATTGTCAAGTGTGTGTTCGACGATAATAACTCAAGTATCGAGGTTCATACGAGTGTATGAATTTCAAGTTTAGCGCCCGGAATGAAATAAATCAATTTCATACTTTGTTTTGATAGCATACGTTTTAAATCTTCTAAATGCTTCTTAAGGAATTCAAGTGGTAGTGACTAATTATTCAATTTCAAGAGTCAATCTATATGTGAAGAGATAATAATTCATCATCGGGTCATGAGTCTCCTCTATCTATTCTTTCCGATTTTTGCAGTAACCCGACATTCTCAGCTCTGGAAAGCATGTAAGGGAAAGTGTGGAGAGCATTTGCATGCATTCAAATAACAAAGAGAGAGCTTGCAGGGAAGAGGAATTATAGACATTTACACATGTATGCACACAACAAATACATATTATATATATATATATATATGAAAGATAAGCATCCACCGTCAGCCTTGAAAAGCTCACACAGATGTGTCCGCTTTAATATCGCACAAAGGTACCATTATTATCTCCTAGATCAGTGTGCCTTAACCATAGATTATAGCATGAAGTATGGAATTTGTCGGTTGCTATATTCCTATGAATTGTGTGTCGGCACCAGCTTCGGAAGAAGATCAGTGAGTTATATGTATGCAAAACTCTAATGCACTACTTCTATATACATATATGTATATATATATATATATATATATATAGCTTTCTCACAATCTCCATCATGGCTTTACTAAAGGCAAGTGATTATGATAACATATAGGATCCGGGACCCGTGGAATCTGTTTCCGCAATCCATAAGTTTTACGAAAATATAGTTATCTAGACATCGATAATGAGTAGTCCGATCCATGTCTTGACGGTCGAGTTTTGATCGATTCTCTAGATTACCTTCATTTTATAGGTATAGCGGCCAATCCTTGCCAGAATAAATTCTTGAACAATCATAACACTAACATAATTAAATAAAATGGAAAAATAAAAAAGAGATGGGTTAATTAGAACTTAAGCAAATGCAAAAAGGGATCATACCTTTTAATTACAAAAGAAAAAAGTCGGTGTCTTTTTCACAGAAAAGCTCATTGTGGCCAGCATAATTTTATTTAAAATGTTAATCGTAATCTGCTGGAGTTAAATCTGATCTTATCTGTGTTTTGCTTTTGGGAGGTTTGCCTTTTCCGATGTATGAAGCAATCATCAATGGGGGAAAGGCTTCCACTGTAGCTCACTCAAGGAAAGCTATCATGCTGCACTTAATGTATTAATTAATTAATTAATCGAGCAAGAAGTGAAGCTAATGATGGAGGCAGCCAGGCATGATCTTGTCTCCCCTCGTTATCAATCAAAGAACGACAAATAGAGGGGAAATGAGACATGGGTATAGATCGAAGTATTTTCAGAGGAAAAAATTGATGACTAGCTAGAAACATTTTACTCCTCAATAAGACTAAGACGATCTGAGTAAACTGGAATGGGAGAAAATTAGATCAAGAGGAAATTTGTGATTGATATAAGATAATTTATATAACAAAAAAAAAAGTTTTCTCATAGAGTTACTTCTGTACAGGAGAGCAGTGGATGGATCATCCCTCATCATCTGACATATTTCTGGTGAAACAGATTATCGGCCCAATGTCCAGCCCATCGAGAGGGAAAAGGGCACGGCACAGACTTCCATGGTCTTGCAGGGAGGGAGAGCTTAAAGATGGGGGGTGGGGGGAATGGAATAATGACGATAATCAAAGGAACGACGAAAGAGAAATTCGAAAGCCAAAGCGGATAGAGACAAAAGTTCAATTCTCTCTACCTCTCAGTCTCGGGGGCAGCTACACCTTTGGTTGGCAGTCTTTTGAGGAAAGAAGGAAAAGAGAGCTAACTCGAGCCACGTCCATGGGTGTCATTGTTATATATATATATATATCCCTCAATCCATCGACAACGACATTCTTATGTACGTGTTACGAGCTCAAACTTCGGCGCCCGCGCAGGCGCTCCGGGAGCTCTAAGCCCTTCCCCCTCACAGCTGACAAAGTGAACGCGTAAACAATGTAACTTCATTCATTGTGATTGGATGGGGAATAGGCCGTGCTCGAGGGACCCGACGTCGGAAAAAGCACGGTGATCGGTGGCAGCACTTCCATGATGAGCCTGCCCCTTTGGGCGATGGCAGTGCGAAAAGAGAGGAGAGACAGACGCAGAGGAGACTTTGTGGTTGTGGTCAAAATGGGACGGTGAAGATCAGCATATTGAAGTCCGGGAAAGACGACGCTGCTTTTCTATAATTGCTAGCTCGGGTCATTTTCCACCGCCATTTCAATCCCAAGGGTCAGCAGGATTCCGCGGCACTTATCTGATTGTCCCTGACATTGCTGCTCGATGATTCAGTTCCGTGCATCGAGAAGATCGGGCTGAATTTCCCGAGTCCAGCGTACTCAAAGCATCAACATTTCCCCCCCTCCTCGTTTAAGCTATACTAACATAATCATCCCTTAACATTGGGCCAGCCCTCTTGGAATTAGGCCTCATTGGGGGAGGGATAGTAGATGGATGAAAAGCCCATTAGAGGCCCATAAAGTCTGATCCGAGAAGCCCTGCTTTTCTTGGTCCGAATGTATAAGCCTAAATGACACCCTCGAGGTATGATCATGTGCTGAGAAGTTGGCCTCAGTAATTACTAATAGAGCAAAGATAAGTTATTTACAAGAGGTGATAGGAAGGAAGGAAGGAAGGAAGTTGGTTGCTTCTGCCTGTGTAAATCTAGAGGGAGCATAATCCAGCTGGTAAGTCGGGGAAGCGCATAATCCGCGGTCTGCCAAGCCGATGACTTGGTCGAACAACTCTGGTTATAGGTCCTGCAGCTACGCCAAGGCCATCAAGAGAACAGGCTCCCGATGGAGAACCAGCTCGCCTCATCACCAGGCTAACCCGTCCCTACCACCGTGTTAATATATATATATATATAAGGGTTGAGTATTGTTATTTTCTACTTGAACTTTTGAATTGGCTAAATAGATCTAACTTCTTAAAGGTGACGGGAAATTCAACAAAATCGGAATTATCATTAATAAACCGAATGCATTTGATTGGGTAATATACGAGGAGAAATGATCATTCTACTTGGAAGTCAATCTCTATTGGGCAGCCAAAGGTATCTGTTTGTCTCGTGAAAATTACATTTTTGAGGGGAATTCGAACCGTACTGATGTCCCACTGAAGAAGGGAGCCTACACATATATACCATTACTGTGGTAAATCAGTTTATCATCGCTCGACTTTGAAGCTATCAACTCAAGAGTTCAGATCTGGTCTCAGTTTGATCTCACTTGCGGGACTTACTGTACTCCTCTCCCTCCTGTCTCTTTCGGGTCATGTGCCACCTTTATTGCAGAAAACAGCATCACGTCGCATAAACAGAACATTCCTTAGGCTTGTCGCTGGTTGCTAGGGTTCCGGTCGTGGACTCGGGGCCAAATGTGACCTTGATATCTTCGCAGGAAACCTGTATACGCTCGAGGAGCGTCCATGACGACGACTTGAACGTCCCCATCAACCTTATCCCCAGCCCGAAGCTCACTAGCCCGCTCTTCCTCTCATTCTCGATCTTGTCCAACACCGACTTATCGGGCTGCTCGTTGTTTATCATCGAGGCCCTCAGGGTTATTGTCGTATTTGTCTTCACGTCCACCGAGACAGGACCCTCCGACTCCGAGTTAAATGCCAGGTAGCTCTCTAGCTCCTCGTAGTACACATAGTTCTGGATCCGATTGAAGTAGGCCCTCAGTTTCTCGTTGGGGTTCTCGACGGTCACTTTGGCCTCCCAGTTGGCCATGAGAACGGCATTGGAGACGTTGAAGTTGGTAACCGAGAACGACGCCAGGTGGAAGACGGGCTGCTTTGGCCGTACAACGATATACGTAATGACGCTGAAAACTGCCGAAAGGAAAACGAGGATTATAATGGCCATGAGGACACCACGGACGAAGCCAGAGGACATGATTCCCGACTGGCGTCCAGGCGGCCCTTGCAAAGGCAAATAAGTCGGGTTTGGGTAGTATCCTCCGTGCGGTGGCGGTGCACTGACATAATTAGGGTACGGTCCGTAACCGGGCGGATACGGAGGCGGAGGGTGGCCCGGCGGGTATCCTATTACTGGCGGGTAACCCATTGCCTGCGGTTGATGGGATTGTTGGTAAGGCTGCGACAGTTGGTCAGGTTGACCGGCCGTGGCCGGTGTGGGTAATGGTGATTGCGGATGGCCTTCCAAAGATCTCGAAGCATCCTCCGGCGGCGGCGGCGGCGGCGGAGGATTCACTGCCAGAGAGCTGTTTTCAGGGTCCGGATGTTTTTTAGATTGATCGGGATCGGCTGAGGATGCCATCGATATTGTCGATGTGGGTTCTCTCCCTCCCTAAACCGATGAGATTCAGGAAGAGAGGGAAGGACGAGATTAGGATTGAACCAAAGATGGGCTGATGAGAATTTTTGTTTTTTTAAAAAGAAAGAAAAGCGAAGAGCAACATAAAATGCATGGAATGGGAGAGACGTAGACATTGTTGGAATCGTTACGAGGTCTGTATTGCTAATTTAAGCAAGTGACAAGTGAAAGACGAACGGAATAGGCTGTCTCGGATGGGTTTGATTCGCTTTTAAGAATGTTCCTCAGTTGATAACAGTATTTTGCCAAGAAAAGCAGCCATGCCCCGGTTGGAAATAAAACCGACGGGTGTGATCCTTCCTCGCCTTCCAATATCAATGGGAAAAGATGGATTTAAGCTGATGTTCGCATCCACTTCTCCGAGCTCCACCAAACGCAGTCTCAGTCGACAACGCTTGGAGCCACCACCCGCCCGGAAACATTGCCAAGTCTAGATCTGACGGATTTACCTCATTTTGTACCTCTTCTCCTCGAGAAAACAGACACCGCGTAGAAGAATTGATCCCACAGCACTCAAGTAACCCGGGACTCTTCATCTTGCACGTAAGGTGAGGTTCATGCATGACGTTATGTCCAAGTCCTGAGGGATCATAATGCTGCTTACTACTACACTAGGGTCAGATGAAAAGGACACCCACTCACTCAATCACTTAGTGTCCCCCTGCCAGACATGACATGATACCTACGTTTGTCTTTCTTCATCTGCCAAAGAAGCCAAGCGACTGATGGAGCGAAAACTGTCGCCAGATGACATCCAGTATAAATCTTTGCAGGCAGGATAGGAATTGGATATGGCCCTGTACTTGCCCAAGAGGTCAAACAGATACTCTGCTAATTGAATACAATTAAACTCCTATAATTGGAAACAATTAGCTTCTTTTACACCGTATATCAACAATCGGCACTAACATATATAACCAAACGAGGCCGATGGATCATGGCGGAATAGCTGAAAACAAGTTTTCACTGACCGATCATGGCACTCTTATCTACAATCACCATCTTGACACCAATCGCATTTCATGAAAAAAGGTTAAAAAGAGGAAGAAAATAGCCATCACATTTACCGAGCATCGGTGGAAGTGAAGGACTCAGCAAATCCTGTAGGCCTTGCGGGAATGCTGCCCTTACTGTCCTCGAGGTCCATGTAGCTCAGGTCCTTCCCTTCTGACTCTTGCCAGTCCTTGACCATCTGTGTCAGCGGGAGGCTGTAATCAATTCCTGAGTACTCCTCTTCCTCATTGTCGAACGGCTTCCACTTCTCGACAAGCGGGGCCAGCACATTCACTGCATGGCTCATGTCAGGCCGCTGACCAGGCTCCCTTGCAGTACAGTGGCCCGCGAGCTCGGCAATCACGGAGATGCTCTCGAAAGTCTCCTCCTTCCAGTCAAGGACAGCGTCGATTGCAGACATGAGCTTCTCCTTGTCTGACTTTATGTTCCAGAAATAGCCCACCAAGTACTGGGTCTCCTCAGGCCTCTCCTCGTCCAGGGCCATGAGTCCGGTCAATAGCTCCATCAACACTACCCCAAAGCTAAAGACATCCGCCTTCGTCGTGATTTTTCCGGTAACTGAACACAAGGGAGAGTTAAGACAAGTAAATGAAGACATCAAAACATGCAATAAAGAAAAATATATGCAGCTCAAATTCCAAATTGCAACTAATCATTTCTACACTCTGGAAAGTTCAGCTAGATATTGTCTTCAAAGCACTTCTCCAAATTCTTGCCCCTTCAATGAAAGCACTTCTCCAAATTAGCATATAGTGACAGGTTGTGGACTTTTTCAATTTGGAAGTAATAATTAATACGTGCTTGTAAATTTTAATCTAAAAAAGGAAAAATTATCAGACACCTCTGACAACATTTAATGTGAGATTGTATGAGTTTCGTCACATTTTAGCGTTCAAGATAGCTGTTGGCAACAAGTATTGAACTTGGAGCAAATATTCAATTTTCCTCTGAGAAACATGGCTGAAGGTCAGAGCTCAGATCAAATCTTTCAACACAACTTGCCTTAAGAACATTAACTCAATCAATCTGCAGTTCCTGTAACTGGGCACTAATAGTTTCCCAGTTATTATTCAATTAGATAGAGAAAAAAGCTTTAAGTACTTACCAGCATACTCTGGTGCAAGATACCCAAAAGTCCCTGCGAGTCTTGTGACCACAGACTTTTCCCCATCGGGTGCAAGCTTCACAAGCCCAAAGTCGGAGACCTTGGCTCTGTAATCATCGCCAAGCAATATATTTGAGGACTTGAGATCCCTGTGGATAAAACTCTGGTGCGCAAGGCTATGAAGGTATTCCATCCCACGAGCAACATCCAGAGCGATGTTCAGCCTCCTCTTCCAGGAGAGAGGCTCCAGCTTCAGGCTCTTCCAATGGAAGAGGTGCTTGCTGAGTGCACCCTGTGGCATGTACTCATATACAAGAATCCTCTCGCTCCCTTCTATGGAGTAGCCCAAGAGGGATACTAGGTGCCGATGCCTCACCTTTGAGAGCACAGCTATCTCAGCCTGAAATTCATCCAGTGCTTTATTGCTAATCACACCCGCCTCCATTCTCTTCACAGCGATCTTTGTTCCATCATCGAGCTCCCCCTTATAAACTACTCCAAAACCTCCCCGTCCAAGCTCATTCTCAGGGGCAAAGTTCCTCGTCACATTCCTAAGGACTTGGACCGAGATCACAAGATTCCCGGCCTCGATCACATGGGTCTCTCCACGCCCACTGCTGTTCCTGCTCTGGGACCCACTCCCAGTGAGCGGAGTGCTTCCATACGTGTTGCTAGCAACAGAGATCTTCACTACATTGTCGGTATCAGACAGGTCCCGAGGGTAGACCACAAGCGAGTTTGGGGCTTGCAAGGGGGCTCCCTTCCTCTTCTTGCAGAAGAAATAGAGAGGAACAGCAAGGAATATTAAGACTGCAAGACTGGCAACAGGGGCAACAATAGCGACTAAAGTCGGTTTGAGTTTCCTTGGCTTGCTTGGTTCAGTAGGAGAGCCCGAAGACGTGGTGCCAGAGCTTCTTGTTGGGGAAGAAGATGAGCCACTTCCTGTTGGGGGGTTTGAGCCACTCCCCGAAGTGCTGGCCTCAGGCGATGTGGCAGGTGTAGACTGATTCCCACTGCCATCACCTTTCACTAGGGGATTTCCGCTTATGACCAATTTCACTGAGGGATCAAACTTAGGCAAAGGAGGCAATATATTGTTGTTACTCAGATCCAAGTGAGTCAGGGACTTTAAGGAAGTCCAGCTCTCAGGAATCTTACCAGTCAAATTGTTTGACGCGAGCCTCACTGAGGAAAGATCAGCCAAGTCTGCAATCGAGGGGCTCAACGTACCACTAAGGCTGTTCCTGGGCAGGTTTATCATTGAAACTCTTCCCTTGCTGTTGCAACTCAACCCGAGCCATGGCCCATCGCAAGGATTGTTCCCGCTCCAAGAATTAAGGAGCCTCGCGGGGTAATTCACCCCATCGAGGAACCCAATCAAGGCCATAACTTGAGCGTCGCAGGGCGCTCCAGGGGTGGACAGACAGAAGGCGTTCGAAGCGCAGCTTGATTTTGCTGCTTTGAACTTAGGGGTAGGGCCCATCAAGTGGTTGTTGTTCAAATCTAGATTATCTAACTCCATGTCTATCAAGCTAGCAGGAACAAGGCCAACGAGCTGATTTTTATTCAAATTGAGGTCCTTTAGTGAGACCAAGTCACCGATGTTGCTCGGTATCTTCCCGGAGAAGCTGTTTCCATGGAGCCAGAGGGTCCTAAGGCTCAGAATCGAGGCAACCACCGGGATTGGGCCGCTCATCCCACCACCCCGCTGATCATTCAACCAGAGTGTCTGAAGGCTCGAGTTCTCGAAACTCGACGGGATCTCGCCCGACAAAGAGTTACGGGCCAACATCAGGACGTTTAGGGAGGACATGCTCCCCAGATAATCGGGCAATGGGCCCGCCAAGTTGCAATCGTTGCAGGTGAGATTTATGAGCTGCGCCGAGTTCTGCAAGCCGTTAGGGAACATCCACCCGGTCGAGGAATTCAAGGCGTTCCCATCGAGGGCCAGAATCTGTAAGCTGTCGAGTCCCGTAAAGAAGTCCGAGGGGATGGAATCAAAGCCGTTGTAGTCGAGATAGGCCTTCTGCAGCAAGGAGAGGCCACTGAAGGACGGGATTGGCCCCGTGAAGCCATTCTTCTGGAGGCCGAGGTCAGTGAGGGCGGTGAGCCGGTTCAGGGTCGGAGGGAGCGGGCCCTTGAGCCCCAGTCCCTGAACCTGAATCTCGGACACCCTCGAGCCGCTGCAGTACACGTGCTTCCAGCGGGACCCACATGGGTCCTTGTCGTCCTCCGGCCACTCCAGCAGCTCCGGGTTGCTCAGCCCGTCCTGGAACTGCTTCAGCACCGCCAAGTCATCCGGCTCTGTGACGGAAAAAACCACCGGGACGGCAGAAAGGAACAGACCCAGAAGCAGAAGCTCACAACAATGAGTCTGAATACCCATTGAAGAGCTGTGGATAAGCTCAGTTCACTCAGGGTCAGGGCTTCGTCAGCTGGGCATTGGGAAGAAAAAAGAGGGCGGGTTGGGGGGAGAGAGAGAGAACAAATCTAGCTGAATAGCTTTTCCTCTAACATTTCACGAAAGTAGGATCCTGAAAGCAGGAGGAGCTCAAGAGGAATGTGCAGATGAAGTTATCTTTTGGGCAAGAAAGGGGAAAGTTGGGTAACGAGGACAAATGGAAATTCTGCCTGCTTGTTAGCATCCTCTTCTCATCCAGAAAGGGAAAACAAAAACAAAAACCAAAAAATTTCCCCCAAAAAAATTGTAAAATCCTTTCTAAAATTTAATATATCCTATTTAATTAACCCATATGAGTCTATACCAATAACAATTATATTCATATTACATCAATTATTGTATTAAAATTTATCATTTAATTAATCTTTAGATTGTTCAACCATGAACGAAAATTAAGTTTTAGTGTAGCTCTGTGGGAAGTGGCTTTGCTCTAGAACCAGCCCACTCTCCATTCATCAGCATGTTTCTGGCTACCGAGATTCCCTGCGTCAGGGGGAAAGCACCGTCCTTTCACCGCTGAGATTTTGACCCGCTGAGAGCCCAGCAGTGCGGTGAGAACTGAGAAACATCTCCCCTCGCTCATTCTGTCCAGCTGAGAAATTATTCAGGAGCCGATCCCCGATTTATTAATTCTTGCGAACCAGCAAGACCCAAAAGAAAGAACAACGTGGAATGATTCGTTTCTTTATTTTATGGGGGACAGGACAGATCATCCTGATCGCGAAGGTAGCACATGAGATTACTATTAAAATGGTTAAGATATTCCCCAGATAATTAAGGTAATTATTATATATATTTAACCAATATAAAAGATCATAGGAGGAAAAAAGAGATTTAATGTAGTAATAATACATTTGATATAATAGTTAATAAATTATAAATTAAATTCTTTTTATATAATTTATTTTACTATCTTATTATCTTATTTACGTAAAAAAAAAATGTAGAATGAATTTATGGAAATATCAAAAGAAAAGACCGTATTTTCTCATAAAGGCAAAGGGTTTTGTCGGATTTAGTCAATTTGAGAACTCCGATCGTCCAACTGAATCGGCCTAACTCTGTGTGCATATATACCACATAATAGCTGGACTCGGAGGCCGTCGGGACCGTTAAACTTTAATGTTCGCTTGTCACAGTGCGTGAGGCTATTCCCACGCATTGATTGCCCATTAAAGTCGACGGCAGAATCTAGATATCAATTACGCGGCAAGTTCTTGGGTCCGAATATAAGTTAATTTAGAGGTTTTAATGCCCTTAAGTGATTATAGGTATACTAATTCTCGTTCGATACTTAACTGATGACGGCTGAAAATGAGTGGAAAAGAAAGAAAGAAAGAAAGAAAGATCTGATGCCACCCCGCAAAGAAGAGCTAATGTTTCAGTCGTGATCTGAGGTTTTTAGTGTCATTGGACGGAGTCGTTGGGATGTCAATATTAATCCGGCGAGGGATGAGCTAGCAAAAGCCATGCAATTGCATGCACGGTGCTGCGCTCGTGAGAGGATAAGAAGAGACGGGCGTCTTCGGTCGGTCATCTAACTGACAATAGAACGTGCCAATAATGTATATGTCCAGGAACCCATCCACAGCCGTGGCCTAATTAAATTTTAGATCGAATCACTTCGTTAAAACTTAAAATTCCTATAATCATGTGCGTTAAAATATTATAATATTAATAGTATTGATACTGTAATAATCGATTAATATATTTAGTAATATATTATACAGCTTGAAATCTATCCATTAAACTCTAAATATCGATTCTCGAGAATTTTGAACTATAAATATGAAATACTGGATATTATTAATTTATTAACTTACTATAAACTTGATTAATTAAGTCGATAGTTGACTCTAATTTATTCTTACTTCTCCTTTACT
Source organism: Sonneratia caseolaris (assembly GCA_900006705.1). Classification (NCBI taxonomy): domain Eukaryota; kingdom Viridiplantae; phylum Streptophyta; class Magnoliopsida; order Myrtales; family Lythraceae; genus Sonneratia; species Sonneratia caseolaris. The sequence continues at coordinate 1,871,201 of CXYZ01007780.1, forward strand.
CTTTGCATTAATTATATATTAATCGTGTGAAAAAAAACCCCAACTTGATCCCCTGGCAATTTAATCAGGGAATTTGTCGGTTACATTCTCTAATATTAAACAAATTAAATGATTTGTGATTAATTAATATTGAAATTACGGCGTCGGATAGAGCTCGTCATGTGCACAGCTTCAGCAAGAGAAAAAGAATTACTTTCTAAATTCTTTGAACGTGTCCGGCAAATAATTATTCTAAATCCAATTATCATTAATATAATTTCTAATACCATTTATCAAAGTTTATTATTATTATTATTATTATTATTATTTCCTTCTGAACTGAGAGGAAACATACGAATCTAGAACGGATTCTGCCACTCGAGTCCGGCCTGTATTCATCCCTGGAGGGAATATATAATAATTTATCCGTAATGCTAATAATAATAATAATAGTAATAAATATTTATTATTGTTAATTATAATAATAATTCATTAAAAAATGGTTTTCAATCAAGCACGTAAAGCGAGGACATGCGTTTCAGCTGCCGATGCCATTGAGACGGGGATTTGGCGATTGAAATTATTTCTTATTTAATGAATAATAGGTTATATATTTAATTTTTATTATAATTTTTTTCATTTTTTATAAATTTAATCTTCTTCTTCTTTTTTCTTCTGTTTTCATGAAGTTCAACGGGTCCAATTGTTTCATTAAATCTCGACCAAACTCAAGACAATAAATAATGAAATATCGATCGGTGTGAGTTGGCTCAAGTTGTTTCTGGTCCACGACAGGAGCACGGGAATCTTTGACAGATCAAGACTCCCCACCAAAAGTCCAATGTTCATGTAACTAGTTCCCTTGAATATCTCCCGATGAGTAGTAGTCACTTCCCTTCGATCAAGCCTCAGCACTAGAAGCGATGACTAGGACGATTTCCTCTGTCGGGACCCATACGACAATGTTCATGTGCTCATTTAAACTGGTCGCTGTGGGGTCCAACTCGATGAGAACCGCCCCGGATTCATGAACGGGAACCGATTCTAATCTTACGTAAGATTCGATATCCAATAATACTTTAAAATTTTTTAATTATATAAAGTATTTGTGAATTTAAAAATAAATAGGAGAATATTAAGGGGGAAAGGCGTGGAGAACTCTTACCGCACTGAATTCTCCTTTTTCTCATCCATGTTTCTCTATTACTAGGCACCAAATCAAGGTATTGAGCTCGATGAAGCTAGGCTGCTAACCCGGGTATCAAATAAAAAATTATGAATGTTAAGAGTGAAAATTTGATATAATAATATTACTATAAATATGATAACAAATTTTTATAAATAATTTTTTATGATTAAATTTTTTATATAATTTTATTTTTCACACGAACGTATTTATTTTATAATGATTAAAAAGATACTTTATTTTAAAAAATACTGATTCTATTGCACATGCATGGATCCCTTTTGTCCAAGCATTGAAATTCTCCAATTAAATACTCGAAAGTTATTGGAATCATCACGGGTTGTGTGTCTTTTGGCTCTTTATAATATATATATATATATATATATATATAATTTCCATTAGCTATAATGTGCAACAGTTGGGCACGTCAATGGATCGCTTATCCAAAAAAAAAAAAATTTAAGGGACAGAGAGTCAACGGAGCAACAAATGAAATGCGGCCACAAGTGCGTGCAATTGCTATCATGGCCACCGGTTTCCTTACCAAACTATTGCAAATGTTCTAATGTTCCATCGACTGTGGACCGTCATAGTGTGACAGCCACTGAGAATTTATGACAACAACATAGGAGAAATTAGAGGCCATTTAAATGATCCACCTGACGCAGTCCCATCCCATACACTCATATGTACCACCGGAAATTTTTGATATGATATGATAATATGATATATTATGACATAAAATTAAAAAAATTTAAATTAAATTATAATAAATTTATCTAACTCAATCAAATACTGATAATTTTTTAGTTCTGCCACTGGGCTTAAAAGTCGAACCAGTTTCCTATTGGAGTCAAAACATGATGCTGAGGCAGAGGGCTCTTTTTGTGTTTTTTTTGGCCGTCCAATAATTGAGTAATTCATTAAATAATCGTTATGGAAGACAGTCAAAAGTTTGGTTCGTAAAACCTTTACCGACCAATTCAGCATGCTAATGTTGGAATTCTATACATACACATATATACATGTCATATTAATTTTATTAGTATAATGTAAAATATGTGAAGTAATTTTAAAAATATATGGATAAATTAAATCGATGAATTCAAGATTATTTTACAGACTTGAATCACGTACATTTGCACGAATCCTAGTGTTGGTGGTGGTTCTTTACCATATATTTGAGCAAAAACCAGTATCGGCACAAAGCAACCTCGACCTTCACCGAGAAACGCAAGGAGTCACGGCCCGGACCGCCTCTCGCATGGATTGCTCAATCGCATGCTGTCCTAAATCACGTCACGAAAATTGTGATAAGCCGGGAAGATTAAGGGTTAGATATAAGGTATCGATAAAGAATCGATTGTATCTATTGAATCCGAGAAAAGAAAATCTGAAAGTTATGAAAGTATCGGTCATAATGACTGTGAATCTGATATAAGGATTTTTGAGTAATGATATGATCACCGGGGACTACTGGCCGGCTTTCAACGTCTTGAACGGTGAAAAGTACGTGCACGAGCACCAATTTCGTGGATGAATCAGTTGATTAGTAATGTTTATTTTTGCTCTATCGATCGATAATCGCGGAAAAAGGGGAACATAAAAAAGGAACAACTTCATATATTTATTGGAGGTGCGGACAAATTGGACCAATCAATCAGTAATAGTCGTCCCACCAGCACCGGAGTTCACGTCGGACCCGCAAATCCAATAATATTTTTCCATCGATTTTGATTAATTATAAGTTTTAATTTTAATGATAAAGCCTTAATTATTGCACGAGAATCAATAATTAATCAAATTGAAATGTTAGGCGGTGGAAAAGGCGGGATTTGATGAGATCAACAGCCCCCGCGGAGACAAAACCAGGCCCCACTATTCTAAGGTGAGAGCTTCTTGTCCATGGCGGAAGCGGACGAGAATTTCACGGCCAATTTAGATTTCTTTTGGATTTATTCGGAAATAAAATTCCTACGACGGTAAATTCTCTCTCTTCCATGAAAACTATGATCTTGCTTTAAGGGGTTCACGAGTGTAACTAGTTCATATTACCATGCCATTGGATTGTTATGGTCATAAAAAGTAAGGTTAAAATTGAAGAAAAAAAAATTAGTAAGTAATATTATACTCAATTTAATAACTAATACTTATATGTTTGATTTTTGTTATGATATTTTATATACTTCTTTATTCACTATTCTTTTATCTCATTCTTGTATTATAGATTTCACATGTAATTGAAAAAAAAGTGTGTGAAAAAAGGTTTAGTGTAATGATACTGTTATCATTTTAACAATCAAGAAATTTTAGATTCGATTTTTATTATGTGATTTCCTGTATTCTTTTATCTATAGTTTTTAAAACTGGACCGGGTCGGGAACCAGTGTAAACATGGGTTCATGGGTCGGATTGAGGTTTAATAGATTGAACCGCATGTTTAATAAATAATATTAATAATATAATATCATAATTTGAATATAATTTATAACAAAAATCATTCATATAACCATTATATTAAACAAAAGTTTAACATATAATATAAATAATAGTTTAGTAAAATAAAATATGTATATTATAATAGTTTTAATTCTTTTTAATCTTAAGTCGGCCAGTTTTCTCACAGTTTCAATTACGTTCACCGGTTGGATCGGGAACCGGCCGATTCAATCAGAGTTTTTCTCTTTGAATGTGCAATTAAATCATTTGTAAGAACTGGATCAGGTGAGTGGCTGGTTCCCGGTTGAACCGGCTGATCCGGTCCAATTTTTAAAAACTATGCTTTTATCTAATTTTAATATCATGCCCCTAGTTGAAAAAAAAATGAAAAAGGGAAAAGTAAGTGCAAGATAATGTTAGAAACCGGACATCAAATTTGATCGTTCTTGCCGGGAGAAAGAATCTGGCGGGCCAGCGATTAAGCCGATATGTGGATTTACCCTCTTCCAGTCGAAGCATTTTTCACTGGCAGGACACCTTTCTTCCATTCCAATGACAATTGGTCCTTTGTTGACAACTTACCAATGGGAAGTTAATCGTCCAAATTAATCGAGAAGTGAAAAGGTTGGAGTGGCAAACGCACCTGCCCAAGTGCTTCGGATCTTCAGCGACTCGCTAGAGATCGGATCTTAAGCTCGGCCACAGATGAGAAAGAAACGCATCTAATCAAAATTTGCCAAAATGCAACAGCATGCGTCAGCGTCAGGGAGCTCAATGGGAAACGAGGGACATCAATCAGAGCCCTAATATAAGTCTTAAGTTCCACGCCTGTTTCTCAAGCTCCCCCGTCCATCATCTGTGGTTGCAAAAAATGGGTGATACCTGCGACGTCGTATTAGGGAATGCCTTCTCGAATGAATTGACCTCTGTGGCCTTCCCGGATTGCCCCCAAACAATTACTCCTCGTTGCTGTCCCGTTTCGTTATTATAAAGTAATTTCCAAGACTGGGACAAGACACAGGGAACGAAAAGGAATTGAAAGAGATTAATTCATAAATAATATTTTCTCTACGGCTTAAAAAAAATCTGCCACATTCCTTGCATGGGCTTCGGCCCATTCATCTATTTGGGCAGCGCCCGTAGCTGAAACCTCACGGCCCATTTCCACGGCCACATCGACCGGATCAAAACCGGTTTAAACCCGGTTCTTCCCTCTGCCACGAGACGAGCCCCACCTCTGACGAGTCCCTAATCTAGGGTTTTGCTGCTATCTACTCTTCCTCAGTTCCTCTCTGTGTTTCTACACGGGACTGAAGCTGATTTTGCCATGGTTCATCTCCTCTATTCGATTCCCTGAGCTTGTTGATTAATCTTGCTGAATTCGTGTGGATTCAGTGTGAATTGTTTTCTGATACATCTTCTTATTTCTTACCTTAGCCGCAAGGAGATTACATAGAGCTTCACAGGAAGCGACATGGCTACCGCCATGATCACTTCGAGCGTAAGCGTAAGAAGGAGGCTCGTGAAGTTCACAAGCGCTCCGCCATGGCCCAAAAGGTTCGCTTTTTTCCTCCCTCTCGTGGAGATTTTTTCCCCACTCCGTGAATTATCCTTATGCTTGGATTTGGTAATGGTGAGTTGTGTTTTCATTCCGGAGTGCATTGTGAATGATTGCGTGCAGGCATTGGGTATCAAGGGCAAGATGTTTGCTAAGAAAAGATATGCTGAAAAGGCTCTTATGAAGAAGACGTGAGTCTCTAATTCTAATCTTATTGATTGTGCATGCTCCAAAGCTAGTTCCTTTGATGGTGATTTGGATGTACTTGATCGCTAGGAATAATGTGCTTCCATATCTTTGATCGATGAGTTTTTAGCTTTTCTAAGCTGATAAGTTCCAAGCATTACTCACAATTTTTTTTTTAATTTGCCTTGGTGAACTAAGGATTTAATGTATAGTGTAATGTGTTGGAAATTCAGTTCTACTTTCTTTCTTGGTAGTCTTACAACCATCTTTTGTGCCTTTGAAAAAGTACAGAATAATGTGTTAACATAAATTGTGCATGACGGACAGGTTGCTTATGCATGAGGAATCAACAAGTAGGCGGAAAGTAGATGATGATGTCCAAGATGGAGCTGTCCCTGCATATCTTCTTGATCGTGAGAATACAACACGAGCCAAGGTATCTGTTTGGGCACAATATTGATTAGGATTCAAGTTCAGGTTATCAGTGCTGGTTAATGAGAGTAATGTTACTTTGTCACAGGTACTCAGCAACACGATCAAGCAGAAGAGGAAAGAGAAAGCCGGGAAGTGGGAGGTTCCTCTCCCTAAAGTGAGTTAATCTCCTTCATTGTTATGCTGAAAAATGCTAGTTTGTTTGTAGAGGAAGAAATTCAAAGATGTTACAGGTCCATTGCTTCTTCACTACATATCACTTAAAATGTCTGTCGGATGGATCTTCATAAAACCTCGTTGTCTTTCACATAGGTACGACCTGTTGCTGAAGATGAGATGTTCAAAGTAATCAGATCCGGTAAACGCAAAAGTAAGTACATTGAGAAGCTCTTGCTCTCTCTCTCTCTCTCTCTCTCTCTCTCTCTCCTCGCCTCCACACACACCTCACCCCCCTCTCACTTCATTGCTTTGTTTTTCCCACCACTTACGCTTGCTTCTTTAACTCTGGTGACCTTTTAGTGTCTCCCTCTTTTAACCGTCTGATTTTTAAGTACTCTGTTTTATGCCACGATATAATTGGGAATAGACTTCAGTGAAGATCAGGATGATATCCTGTTCAAATTTGCCTGCTGCTTTATTTGTTACAGTTGACTGTTGAATATTCTTACGGGAGACACTTCAAAATGATTGCGTGCTTGCATTTCTGATTCTCTAGTATGTTACTTTTTCAGCCAAGCAGTGGAAGAGGATGGTGACAAAAGTCACCTTCGTGGGACAAGGATTTACCAGGAAGCCTCCCAAATATGAACGTTTCATACGCCCCTCAGGTTTGCGGTTCAATAAAGCCCATGTTACGCACCCTGAACTTAAATGCACATTCAATCTCGAGATTATTGGTGTGAAGAAGAACCCAAATGGTCCCATGTATACTTCTCTTGGTGTCATGACCAAGGGTACCATCATCGAGGTAACCCCCTCATATCAATTCATTCATGCAGCAGTTTTTTTTTTTTTAATTTTTTGCTGATGCCTTCTGAACGGCGTTTCTATTAACACTATCAGGTGAATGTGAGTGAGTTGGGTTTGGTCACGCCAGCTGGGAAAGTCGTGTGGGGTGAGTTATCCGTCTCCACTGGGACGTATTTTCACTCTCTTTATCTTCTTCCTGCTATGCTGACATAAATGCTGTGTATGGTTTCAGGAAAATATGCCCAGGTGACCAACAATCCCGAGAATGATGGCTGTGTCAATGCTGTACTGCTCGTCTGACATCAAAGTGGCAGTTATAACTTACAACCCTGCGAGTTTTTGTTATGCGTACCTGCTCGGTTCTTAGGAAACTCCCTTTTGGATTGCTACTAAAGATACTCTAACTAACTTATCCGTTCACGAGTTATTATCTCATTCATTGGCCGATTTGCCTATTGAAGAATGGCAGTTCACGTATTGACCTATCTAATAAGATGTACACGAAAGGTTTCCAGATCACTCTGTATCTTCATCTCAGACATGACGAATAAATTAGACAGAGTATGACAAAACCACTCTATCAAGTATCCATGACCAACACAAGAACTAGAAAGTCTGCACCATTAAAGCAGATGCAGATACGTCACAGATATTTCATCTCCAAATGTTACTGGAGACACCAACAAATTATTATGCAAATAGGGAATAATGCGCTTGTTAATCAACCAACATGAGTTGGTAGAGGCTCCGTCACTTGGAGCGATCCCGTGGCAAGCCTCCTAGTTAGGTCCTCAACAGACACCTTCACAACGTCCCTCCTCATCCCACTCCCAATGTCCGCCGCATATCTGCTCATGCAATAGACTCCAACGGCTGTTGCTGCCATCCCATACACATTAGTCGTCACAAGGCGGAGTGGGGTCGAGAGTACAGCTGCGAGGGGGCCACCCACGATGGAAACAGCTTGCCCACCTTGCCCGATCGCTCTCTGGTCCAGTACCAGGAGACCCGTCTTGCAGTATATAGCAAAGTCCTCGCAGTTGTTTTTGAAGACATTATAGCACCCAAATCCATTCTCGAGGAGGTATTTAGCTCGGTGTATCACGATGTCATTTTGGTCGGACACTGCAAGAGTGCAGGTCCCGCCTCGGGCTTTTGTGAGGAAGTGAGCGGGGGAGACCGAGTACTCAAACCGATACAAGATCCCGCCTGAGAGGAAGCAGTCAAGGCAGGATGAGACAACCCCGTGGCCCATCTCTGGACGAGTGCAGGTCGGGCATGGGACATGGGACTGAGACGGTCCTGAGCTTACCAGTAGGAGGTCCAACACTGTGCCCGTCCCCACTTCTTGGCCCCGTCTAGTGAAGTGAATGACTCTGTTCTCTCCGATGTAGATGCCTGATTTTAGAAACATTCACCGGTATCAGACCAGAAACTGAATATAATACCTGCTAACAAAAGGTCTTGCCATTGCCCAGCATTGCAACGGAATAACTTTGAAGTTGTGCTCCAAGGACATTGAGCAAAGACGGTGATGCCTAGACTCTTAACATAAAGTGAATGATTCTGGATAATGGCTAATGTGACATCTATAACAGGACAACAGCACAGGATATTTGGGAGCACTGCTCCCTGTCCAGAAGACCAGTAAGCTTGAGAGAAAGAATCCGCGGGAGAGAGAGACCGACATTATTCAATCATCATATGACTACCACAAGCTTAAATCTTAACACACACCTATCTAGAAAGTAATAAATCCTGAAATCATCAAATGCAAGATCCAAGTAATTCTTGTCAAGAAGCTATCATAAACTCCACTATAACGAATCTGAATACTAGAACGAGGAAAGAAAGCTTGAAGCTATGCAGGGGATGATAAGAGAAGAGAGAAGGAAACGACCGTGGTGAGCGTNATAATGGCTAATGTGACATCTATAACAGGACAACAGCACAGGATATTTGGGAGCACTGCTCCCTGTCCAGAAGACCAGTAAGCTTGAGAGAAAGAATCCCCGGGAGAGAGAGACCGACATTATTCAATCATCATATGACTACCACAAGCTTAAATCTTAACACACACCTATCTAGAAAGTAATAAATCCTGAAATCATCAAATGCAAGATCCAAGTAATTCTTGTCAAGAAGCTATCATAAACTCCACTATAACGAATCTGAATACTAGAACGAGGAAAGAAAGCTTGAAGCTATGCAGGGGATGATAAGAGAAGAGAGAAGGAAACGACCGTGGTGAGCGTAGATGTAAGCAGTCCTCCAAGAGTAGACGTGATCTCCGGGCTTCAGGCTCGCTCTGTCAACCCTGTGATCATTCAGAGTCCATCGTCATCCATAGAAATCCTTTTACCGATCAATCAAGAACGGAGCGTAGTCCCAAATTCAACCACCCCACAACACAAAACTCTCCGAAGAAGAAGAAGAATAAGAAGAAGAAGAAAGTACCTGTTGGAGAGAAGCCCCATCTCCGCTCACCCTATGTTTCTGGGTCTTGTGCTTTTCTTTTACGAGGGATTGGATTCCTAATAGAAAAGGAGATCGACACGATGTAGCCGATTGCGTAGGAATGAGGGATCCTTTGCAGTTAAGCAAATAGGAGAAGAGAAGACGTGGCGTAGAGAGACAATGACAGGTTTTCTACGGTGATGAGATTAAATATAACATATGAGACCAGGGGGCTGGTTTTCCTTATTGACGCCATAAGCAATCACACACCGTAACGCGTCCGGGAAAAAATCCTCACCATTCCCGAAAATGTTAGACAGATTTTTAATTATAAGCAAAGACAGGCTTATAGTTAAATCTCGTAACCGCAGCAACATAAAAATCAAATATCATCATGAGAAAACAACAACGCTGTTCGTTGGATGTGCTGATTGATAGATCTGATGACAATGACGACAGGCCCAGAGGTGAACGGAGCAGATCTTTTTATGGGCTGTTCTTACACACAAAACTGGATACCTTGGGCTCATCAGGGGCTCTCTTCCTTCCTCCAAACTCTGGGCCGACAAATTTTTGCCTCGGCCGTTGA
>CXYZ01007780.1:1881130-1895419 GCA_900006705.1 Sonneratia caseolaris
CTCATCAGGGGCTCTCTTCCTTCCTCCAAACTCTGGGCCGCCAAATTTTTGCCTCGGCCGTTGACTGTAACGCAATCCCACAACATGGATCCTAACCAAAGGAAAGTATCTCATACATTCATCAAGGGCTAAGTTACAAATTCCGACGGTTTCAGTTCATGAGTCATAAATTGAAGAACCCCGATGTAGGTTTAGCTTGAGCTCAGAATGCACAACGTACGTACTAACGCTCAGCCTGGCCCAAGTAATATCTAACGTAATGGGGGTTGCGAATCGAACAGAATTAAAATCTACAACACCATAGGGGACCCCCGTGGCATTGAAATGCGACACTGTGGATGGAGACATCCATGGTGAGAGCCGTAATGGACAAATGGATAATGGGAACTCAAGCTCAGCAGCTCATCACCAGTCTCCGGAGCTCATCGCCTATCTTCCCACCACACAGTTCCATGTGTTCATAGTGCCAAGTGGCTCCCACTGACTATCTCTTGTACTTTCTAGGTTTTCCCTTTTCTGCGAGAGAGACCAGTGTGGTGGGTAGATTTTGACAGTGTAGCTGTCTGATCTCAGTAATCAAAGATCCCGCCAATCAACTTCCCATGTGAAGGAAAATTGTGTCCTAGTCGAGGTGAAGTGTTCTCAGTCGTTACGTCATTTGTTGCAATCACGTGTGATTTCGAGAGTCTACGGATCATTAAAGGGTTGAAGTTGGAAGTTAGTCGTTTCGCGTATCTTGCGTGCCACATTTAATCGTCGCCACTCACATGTCTTGGAAGATCCGAAGATGCACGCACGGGCAGTCAAAAGGGCAGAACTTGAGCTGTCCCTTTTATAATTGTCTAATATTTGATCTGCCTTCGTTTTGGAACACCGAGTTTTTTCCATTTTAAAACGATACATATGTTTGACTTATTTGCAGTAAGTATTGTCTCCTCCTTAGGAATTAGCTGCCGACATGAACTGCATCAACGGTCCATCGGACTCCCAATCCATCCAACCATAAGCTGTCCAGGAACCCGCACTAGACGCCCGTCACCTCCGGCCAAAACAGCATAATCCTCCTTCCAGAAAGAATATTAATCCCGCCGAGTCCCGCTACTCCCAACCACCATAGGCCACGTTTCATACGTCCACGTCACCTCCCCCGGGATCTCGACAGGGAAGCACCGGCCTACGTGGACGCCATGCGTGCTCCCCGACCCGAAGATTGTGGAGCTCCCCAGAGCGTCCTGACCGTTAAAAACCGTCCCAAGAGCCTCCGTCTCTCGGGGCAGATATCTCTGAGGGCTGCAGGTGTGGGGAGTTGGTGGGGAAAGTGAAATCACGCTTGGTATGCTTTCCCCGGCCATATTTTTGCTTTCTAAAGTTTGAATTTTGCACGTTAATAAAAAATAACCAGTCTCATATTGCTAACTACGTACAAGCTTTCCACCAAATTGCTAACCATCCCAACTCCCATCCTAACCTTCTGTCTGACTTTGTCCAGAAAGCAATTTACAAGGACCCTGACGATGAACTTCTCGTATGTTTGGTGAGGCAGTCTGAACCGCTTCTAGATCAATTTGGTGTAAGGAAGGGTAGGTGTCAGCTTTACCTTGCGCTTTGAACCTGTCTAGTTACGTAATTATTGTCTCGAAGTGTATAAGTGACCTTTTCGAGTTGTTCTATCTGTGTGTCCACTCCATCGGTTTGTGCTGGAGGATTGACAGTTGTCAAGACGGAACGTCATGCAAGCATTATCGACTGGAGTTCTAACATCTGTGGGCTTTTTGTGGCAGATCTATGCGAAAAGATAGTCGAAAGCTTGTGCAGCAAAAAGAAGAACCAGTTCCTCATTTCATCGCTGTCAGAACGGGAATCTCCTATGGTTGGCAATGATAGTATCAAAGATGAACTGGACTTGAGGATAGCAAGTGTCCTTCAGGGCATTGCTATGACGGCGGCTTTTGGACCGACCTTTCAACGAATGATATGACTTACCAGGAAAGGCATGTTGACATTGTTACGATCGACAGGAAGTCTCCCGTGGATGACAGGAACAGCTGTAAATCCATTATTTCGGGCAGCATAGAATGTGACCTTGTTGGTTCCTTGGCTTTGTAAACCAGATCAGGAGCTAGTCTACCCCAATAATCCGACCTTCAGCTCTCCTGAAGAGGAGACCTATATACGAAACTGGCTTGGGGAAAGAATAGGCTTTAAGGCCAATTTCAAGATTTCATTTTATCCAGGAAAGGTCAGTTATCCGTTAACAGAAAAGAAAAGCCTATATCTGACTATTTTCCATCCTTTAGTTCTCTAAACAACGGAGGAGCATAATTCCTGCTGGAGACGCTTCCCGATTCATCCCATCAAGAGATGCTGACATTGCTATCCTGGAAGAGCCTCAACACTTGAACTGGTATCATCATGGTAGACATTGGACCGATAAGTTTGACCATGTTGTTGGCATTGTCCATACCAATTACTTGGAGTATATCAAGCGAGAGAAGAATGGGGCTCTCCAGGCTTTCTTTGTGAAGCACATAAACAATTGGGTCATAAGGGCATACTGCCCACAAGGTTGTATCTCGTGAGTTTTTTTTTTTTTAATCTTTTAACAATTCTTCTGGCGAGTTTGTTATGAGAGTTTTCATCTATTTATTTGTCTTTAATTTTCTGAATTATGTTTAATGGACTAACTTCTTTGACATTGCCCTTTAGGTTCTTCACCTTTCAGCTGCAGAACAAGATTTACCCAAGTCTATAATTTGCAATGTTTGTGGGGAGAATCCCAAATTCTTGAAAATTGGAGAAAAGGTGGCCGCAGAAAGGGAGCTTGGTCAGCAAGCGTTCTCTAAAGGCGCCTATTTTCTGGACAAAATGGTATGGGCGAAAGGATACAGGGAGCTGATAGATCTGTTAGCAAAGCACAATAATGATCTTGATGGTCTTAAGCTTGATGTATTTGGAAATGGTGAGGATGCACTAGAAGTTCAGAGTGCAGCCAGGAGGCTGAGTCTAAGTCTCTATTTTCTTTAAGGAAAAAACCGTGCAGACGATTCTCTTCATGGGCAAGACATCACGAATCTACTACATAAGAATCCCTTCTTATAGGCCGGCATGACTCAATTATTCTGGTGTGCTGAAGTGAAATATAAATTCTTTCCTCTCAATTTTTGAGTTTTTAATCTTCCAAATTGTTTTTCTTTCTTGAAGGTACGAAGTGTTCATTAATCCCAGCGTTAGTGATGTTCTATGCACTGCCACTGCAGAGGCACTCGCAATGGGCAAGCTCGTTATTTGTGCAGACCACCCATCAAATGAATTCTTCCGGTCGTTCCCCAACTGCCTGACCTGTAGCACTTCTGAGGACTTTGTGACCAAGGCAAAAGAGGCACTAGCAAAAGAGCCACAGCCTCTCACTCCTGAGCAGGGGTACCGACTCTCCTGGGAAGCCACCACCGGGTTCTAGGAGTACTCTGATCTCGAGAAGGTCTTAAACAATGAGAGGAGGCCTGATGAGACGTCGCACTGGAACATGTTGAAGTCAATGTTGCCCGCCGAGTTTGACAGAAATGGTCGATGGAGGATTGGCATTCGCCCACCATTCTGTCACTGGGAATGAGTTCCTCAGGCTGCGCACTGGGGCCATCCCAGGAACTCCTGACTACGATGAGCAGCACAGCAAGAACCTACATCTCTTGCCTCCACATGTCGAGAATCCTATATATGGCTGGTAAATTCGACCGTATCTCCGGCAGTGCCCATGATCATTCCCTGCGTATAGTTATTAGGTCTGTATTTTGGAGCTCCTGGACCCTGATAGTGAGACAGACAACTTGTTCTTTGTATAGACTCCCAGATAGTCTAGTAGAATACTGTAGTTCACATGTAACTCGAACAAGTCAAGAAAGCTATAACAGAAGAAGTTTTGTATCCTCGTGTCTATAGATCCATCTCTCGTACTAGTGCGAAAAAGGTTAGCATCCAAGCTTGATTTCCACATCCTCCGTTTCCGATAAATTGCCTTTCTTGTTTTCCACATATTAGGCACCCAATCTCTTGATCCGGCACTGCAGTTCTTTATAGCGCCAGTTGAGCTGTCGAATGTTCAAACTTCAATTGACCGTGATCGATGGACATAAATCTCTGGCTGGCAATGAGCTCTGGATTCCAGGTTCAAATATGATAATTCAAGCTTTAAAGATCTCAGTACCCCCTCCTTGTGGCCCAAAATTCGAGGTGAACAACGTGGTCCAGCTTAGTTACCACTGCAAGTGGCCTTTACTATCGGCTTACTCTGAAAGTCCAAAACGATGTCTAGAGCTGAGGAGGCTGTCATCTGAGGAACTTCAGCAAGTAGTTTGACTTGACTTACGGCTGGTGAGCAAGCATATGACTGTGCCATCCCAAGCCCAAAATCCTCTCATGCTCACAGGCCCATGTGCTTTCCAGATGCCCACATGCAATGTAGCCGGGTCAACTTTTTGAGTTATTCCCATCCCAGGGGAAAAATGGCACGAGGAGATCGACCGGTGAGAACCGATAGAAGTGGGACACTCCCCGTCGTGCTTTCTTCTCCCTTACATCATCGTTTCCCTGACAACTCTCTTTGTCTTGTCCCTCAACCTCAATTTCCTCTCGACTTGCGAAAGGCCATGAAGCAGCATCCATGAGAAGGAAGTTTCCTCGGGGGACCTGAACAATCCTTTCACTCAGATGCATGGACCAACAGATTAAAGTACCTCAAACCGNCATGGACCAACAGATTAAAGTACCTCAAACCTCTTTGAAACTGATTGAAAGTCACACAACGTATTTTTTTTTTCTCTCTAAAAGGATGTTTGATGGAGATCAGACATGTGATGATCATGACATAGGTCAAATAAATGACATCTCCCATCTCTTTGAGAGTGTGTGTGTGTGTATATATATATATTACATTATCAAATGGAGCTGAGACATGCCTTTGCTTCCTGGGGCACCAACACCCTCTCTTGTTTCACAATCAACAGGACAGAAAACCTTAGACGCTGTCATATTATAATACAATGAAGCAAATGTCCTTTTTAACCCCCCCAAAAAAAATCCAAAAAGTATAATAACATACTGATAAGCCAATGAGATGAACGAATCTTCCAGTTTCTTTATGATATCGACGTCCATTCTTCATCTAATATAATCATATACTCTGATGAAGGGAATCAGGAGCAGCCGCCGGGATCCTACTAGATCCGGTGTCGTATTCTCTCAACCACCCCCCAAAAACGGCATCACGTAAAGTCGTGTTTTACTTTTCCATGCCCCCCACCAAGAAGTTTGATCTTTAGTGGAAAATGTAGCATTGACATAATACATGCTTAATCTACCAGAGTTAGCGTTGAACTAATTCAGCATTTCTCCAACTTACACAGCATATTGGATTTCAAGATTTATGAATGAATAAAATTTATCACTTATTGAATTCTTTAATTTCTAAAGAATTTGACCAATTCAAATATGAATTAATCACTAAATTTTTGGATATCACCGTGCCTTTGCATGTGTGGGTTTCCTTTTCCTTTTATAAATATATAACTATTTCTCATCCCAAGTTATGTTTGTGTCCCCAAGGAAAAGGAGATATCCTAGTCCCCTTCATTAAGGTCACAATCCACTACTTTCTAGGATTGTGATCAAGTGGATAGTGGGCAATATATTTCATAGGGGGATACTACCAATATCCAATACATATGTTGATATATCCCTCTCCTTCGAACCCCATCAATGTGCACATGATCGTCTCTCGACTTATACAGGAGAACGGCAGGTATGCCCGAGGTCATGAACGATCGACGGGCATTAGGTAAATGTGGCTTCTATGAAATAAAAATAATAATAAGAAAGAAAGAAATAAGGGGAGGGGGCAAGTATCCCCAAGCCTCCATCACACCTGTAGGTGTAGGCCAACAGTGCGTGCCCAATACACAAACCATCCAAGAAAGTAGGGTTTGGTATTGGCCGAAAGTGTACACAGCCATGCAAACGAAGGGACAGTAAACTCATACGTGTAATAATACAATAATATGGCTTTTGTTCTCATATTAAGATGTGCTAATTTCATATCATAATTTGATCGTCTATTCTCTCTCTCTTTTCCATTCTAAGATCACGGATCTTTTTTTTTCCTTTTTTTATAACGATGCATTGTATATATATATAGACATATATATATTGGAGTAGAGTGGGCCATTCTATAATTAATAGATGATGGGTCTGCACTGGCTGTTTCCTATAACCAATTCGAGCAGAGAGTCCACACCTAATAATTTCAAGGAAAGAAATGTCAGCTGTCAAAGAAAAATTTGTGAGGTAGTAGCTTCGCATAGATGATATAATTTGATAATCCAACTTTATCCTTAATCATTACATTAAAGTGAAATCTTATTAATGAAAAAAACTCAGAACGCAGAAGATTTTATCTTATAGTTAACTGATATTTGATCGACCTCGAACATGAATTTATATAGTACATAATAATGTGATGCTCTATCTAAATAAATCACACAGCTGTCTCCGAAGAAGGAGCTTAATTACTCGGCTTATTTATCGAGTCTTTTGGAGGTAAGGAGCGGAGCCACGTCGAAGGGCAGAAATTTCCTTGCTTTCACATTGTCCCTCTCGTACCTAATTATAATTAATTAATGAAATTCATCACGCATAATAATATGTTAATTTAATTTAATGTACCTACTATTAAGAAAATCTTCTATTCTTCAATCATGACGGGTAGCTGGGTCTTCATCATTAATTATCAACACCATCCCATTTATTAATGATCTACATGAATTGATCATGAATCTTTCTAAACATACATTCATACATATATATATATATATAAAACATCGGTGTAACTTGGTTTTTTTTTTTTTATGTTCATGAGTTTTCGGCAGCAGCCTCGGCATCGACCTGAAGTGGCAGTGGCTGGCTGGCATTGCAACCAGGGTTCAACGTAAATTTGTGTATCAGTTCATTTGCTGACACAGAAACCGTGGCCATCAGGTCAATCAGTGGCCAGCAAAGATCAGAGGGCCAATACGATATTGCAGTTGGTAGGATCAACAAGGTTCAGCCCGCCGTAGAGGCGATGGCATCGACCTTGATCGCTCGAGAAGAAGTAAAAGGCTGGGTGGGGGTCGAGGCAGCTGCGGCAGAAGAGGTCATTTCCGCATACGGGCAGACCCGACCCAGGTGGCCGACCCACAAGTTAACCGAGCCATCGCCGGGTACTGGTTAAATTAACCTGGGCTGGGGGGTGGGGGGGTATCCCGTCACGTGAGACGCGCGTGAGACACGTTTCCGATCCAGCCATGTCCTGCCTGCCGACAGGGACGGTTTTTTCCCCCTCCACAGTCTTCCTTTTACGTACCCTTCCTGAGGATAAATGGCTGAGATACGTAAGCGCTTCAATTTGTGGATCTCTTAATTAATATTTATATTCGAATTTTTAAATTAAAAAAATCTCAATCAAGGGAGCCAATCAGGGCTCCAAAGATATATCTTCGAAAAAAAGAAGAGAGTAAATTAAATAGAAAAAAAAACGAATATAACGACATATATGAAACCATTAAATTAAATTATACAAAAATCTAATCGACTTTCATGAACGCAATGGATCAATTGCCGCTTCCACCAATTCTGAATCCATCTCTCTCGACTGATCGACGTAATAGTATGACTCAAATACGAGTTAGTACTGATATAATTTGAATTTTAAAATTTCGTAATTTTTGAAAAAGATAAAAATGATAAATAGCAGTTGCTGGGTAGGCATGGGTATCTCCTCCGATTGGCCGCTTTCTTGACTTGAAGGCGGAGGGGCGACACACGTGGGCCCCCTCGTTTCGTGGAATTACACGCCTTAAAGGCAGGGAAGGTCGCTTTGATTGGACGGCGGGGCCCAACTCTTTGAGAGACAAAAAAAAAGGCAAATCGCGAATCTTGATAATATATAAAATTTATGGAGGTCATGAGGGAATATTTATTTCTTCAAGTAAAATTATTACATAATTTTTATAATAAAAAAATAAAAAATACATAATCCTAATTTTAGCAAATCAGTCATATTTAATCCTCTATTATTAGAATTATTAAATAATTTTTTTTGAGTTTAATATGAGAGAGAGAGAGAGAGAGAGAGAGTGAGTGAGTGGGGGCGAATCTTCGTTAAAGCAAGGGCCATGGGGGCTGTTTGGTTGACGCGTACACAGTGGGGGTGAGCGTGTGGAGGCCGTGGCTGTGGGCCGTGTTGGGGGGGGGACCGGCCGGTGAGGGGGAGTCCTTTGTCCCTAGCAAAAGTCCAAAAGAAGCCGCGGGAGTGCTTTTCCCCGCTGGAGGTGGCACGTGGAACGGGGAGCCCTGTGGGTCCCCTCCCCTTCCCGAACCCCGTGCCCCACTTCGCCTAACTTCCAGTGATATCTCGGATCGGCCCCAACAGTAAAGAACATTGTAAGAAAGTATTTAACAAAATTGATCCCGATTAGTACTAATTAATTATCATTTACACGCTAATATCAATTTAATCATGTTTCCATGAATTGATCGATAATTAATTTATGACATCGCATGACAGGGCGTGACGAGAAAATTACCGGCGTGGGGGGGGGGGCCAAACACGGGTTGTCTTGACTCTCGGGCGAGCGTTTAGTGCGCGTGTGACGTGGACGTTTCAGGACCATTCCAATCTCTTCAAGATTTTCAATATCTCTCGGAGGGAGCGGTCCTTTTTTTTTTAAAAATTTAATTTTGATAAATGGGAGATCAAAAAATAACAATATTTCCCTTGGGAATATTTTTCATCAACTAATATAAAATAAAAATAAAAATCCGATTACTCTCACCCGTCAAAGGGTTAAAGGGGGAGGGTGGGTTGACCGTAAATTACAAGGGGGGAGGAGAGGAAGGGTGGAATTAGCTAACGAATTTGATCTTAAATCAGCGGTCTTGGATCGTCCACGGGGTAATCTCACGTAGCCAACAATGAGATTTGGGAGGGAAAAAGTCACCAGTCAAATGAAAACTTACTTAAAAAAGATACTGATAAGCCCTCGGAAGAAAATGGGTGAGATTAATCGTGCCTTGTTAAAAATGAATGTATGGGGGAATTAGGCTCGGTTCGATCCATCGCATCATTCCGGATCTTATTCATATGGCAATGTGGAACGCCTTGGCATGATAGGTTTGAACTTTTGGGTCACATATTTGCCTACTTCAACTTTGAATTATTTGACTTACGGCAACGGGTTCTGTTCTGCACAGGTCCGACCTGTGCAGTACGTCACTGACTCGTTCCTAAATCGATTTCCACACGCTGATATTCTCTTCCTTCATATTGCCTAAAAATAAATTACTTCATGATCTTATCCCAGCAGCAGCAGCAGCAGCAGCAGCAGCCAACCATGCTCCGCCAGCGTTCCACCTAACACGATTCTATCGTACGATTCACGAGGCCAACTCTTCTGTGAATCGTCTCGTGTGATCAGTTCTGCCTTGTCGATTCATCGGGGGGCTCGTGGCTTTAATGCAATTCTATTCGTTAGCACTCGATATTCTTCTGTTGAGGGATATTCTTATAGGAAATCACACCTTGTCTCTATATTTGTTTATTTTATAACTTTAGCGGGGTTCGGGTTTCGATCTTCATCCCCCCAAAAGGAAAAAACAAGGGGGGGCAGAGAAACTAATAATTATATCAATATAGAAACCATATTCAAATAAAAAAGAATATAGTAATATATATAAATGATGATATAGATAAGATTTCCTTATAAACTATGGCTATGATCATCTCAGGACTGTTTTGGGTTATGACAAACATTAGGAAAGAGAGCACCAACTCAGCTATGCATTAAGATAATGTTTTTTTCCCCCACTCAAAGAGATGGGTCCCCATGAAAATTTGTGTAATTTCTCTGCTGCACTATTGACTCAATGACCATATATAACACGACAGGTGATGTAATTACTCTCAACTTTTAACAAAAATGATTTGAATTCGATTTTTGTGAATGAAAACTATATGTGTTACTTCCATTTCAGATCCATCATAAACCATATATATATATATATATATATAATAGTGATTAGTAGTGTTGCAGCAATGCAATGCAATGCAATCGATGATGATGGTGATGGTGATGGTGGTGGTGGATGCAGCTAGGGTTTTTTTTTAAAGGTCTTGATAATGGTGCACATTCCCATAAAGTAAGATTACCTTGCTTGTTTTTCTATATGTTGTCTCTTTTAGCTTGCCTGTTTTTGACACAACAACGAATTCTTTTTGTTTATAAAGACTACAATGCTTTCTATTTCATCATACTCGATCTCCTGTTTCTTTTGCCACCCCCCTCTTTCCTGATGAAAAGATTATAAGATTGAAAGAGGTAATTACACAGCACAATCAGACAAGAGTTTATGTAGTACCAGTACTGAGTCTTTAGCAAAATGTAGTACTAGTAGAGGCAATGACCCTTTAATGGACTTTCCTCGTTGAATTGGTCGTCTAGACGTCTATGCACGCACGCACATGTTTTTGGATATAAAATACTGGTATAGAGAAATCATTTGATCATGACTAATCTAACAAAATCCTACTCAACATAATTCAAAGTAATGATTCTAGTTCTGATAGGATCCGATGCATTAATGTTATGTACACTTGTGTTATCCATTGCTTAAATCGTCATTCCCATTTCCTTGAGATACAACATAGGATAGCATCCTCCTCATATATGTAAAAATTCCACCAGACTTATAAAAGTGATGGGTTCATATCTAACCTAAAAGTTTTAGCTAGTAGGATAGTGGTACCTAGTATTTTATATGCCGAGATCTTTTTATTCAATTTTTCGATATGAGATTTTATTTTTCAACACTCGTTCTCACGTGTCAACGTGGATGCCACGTTGACACGTGCCATAAACACCCGCCCTTAATAACTATCCATGAGTCCGGCATATTCTTCCATGATCGGATGAGGGGGTCAACTAATCCAATAATCGGTTAGGCAATTGGTCTCAATAATTACCACGAGCTGGGTATTTTTTCTTCTGGTCTCGGGTTTATCAACAACTGATCTCGAGCCTTCTTTTGGTCTCTAGCCTTAGCGAGGTGTGAACTCATATAATAACATGATCTGAGACAATGTAAAAATTCCATCGAACTTATAAGAGCAATTGACTCATGTCTAACAAAAAAAAAATTAAATTGATAGGATAGTGGTATCCAATTTTTTATATGACGGGATCATTTTATTCTATTTTCCGATGTGAAATTTTATTTCTCAACATTGTATATGTGCAATATAGTGATGTGATATGTAGCACTCGAATGCATATGTACGGGCATGTACCATAGTAAAAAGATGTCCAGCTTTCTTCCGACAATATATATTCATATATATATATATATATATATGTGCGCGCGCGTGTGTGTGTGTGTATGCATGGTTTGTGAGGAAAGCAATGTAGTAAATTGGATAATCAAATCACGATTTCATGTGCGCTATCAGCACGCATCAGCTGATTGGTACATTATCTAGTCAATATAGACTCGCATTATCGTGTCTGACATCTCAAACCAGGCCTTCGATCATTTTTTGTGATGCCGTGCGTGCGGTGCGAGAGGATCTCAAAATGGAAATATTTTACAATTTGATTTAACTTTTTAGATAACTTAATTATAAATATATATATATGTATGTATGTAATGTATGCATATTAATCGCATGGANATATATATGTATGTATGTATGTATGTATGCATATTAATCGCATGCACAGATCGGACAGTAGAATTAATTACTGATCGTACGTACGGTGAGCGAAGCTGAGTTTAACCCCGAGAGAGAGAGAGAGAGAGAGAGTCTGACTGAAAACTAATCTCTCCTGTTAACATCAGAAAGGACACGATTCGAAGCTGCAGTTGCAGTAACTGTTCCCTCAATTTTACAATGATTTGTTACCGACAGTGACAGAGAACTTTTTCTCGAATACCCATGGGAAAAGAAAGCTCTGAGGTGGTAAAAGCATCGTCAATCAGTCCCGGGTGTTGCCACTTTTCCTATGTGCATTTCCCCTCGTGAATCATGGTGATGGCTAGTGTAGGGTTGCTTGCTGGGTTAGTGTCAAATCTCCAATTAAGAGTGCTCTGTTGATTTGATGAACTTGTTAAGCGTTTATTGGTTCTTGGTAGCTTGGTAGCTAGGGTAGATTGCCCATTCTATAAAAACCTATTTCAAATCCCGAAGAAGACGGGAGTGCGGGCAAGTTTTTGTCTAAGTCACAGTACGATTAATTTGTGTAATCAAACCCTAATTAAAAAAAAGAGCCCAACTGAAGTACATTATCGTGCTTATTGATCAATGATCAAGCCAAGATCGACTAATAAGGCAATGCAATGGCTACTATATTAGTTTTGCTAGTAGCATTCTATCACATCCGATCGACTTATCACACAATTGACCGACAATTCCCCTTGAGTGAGTTGTTTTTTTGTTTGCTCATTATTTTATATTTAGACCGATGTGGATCAAATGGTATGCATATTAAGATATAAAGTCCTCTTAATTATAAATATTTCACGTTTATGATACTCGAACTGAAATTTTATTTATTAGTGATATTTAATTATTTTATCATTAATATATATGTAAATAGAGCGAGACTAATTATTTAAAAAGAAAACATAAAATTAAAGTAGGGGTGGACTGTGGTGGTTAATGGTGGTGGGTAGCTTCAGTTGCTTTTTATCTCCGAACTACTTTCATCCCACCACACACACGCAAAAGGGGTTCATGAATTCCATTATTGTACCAAAAAAGAAAGATATTTTTTTTAAAAAAAAAGACAAGACAAGAAAAACGTGAAAAGGACCTAGAGATGTTATTTAATGACTTAAAACCCTCCACCATTAAACTACTAAGAAAATATATTATACGATCTATTTTTATGGTATATTCATGGTTTTTTTTTACAAACAAATCCATATTCGGAAGTCACTGCACCATGAATGATCATCGTGCTCGAGTTGGGTCGGCCTACCCGGGTGGCAAATGCCTCTCAACATGGATTATTTTCATTCACCGAACTCAGACTAAGACCCTAGAGATGTCGTACAATCTCAACCGAATCGGTTTGCTGCCAGCCTATTATCATCAATACTATTAATTCTATCCGTCCATGTGTCCGAATGCCATTGGCGGGTTCTCAACCATAGGGTGTGGACGCAGGGCCACCGGAAAATTTGTCGTCAACCGCCCTTTGGGTTTGGTTTTTTCAATTGTAAATCTTTTTTGGGTGAGTGTAAGAATCAGACGTTTCCTCGTCTTTCTCAGTTGTCTGTATCTCTCCCTTTTCATGATCTCTCACTAATTTAGTTTCAATTAATTTATATTAAAAATATATAATTTTTATCATTATAAATTCCCTTAAAACTCGAATACGTAGACTTCTTTACCTTCTATAAGAGAGAGGGAGCCGTCGAAATATCATGCACCCCTCAATTCATACACTTTCAAGCCGTTCAGATCATAGTTTGCCAAAAGTATAGTTGATTGTCCTGAGTTAAGTGGTTCATGGCTGTGGATCCGAGGTATCCACTTACACTGAGTTATCACCACTGAGTTCGTCGCTAAGATGATAGGATCGGTCAAATCAACAAATCACTGCCAATCCATCAGAGAGAGAGAGAGACAGAGACAGAGACAGAGACTGAGACGGAGAGAAGTGTTCACTACTTCTGATCCTCTGGCAGGTTCTTAGCACAAGAGCCATAAAACCGCAGAGAGAGAGAGAGAGAGAGAGAGGAGAGACGGAGGGAGAGAGATTACATTCATGCACCCGAATGGCTTTTGGCATCGCATGTAAATTCCAATTTCCTGTGTCTTGGTTATTATAATTAAGCTCTTGAAAGTCTGGATAATGAGGGGAATAGAAAGATGGGCATCTTTCTTTTTCCTCTTTCATGGGCATCAGACTGACATCTCAACTCTCTCCCTATCTCTCTCTCTCTCTTTCTCTGTGTGTGTGAGTGTCTCTTGTTTTTTTTTCCTCGCTCTGTCTCTCTTACCTGCTTTTCTTCTTACCTGTCAGAGCGGATGAGTTGCAGAGAGAGGAGAGAGAGTTGGATCATTTGATCCTCTCAGCTCATCGCATCTCACCACTTAGAATATTTATTTAGTACTTTCTAATTTCAATAGGCAAGTGGGTGTTGAGCTGTTTCTCTCTCTCTCTCTCTTTCCATGTACGCTCTTAACACACCCCCCCC
>CXYZ01007780.1:1895742-2004903 GCA_900006705.1 Sonneratia caseolaris
CCCCCCGCTCTCTCTCTATCCCTCCCTCCCAAGAACAGGACTGAAATTTAACTGACCGTCAAGTGATTTCGTTTGCAGTAAGTTGCTGCAGAGGATGTTGATGATGATGATGATATTGATAGCAGTGGAGAGGAAGAAGGAGAACCACGTGCCCCGTCGGCTTTCCTTCAAATCATCAGGTACTTCCCAATTCCCATAATTTATACGCAGAAGAGAGAGAGAGAATTCAGATGTTGATTCTAAAATAATATTATTAATCCTCATCTGCTCCTTCCATTGAATCCTCTGTCTCTCTCAGCTTCTCAGTCAGTCTCTCTCTCCATATCTCTCTCCCTCCCTCCCTCTGCGTCTGCAGTCTGAATAAAACTTATATGGCTCCATATCCTAACCCCCTTCTCTCCCCTTCGTTCCTGTGATTGACTATTCTGCTTGCTTCATTATTAGCAAAGCTGTGATGTTTCAGGACTCTTCTGATCAGTTCGATTCCATCGTATCCATAAGGTGAAACCGCGTATGGGTTGGTTGAACTCGAGCTACATACTCGACCAATCCACATAGTTTCTGAATTAAGGTACCAATCCAGATTTCTTTGCAGGATTAAGCCGATGTGATATGAATTCATTTGGGTCGACTCACTTTTAACTTGACCATTGTGACCCCAGATTGGAGGAGATTTTCCTTGACGAATAATAGTATATCGATCATAGATGGCGACTTACTTCCATCAGAGCTCTGAAATCCAAGCCCCGGATGGATTACAGACCCTCGTGCTCATGAACCCGAGCTATGTACAGTTTACAGCCGATGCTCCACCACCAGGAAGTAGCAACCTCGTGTTCCTGAATTCGGCTTCTGCTGCCGGAGCCCCCACGAGCCACCTTGCTCACATGCCTCAGCAGACACAGCAATTTGTTGGCATCCCACTTTCTACCTCGGTGGCCTCACAGGATCATCAGAGCACCATGCACGTGGCACAAGAGATCTCACCTTTGCACGGCCTGATTCCGAGGTTTCAGTACAACCTTTGGAACTCAGTGGAACCATCCGCAGCTGCACGTGAAACACCACATGGCATCCATTCCCAGTCCCAGTCCCAGCAAGGTGGTCTCTCCCTCAGCCTCTCCTCCCAGCAACCGCCTGGCTTCAGATCCATGCGCAGTGAGCGCGAGCCACCACAGACGGTGGCATCCAATGGAGGTGGGGCCGGCAGCGGTGGGTCCCCATCTTCGGCCTCAGCAGTCACCAACAATGGTGGGGTCCCGGGGATTCAGGGAGTGCTGCTGAGCTCCAAGTACTTGAAGGCGGCTCAAGAGCTCCTCGATGAGGTTGTTAACGTAGGGAGTAGAATGAACAAGGCCGACACCTCAAAGCAAGCCAGTGGCAGCGGGCAGAGAAAGGCGGCTGGAGAATCATCTTCTCCAGCAGTGGCGGTTCCAGGGAAAGAAGACAGCAAGGGTGGCGCCTCTGAGCTCTCCACAGCCGAGAGGCAGGAGATTCAGATGAAAAGGGCTAAGCTTATCAGCATGCTCGATGAGGTAACCATTTGATTCTGTCCCATTTTAATTACAATACACTAAGCAATTGTACTTATTAATGTGGATCCATGAAGCGATACTATTCTTCTCAGTTTCTAGCCTTCTATCCCTAGTTCAGAGAGAAAACCTAATCGACAAGAGAAGTAAATTTAGATGAAGAGTTGAGTTTCCGTAATGGAAAAGAACTGCATATTGAACAGCTAATGTTTCATCACCTCCATTTTCCTTTGGTAGGTGGAACAAAGATATAGACAGTACCACCTCCAGATGCAGATAGTGATCTCCTCATTCGAGCAGGCTGCAGGAACCAGGTCAGCCAAGACCTACACAGCTCTTGCCCTCAAGACGATCTCAAAGCAGTTCCGGTGCCTGAAGGACGCCATAACAGGCCAAATCAAGGCAGCAAACAAGAGCCTGGGAGAGGAGGAAAGCCCAGGATGTAAGATTGAAGGATCAAGGCTCAAGTTCGTGGACCACCAGATCCGGCAGCAGCGGGCCCTCCAGCAGTTGGGAATGATCCAGCACAATGCCTGGAGACCCCAGAGAGGTTTGCCTGAGCGCGCAGTCTCAATCCTCCGTGCATGGCTCTTCGAACACTTCCTCCACCCGTAAGAACCTACCTGGTTGATGAACTATTTAACTGTTCGAATTTATTAGCTTCTTAATTTGTTGAGTGAAGCTAACGAACTCTTCTTCTTCTTCTTCTTCTTCTTCTTCTTCTTCTTCTTCTTCTTCTTCTTCTTCTTCTTCTTCTAATGTTAACACAGGTATCCCAAGGACTCCGACAAGCACATGCTTGCCAAACAGACGGGACTTACAAGGAGTCAGGTACCGTAGTAACCAAATGTTATCTGAGAAATTACTGGCTGCCGCCAACTTTTTTACGTGTTAAGAGCCTGACTAAATTCCATTAGGCATTGGCGAGTAGTAAATGGTGTTCCTAGATGCCCTATCTCAAATGGTTCTTCAAGACGGTTATATTGGAGTTGTGGTATATTCTTGACTTTGAAAGTTGAATAACTGGATCATAAATGCTCAAAATATACATGCAGGTGTCTAACTGGTTCATAAATGCTCGAGTCCGGCTCTGGAAGCCAATGGTGGAGGACATGTACAAGGAGGAGATGAAGGAACATGAACAGAATGGGGTGGATGAGAAAACTAGAAGCAAGAGCATCGATCCCAATGAGGACTCGGCTTCAAAATCCTCCTCTCTACAAGACAAGGGCCCTCCTAGTGAAAATATTTTGGGCAAGGGCTTCAAGTCGAAGGAAGCCAATCCTATGACCCAGGATGCACCTGCAATCTCGGCAATGTCCACATCTTCCATCAAAGAAAGCCCTGGCGCCCCACCTGGGTTCACTCTCATCAGGACATCAGAGCTAGAGGGGATCACACAGGTCAGTCCAAAGAAGCCTAGGTGCACCGAGATGTTGCATTCATCGAATAATGTCCCATCCCTTGAAGATCAACTGACAATGAAGTTTGGGGATGAGAGGGCACAAGGCCGAGATGGCTACTCGATAATGGGCGGACCCACGAACTTCATTGGAGGATTTGGACAATATCCGATTGGGGAAATTGGACGATTTGGAGCGGATCAATTCGTTCCAAGTCCAACATTCCCTGGGAATGCAGTCTCCCTCACTCTGGGGCTTCCACACACCGAGAACCTCTCGGTGTCAATTGACCACCACCAGTCGTTCCTGCCAAACCAAAACATTCACTTGGGAAGACGGGTTGAAGTTGGGGAAGGAAATGAGTTTGGTGTCATCAGTAACCCGATTACTCCTCCTCCCCACTCTTCCACAGCTTATGAGAGCATCAACATCCAGAACCGAAAGAGGTTCTCGGCTCAACTGTTGCCCGACTTCGTGGCCTGAATCCTCTCACATTCAATCACAGGAAAGGTGGGGAAACATTAGAAAAAGAAAAACATGAAGTTGCTATTTTTGTCCCCTTCCATTGTTGGGGAATAGAGTAAAGTGGCATGGCAGTGTAAAGAAAAGGGAATTACATTTGCTTAGTATAGGACCCTTATACTTCCCATAGAACATATTTTGGATGTCTTGTTTAGAAATTCTAGGGTTTCAGAGATAATGCTTGGGGATTGTATAATATTTTTGCAAGGTCGGATGATCGGTAGTTGTATTGATGTACCATCACAGTTACTGTGAAGTATATATGTATAAATATAAATATTGCTACTGTCAAAAACTTGTTTTATCCCATACTCTCTGCAATAAAAGTCATTGTGGTGCCTCCTAGTATGGCCTTGGGAGTGAACCAGGATGATTCTGAGACTGCGTATATCGAGGAAATCTGAGCTCATCGGTGACTTGAACTGGTTAAAGATAGCATGTTCGGTCCCATCCGCATCACGAATGCACTTTGCGCAGTGGCCATAAGCCGAAGACAGGAGGAAAAGGCCTACTTTTCCTCGGCAAGGCTTTTACCTGAACTGATCAAGAAAAGTGATGAAGGGAAAGGGGAAAGAAAACTTTGACAGAAGAAAGGAAGAAAAACCGGGAATAACTTAAGGTAAAGTAAAGGGGGAGATTTTTCATTTTCCTCTTAAAAAAGAAAGAGAAAAAAAAGTTGCATTTTCATAAAAGGAAAATGAAAACGGGCAACAAATTCCATTGAAAGTTTTGCTTTAGAAGCAAGACCACTGTTGCCTTTTTGACTTGTTACTATCAGGACAAAGGACTACTTGACATGAAGATGTCTTCCACTTGGCCTTATCCTTCTTTACCCAAGGCAAAGTATTCCTTCAAAATTTTCATTATTAACTATAAAAGAAAATTTCTATTATATTCCCATCTCACTGATTCACGACTTTGAAGCTTGTTAAACTACTGTGAAACAAAACCAGGTGCTCTTGCTCTTGATAATAAGATCTCCACTTACCGTTGGATGAATATGCGAATCCCTTTAGCACGGGACTCGCTCAGTATCCAATTGGAGGGAATTTGATGACACGGTCATACAATTTTCAGTCAGTCAGAGAGGATCAATCTGCCCCCAGGGACTCCGAAAATAGTGGACCCTTGTCTCGGATTTCATGGTTCTGTTCGCTTTTACGGCTTATGACCAACAAGAGCATGTAATCAATGGATTCTTTTGAATCTTGATGTGGATATTATCCACACGCAACTATTTCAGACAGAAATTAAAAAGAAAAAGAAAAAAGGACAGTGGAGATTCCAAGGCAGAGAATGCAGCCATTAAGCGGTTAGCTCAGCCGGATAGTTCTAGCCTGAATCATCCTCGAAAGATGTCGTATCATGACCAACTGTGATCAAGCGTTCGATCTACATGAATCATAAGCTAAAAACTATCATGCCCCAACATCAGCAAAGAAGAAATGCCGTATAATCCTTGTGATGAGGCGATCAACGGTGACCTCAATTAACTAACTGCGTTGAGCCTCTTAGAAGGCCTTCAGTTCGAGTCTGGTCTATATGGGCTAGAGTGATGGGTCTCTTGAGAAACTTATGGGCTGATGGCGCTACTAATCGGCAGAAAGGGCTGATCTATTGGGCGGTTTTAGTTTAAGATGGGCCATCCTGAGGTTGGGCTTCTACGCGGTCACAACACGTCTAAATACGACCCCGGGGGTGGTGGGCCAGTGGTTCGTTGAGTGACGAAGGTGCTTTCGCCATGGGAGATAGTGACTGCCTGCTTGGTGACAGCTCTCCGGTCGTTGCCCCCGGTTTTTTTTTTTTTTTTTTTACGGCGGCTGTTGTTTTGACCACGTGATGGTCTCCACTGGACTATTATAAGCACGTGACACCGCGGGTCAACGCAGAGAGGGGAAGACCAAGACTGGGTGAGGGGGAGAAAGACACTGAAGATAAGATGGGTATACAGTGGTACTGTGGTATTGTTATTATGGTATTCGGATTTAAGAAAGGTAGGCTATATACAATAATTTATATATTAATGAATTTAAAGAATTAATTAAATAGTAAATTAATATGTTAAATATATAAAATTTTATTTTAATTAAATTATAATATATCAATGGATATAAATAATAAGGATGTTCTTATATTCAATAACTTAATTTTTTAATATATGGTAAATATTATCTCTAATAGACGGTAGAGCCGTGGGTGTTATTAGCACGTGCACTTTGCTGATTACCATCTCATGAGCACGTGATACTATCCCCAACGGCGACGTCGGCTAATTGCATCAAAGATCTCTTCATCCTCCCCGGCCCTCCACCTCCGTCCAATCACACTAAAGCGCACGGAGGTATTATGATCAGGATGAACACTGAAAGTATCGTATCAGCTTTCGATTGATCTCGATACTATGGACTATAACTTGATATGTAGTAAATGTCTGGTAAATATTTTAGGCGTTAAAAAGTTGAATCGAGGGTGAAGCGTCGAGAAGGGCTAATGGGACACACAAGGGAAGCTGAGGAAGGATATATATATAAATGTATATGTATGACTCATAGTACTGTGTCCAGCTGAGCTTTGTCGGCAGCTTCCTCCCACGGAATGAACGCCAGCAAAGAACGCGAAGAAGAAAAGCACGAGGCTTTGAATCTATGAGAGAGAGAGAGAGAGAGAGAGAGAGTCAAAGGCAAATTGAATATTGGTAGTCTCCATGGACCATTTACATGCAATTTGCCTCAACGTCGATAACAAAATTTAAATTATATCTCAGTTTGATTTTTTTTTTTAATTGAAAAAGCATTTATGATGGTATATATAAATTTTTTTTAAAAACATCTGTTAAATAACGTTGAAAAGTTGTCGCCCATGTTTGTGGGCTAAATATATATATATATATTTCCGTGTTTTGCCTTTTCTTTTTCTTTTTTTTTAAAGGGAATAAATATTTCCGTGTTTCGATTTGACTTTCTCGGCTTCAACATATATATAAAAGGGTCTCAAACCTTATTCTCCGCTTATCCAAATTTCTTCAGCTCCGATTCTCAGGTCTTCACTCCCTCTCTATATACCCTTCAACCCAAGTGTGTTGTTGCATTAGAGTTGTTCTCCGGCTTTTCGATTTATCTTCCGAGCGGTTATGGACGAAATCGAAGTTCCCTCCTACTTCCTGTGCCCGATCTCCCTCGAGATCATGAAGGACCCCATCACCATCCCCACCGGGATCACCTACGACCGGGAGAGCATCGAGCGGTGGCTGTTCTCGTCCTCCTCCAGGAGCCGCACCTGCCCCGTCACCAAGCAGCCGGTTCCGCCCGACTGCGAGCTGACCCCGAACCACACCCTCCGGAGGCTGATCCAGTCTTGGTGCGTGATCAACGCCTCCAGAGGCGTCCAGAGGATCCCGACCCCGAAGGCTCCCGTCGGAAGAGCCCAGGTCGCCAAGCTCATCCAGGAAGCTTCCAAGTCTCCCCAGAAGAAGCTCGACTCTCTCAGGAGGCTCAAGTCGATCGCTTCCCACAGCAATGCAAACAAACGGTGCCTTGAAGCGGCCGGTACCATCGAGTTTCTGGCCTCGATCATTCGTGAGGCAGCATCGTCCAATAATGGGCCGGTGGCGCCGTTGACCGACGAGGCTCTGAGCATAATTTACAACCTCCACATCTCCGACGCGAAGCTCAGGAACCTCGTCGACATCGAGTTTGCCAGGTCACTGACAAGAGTGATGCAGACCGGGACCTTTGACTCGCGCGCCTATGCAGTAATGCTCCTAAACAAAATGCTCGAGGCATCAGAACCGGCCAAAATCACCGGCCAAGTGAGCACAAACCAGCTCCTCGCTGAGGTTGTGCAAGTGCTGCGCGACCGAATCTCTCCAGGGGCGACGAAGGCCGCACTGAAGCTGCTCGTCCATCTGAGCCCGCTTAGTCGGAATCGGATCAAGGTGGTGGAGGCTGGAGCAGTCCCAGTCCTTGTAGAGCTTCTCCTGGAGCACAACAATTCATCAAATAGCATCAGGATCTGCGAGATGGCGCTTGTGGTGATGGACACCTTGTGCAAGAGCGCAGATGGGAGGGCCGAGCTTCTGGGCCATCCTGCCGGGATCGCGGTGGTGTCGAAGAAAATACTCCGGGTCTCCCAGGTGGCGACCGAGATGGCTGTCAGGATCCTGCTGTCGGTCTCGAGGTTCTCAGGGACTCCTCGGGTGCTAGAGGAGATGCTGCAGGTCAGGGCCGTGACCAAGCTATGCCTTGTTCTTCAGGTGGAGTGCAGCGGCAAAACGAAGGAGAAGGTGGTAGAGATGCTGAGGATGAATGCTCGGTCGTGGAGGAACTCTCCTTGTGTGCCTTCGAGTTTGGTTTCCTCGTATCCATCTTGAAGGAAGGAACGAACGAAAGAGTAAAAACCTTCTACTACATAAGGCGGCTTTAGGTGATCTCTCTATTAGGGTTCCGTAGTGTTGGACATTATTCTTTCCAATTCATGTGTGTACAGAAAATTACGATACAGTAAGGAAAACGAACGAACGAACGATACGTAGAAATTACGTTCAGCAAATTCTGCTGCGAGCAGCATCTCATGATATTCCAAAACTCAGCAAATTATAATTATCATCGTCGGGTTTGGGTTTGGGTTTGGGCTTGGGCATATCGAAGAAGCGAAACCTGCAGTCTGCAGATAACATTAATATGGGGCCACGAAAGTAATAAGACAAAATTTTACATGTATGTACAAGGTACATGGACAATGATGGTACATAACAAGAGGTTCCGGGTATGCAACACAGGCTTTTCAAGAGTCAAAAGCTACCGTCCCGTGGTAGGTTCACGAGCATATATCTGTATGTCTCTGGGCTTAACATGTTGAAGGTTGGAACGTTGACTCGATAGACCAAAGAGCTTCAAGCCTACAGCTGCCCCAGCCTTTCCTGTTGAACCAATTGTAGAAGGAAAGTGAAAATTGTGCACAGGATTGAAGTGGGATGGATGAAGTTCCACCATCAAAATGACAACCATGAAACAAAGTTCAGCAGAGAGGACGGGAGGAAAACTTCCTCCGGATTATCTAGTCCCTCAAACAATTGCTATACATCATATGACTTGAGAATTCAGCAATCACAAGTGAAACTTGCTCGGGAGGAAGATTAACCTGAAGCATCTGCATGAGCTTTGGGTGCTGCTCCAAGAGCTGGCAAAGCTTCTCCCTGTCACTCAACAAAGCCTGCCATATGACAACAACAGGGACCGTAATATCAGACACATGCAAGTTTTACTAGCTCTTAAAAGACAACCAGAAAATAACACAATTCTTTCATAGGGTGGAACCAGCCGGACAATTTTGCGTCTGGGTCTCAGAAACCCAGATAAATTTTTTCAGCAATTTGAACCTGCCAGATAATCTTTTTCAATTCCCACAAAACTTTATCGAAATTTTATAGTCAATTAGTTACTCAAAAAAAGTTTTTTATAACTTTCACTAGACCCATTGAGTCCTTTCTGAAATCAATAACCCATGAATCTATAGTTATGCTGGTTCGAAGAACTAAAGGGAATTAAGCGATTCTCTAGCGGCATCTTGGCACCAATACCTGGATATCATCTGGAGACTTGAAGTAATCAGACAGTGATACTCCAGAGTCTTTCTGCTGATTTGATCCACCGTCCCCCTGATTAGGCAAAACATGCCCTTGCTGATGCAACTGAGGGTGAGAAGACTCGGGTGGCTGGGACTGATAAAAGGCATTGCCAATTGCTTGGATTTGAGGCTGTTGCTGCAGCATCTGCTGCTGCAAGGGATGTGCCTGCAAGGGCAACAAGCTCTGCATGGGCAACCCCTGGTCTGATTGCTGCGAAGAAGACTGAGTCAGAGGCCTCAGATGATGTGGTGGCGGCTGTGGAGGAAGAAGTGGTGGCTGTAGAGGCTGCAGCTGAGGAAGAGAATGCATTGGCTGAATAGTTGGGTTTTCCATTTGGGAGCTCCCATAGAAATTCATTGGGGCGGAGGCTGGGCGGTTAAAGCCCACAGGTGTCATTAATTGAGATGGAGGATAGGAAGGAATTCTCGTTCCTGCTCCGGAATGTGGAATTGGGATACCAGAGGATTGGGTGAACTCAGTTCCAGTGCTAGTCTGACCATACCCAGAAGGTTGCAGGTTCGAAGGTTTTAAGTTATAGGGACTAGACAAAAACGGGGGTGGTGTAGGAGGAAGTGGTGGAAGAGGTCTGACAGATACATAATCTGATGGAACCTGCCAAAAATAAAATGGATTCAGAACAGATCACGTCCACAAGAAAAAGGGTCCATTTCAAGAATAAATCAGTCTTATTTCTGATCGAGACAAGCAAAGGAATTTGAACACCAATTTTACGGGGGAAAAAAACTGAACCATTCTCCTGCAACCAAAACAATACAAAAGGGCATTGCATTTTTTACCTGAAACGGAGAAGGAACAGAGGACTGCCCATCTATTACGGGGTTAGATTGAGTAGGAACTGAATCAGATGACTGAGGCATCAATGTTGGTGGAGGAGGCATAGGAGGTAAAGGTGGTTGACCCTGCAAGTATTTCTGATCGTATACTGGCCCTTGTCCCACACCAATTTGTAAATTATTCCCTAAACGTTGTGGGCTCTGCTTCACAAATGGTGTCTGTGGGCTCATCCTTGAATCATTTCGTCGTCGTCCTGATGATGGATGATACATCGCAGAAAATCCTGAGCTGTTTGCTGCCATCACATCCCTCTGGTCACTGGGTTGATCAAATTTCTTTTCTGAAGTAACACTCAGTTCTCGAGTCAACCGCATTTCCACCACTCGGGAAACAGTTGATATCCTTGACGAAAACTCACTTTGAGCATTGTTCTCATCAGCATTGGAACCAACTGGTGTTCCCATACGAGAGAATTGCCCGCTCTCCTGAATATCACTCTCAGTCTCTTCAACAATAGAACGGGGAGGAGAATTCTGCTCGACAATTACAGGGGAAGACTGCCGCAAGTTCTCATCCAACTGAGGAAATAAGGATTTATCATCAGGTTCAGAATCTTCACCATCAAAGACAATATTGATGTCGTCATCTTGATCAGTGGTGGCCTTCAGCTCTTTCTTGCTCACCCTCTCTGCCTCTGCTTCACCATTTGGAGCTAGAGATGGATTTGAAGCCTTCAGTTGGGCAGATACCTCCCCCACAACTGTCGTCATATGAGAGTTCTGACGCTCCCTCTGACGGGCCATGAACTCATCCACATGGATGGAGGGAGGCCTGCCACTTGAAGATCCAGCCCGAGGAATTGCAATCGCATCAGTGCCACTGTCGACATTCCTCTCTCTTGCCACATAGTCGTCCACATGCATAGAGGGTGGCCTGCTTGTATTTGGTTTTCGCAGCCGAAATGTGTCCCGGCGGGTCGGACCAGATGGTGCAGAAGGTGGACCAGATCCACGAGATAATGAACCTGTAGCTGATACATCAGCAGGAGGATTTTCTCCTCGAGCACGCCTTCCTGGGCCTTCCACTGAAGCCAGCTTCCTTTTTGCAGGAAGTGCTCCTCCCTTATCAGGAAAGATTTCTGGACACTCCCACAGGAACTTGCCTAAAAGTTCTTCCATCTGAAGGATATCCTCAGACTTGTGAGAATTATCTAGCCTCAGGTACTTCATTGAAGTGGAAATGTCATGCGATGGCAGATTAAGTGCTTCTCTAGGGAAAACATCAGCTGTATCAATAGGGCTAGCGGGGTTCTGCAGAAGTACAAGCAGTGACTTGGATGACTCAGCAACCTATATTCCACATAAAATGTCAGCCACTCAATAAAATGCTGTGTAATAAACAGGCAACATTAAATTTCTCTTTCATTTTACCTTGGAATTCAAAAAAGCAGTAACACCCTTTATGTAATTCATGTTGTCCTCAAGAGAACCACCCACCATACATGCATCACTTGAGAGACCAAAGAGATGTTTCACTATGGCAACTCCTCTCAAGTCCAAACTGCTCTTCAAGAAAGCAAGTTAAATGACTGGTTGCAAAGGAAAAGGTAGAAATTGGAAAGCCAGCTACAGATATCAGTAAATGAAAGACAAGCACTTAGCACAGTTCCTATTCTTGACCACAAGATTTGGAGGTTAAAGATCTGAAAACAACTGCTTCAAAGGATTTGTACATCACAAAGTGATGTTACATCTACATCATACCAATTCAATTCAAGAGGCTAAAAAGTGCATTAACACACCTTTTCCCGTCTCTACATAAGGATATACATCCTGCAGATAATATATTAATGGCTTCTGCAGAAGATGTAGAGAGATCATTATTTGAAATGATTGAATCACACAGTTTCTTCCAGCAACACAACAAGGGGGGAGACCTTGTCCACCGAGAATCCATGGGGTCATAAGTCAGATTACTTTCGTAAACTCTATTCTGTTCATGCACCTCCTCATCAGAGTGGATGCGAGAGAAAGCATCAAGGAAAGCATTGCAACCTTCTGTGCAAGAAATAAATTCTTTGAAAGCTCCCACACAAGCAATCAATTCTTTTCCAATTGGCAGGGCCTGGGAAGACACAATAGTTCTCCGTATCAGCAATACGACAATTTACATTATCATATGTGGTTCCAAACAAAAAATTTCATACTAGGTTAGTGAACATCATTGTCCTGCAGTAGTAATTTTGCCAATGATAAAGATCTATTAAATAGCAAAGGCGAACAGTTACTCCAAACCAAACAAGAACAAATTGAAGGAAGTTTTTTCTTCTTTGCTAGAGGAATAAGCTGTTACCTGGAAAAACTTGAGAAGGAAGGGCAAAATCAATGCACAATCTCCACCACTCAGTTCAAGATTTTGCCTAATCAACAGGAAGCTCAAACAGGTGAGCTTGAATTTCTAGTGCAAGAAAAGAAGATATTATCTTAGATAAAGGCAGTGAACTTACAGATCAGGTCTCTCAGACAGTTCCAAAGGTTTTCTAGAATTACAGAGCAGTGATACGGACTTTAATGCAGGAAGGCACCAATTAAACATGGGAAAACCACGATCAGCTAAAGTACTGTTCTCAGGATACTCTTTAGTTTCTGAGTCAAGGGAATCCAAACATTTTTCCATAACTTTCTTTAGAATCTGAACAATCCCCTCCTTTAACAAGAGAGCCTGATGAAAAACAAGTAGAGAACCATTCAAACCAACAGAGACTAGGAAAGTGGAGGAAGACAGTTGTTGCTGAAGAAAAAGAAGAGAAGAGAGTAACCTTAGCTTGTGGATGCTCTAACAAGCTGTAGAGAAAATCAAGATATCTGTAAATCTGGAAGAAGGGGAAAGTGAAAGAAACTGTAAGTAAATGATGCAGCCTGAGAAACCAAACAACAAAAATGTGATCGGGCCCAAAACTATAGATGGAGATTGCACAAGCATTTTCACCTTGTAAGCATCTAGTTCAGATGGAAAGGATGTGTTCGAGATATTTTCACCAATCCATGAAAATATCGGGCGAAGCAATATAGAAGCATCTTCAACTTTTTGACATGCAATACGAATAATAAACACTCTTAGCATGTCTTGAATCACGATCAGGGCCTGTTGCAAGTTGCACAATCAAAAAAGGACTAAGTAAAGGGAAGCATTTAAGTATTAACTAAATCCAACCACCCAAAATACTAGATTAAAAGAGAAGATATCAACATAAATGCGAGAACAATATACATACAGAAATAACGTAATGCTGGATCATTTCCGCAATCTTGCCAAGCTGTGGTGTCAATTGTGAAAGCACCTTCTCGTGATGTTCCGGCTTAAGATACCAGCTGACCTCTCTCTCCTTTTGAGGTCCCAACATTGTCCCAACAGCCAAAGTTCTGAGTGTACTCAATAAAGGCATGCCATTGTTCCAAAGCCATACACCTTCTTCTGGAAACAAATCATTCTTGTGGTGCAAAATGGATCCAAGAAACAAATAATCAGTAATTGCATTTCAAAGGGGTCTGTGCAGCAACATGAGAATGACATGTTAGACGAAAAGGCATCTTGGTATATGGAAAAATACAAAAATGGACAAAAGCTATAGCAAAAGATGCAGCAGTTGATTGCCATTTAAGCAGCTTTCAAGACTGGAGACACCTATGACCATAACTAACCAAAAAAGGAAAGGAAAGAGTAAATTAAAAGGATAAGAAAAAAAATGCTTACCAGAAGACAGAGCAAACTGCAAGTCTCCTTGGGCCCCATGGCCATCAGAGAAGTTACTTCAACATTTGTTAAAAGGGAGTGGAAGAGGCCAGGAGTCCAACCAAAAACAGGCCAATAAGCTAGTGCTGACACAATCAGATGGCATACAGCTTCAAATCCTAGGGCAGAATCGGGATATGGAGAGGATAAATCTGCAGCGCAAGCTGCTAACTTGGGGCTGAAATCAAAATACACA
This sequence comes from Sonneratia caseolaris, assembly GCA_900006705.1. Taxonomy (NCBI): domain Eukaryota; kingdom Viridiplantae; phylum Streptophyta; class Magnoliopsida; order Myrtales; family Lythraceae; genus Sonneratia; species Sonneratia caseolaris. The sequence goes on from CXYZ01007780.1 coordinate 1,909,609, forward strand.
CTCAATAGATGAACATCACAAGAATGATGACCATTGCATCAAATTTTCAACATACCTCACTTCACGATGCAACCTCAGCAGGGCATTCATTAATTTTGTATTTCTGTGCTGCTCATTCACTTCCTATAACAGAAACAGATCTCAGTATAGCAGAAAGATTAGTATATTATGTTTCAAACTATACATAATAAAAGCAGAACGTCTGCAATCTCTTACAAGTCAATACTTTCAAGCAAAAGCAGAACTCTCCAGCATTAATTGGTTTGTAATACAGTTGCCTTCATCATACAACTATTACTGAACGGTCATGCATGTAGGGGGATGCACATTTTTGGAATAATCAAGTGTATAGAGGGCTCTCGTTGTTGAGTAATCATGAGTGATTTATGTATGCGCTCATGCTTTTATATATCTCCGGCCTCTTTTTTGTATATGAATTTATGCACCTTCTTGGTGCACCATTAATGAAATTCATATACTGAATGCACCAGGAAAAAAAAACTAATATTAAAGGATCATAATGAGATTTTATTCATGGAATCTGATGCAAACGTGGATGAAGAGAGACATTCAGTATCTCAGCAAGACTGATTCCAAGACAGGAATCAAGTAGTGCAGCAGAAGTTAAACAGTAATGCACCTGTAATTTGCGCAGCAGGGTCATCAGCAATAACAATGAAGGAACTAAAAGGTCCACCAAACTCTGTTCACGGTTTCGTTCCAACAGTAAATCTGATGTAGAATTGCACTCAGTTCCATCATCAACAAGGTAATCTGTCCAAAGAGTTGCAAATAAGTAATAAGGAAAATCATCAGATCGGGATCAGATTAGGGATTAAAAGTAATAAAAGATAAAATTATTATGATATGCAAGATTTTCATTCGTTACACATTTCCTTTTACATCTCATATGAATCATACCTTGTACATCATTCTTGATACCTTATCAATGAAGCAAAAAGATCATATTGACAAACCAATTCAAGGAATAAATCTTCACTGCTACTTATGCATATAGTTCATTTGGGCAACAGGCTTGTGCTACTACATTGATAATGGGTAGGTATCTTATGATGCTTTTCATGTCTAGTAGGCACATGGAAGCCAAATAAACCTCAAGCATTCCCTCTAGAAATTAACCATATTAAGCCATGATTTGTTGCAGGGCATTAAAAGTGTAACTCACCATAGCTGTTTGAGGACCTCTCAAGCATGAATGTACAGTTCACTAGAACTGAGTACAAAACTGTCATGGCACCTTGATCATACAGCTCTGCAGCAACAATCTAAACCAAAAAGTATATATTGAGCCTGATGAAATATAAATTGAAGAAATGTATTGTATGCATTAGACATTAGGCCAGCTCATACAGTATTCTCAGATATGAAGGCCAGAATCCTAATTGCTGTTGTAAGCTGTGCCACAGCACTGTCACGGAGTACCACTCCTTCAAATGTCTTCTCTGAGATTATTTTCCCGAGATTCTCCATAACATTAAGGTCAGACCCTCCAGAAGGATCTCCAATATCATTCTCCACATCCATTAGATCGGAGACTAAAACGCTAGTCGAAGTCAAATGAGCATCTCCACCTGAAGCTAATACCGCAGCATAGCGTAACAGACCAATGGCCCCATTTTTGTGATAAACTACCCCAGCATCAATCCATTCCAAAAGCCGAGTAGGAGCATCTTTTCTATTGGACCCCGGTGATGAGGAATGCAGAGCCCTGTGCAAGTCAACTGCATATCCAATCCAAGAACCTAAAGAAGATATATTTCAGATATTTTCTGTACATAGCATAGGATCTCATTATGGGCTATGAAAGCACCAAAATGGTGCAAATCTTTGTGCAGAAAAAAAAAAAAGATATAAACAAGAGAAATAACAATTATGGAGAAATCAATTATAACCTAAAGAAGATGCGACAGAATCTGTAACAATGATCTCAAAAATCTCTGCTGCTGAGTGAAAGATTGCAACATCCAAAGGTGAAGCTCCTGAAAACACAATATTTACCCAGATTTAATGGATTAACTAAACAAAACGTGTCTTTGAATAGTTCTAAACATGGCATGCTATTTTGCAGTGCTTAGTCATCCTGTATATTAAGTACCTGTGGTCTTTGAATCGGGCTCGGGTTCCTTGACACAACGTAATGCTTCAATCAATGCTAAAATAGCCTAAAAGGCAATGCAAGGTCAGGTCTAAACTGATTGAACAAAGAGAAGTACGATAAAAGATCATATATCACTATTTAAATTTAGTAAATGCATGAGTTTGGCTGAAAAACAAATAGTAAATGTATGTGAGCACTAATTGCAATTTAGGAATGCTCAAACCAGGAGTACAACTCACTTGTGCTGTTAAAAATACATAGTATGTTGCATTCCAAGTAATTTCTCAGCAGAAAAACGAAATTTGCATGTACTACAGTAAACAAATAAATAAGTACGCAACATGCCATCAGTCAAAAAAGACATTTCCCACCAATCGGCCTTACCTCTGGAAAATGTCCAATAACAAGTAAGGCCTGACGACCATAATCAGATCTGAAATCATGAGCCAAATTTTAGTCATGCTTGAGTTTTATGAGCTCAGAACAAACAGATAAAAACATCCACGTTTTCACCTAGAAAAGGCAGAAAGTTCCCATAGCACCCACAAAAACTCTTCAGAGTGTGGTGCTGATGTGAGCAAATGATCAATTGCATTAATCTGTACAAAAATGTAAACCATCATACTTAGCCATGAGGGCGCACAAGAAAATAGCAGGGAAAGAAAATAAATAAAATGGCCGACATGCCCAGAAAGAATTAGAACTGACCACTCTCAAATGCATTTCAAAAACCATTCCAACTTCACGTGGCCCACAAAAGAAACCTTTGGATATTAAGTTGGAAGCATATCGAAGAGGAAGGCAATCATCATTCTCCTTCGAATCAGAACCCTTAAGGGCCTGAATTAACAAGGCAGAAAGTTCAGCCTGATGTGCAAGAAAAAGTAAACCTGCAAAGTATTACAGAATGTAAATCCAAAGAATCCCCACATTTACATAAATAAATAAATAAATATACGTATATATATATATATCTCAGATGCATGAGATACTATACCTGAATGAGAAAGGAGCAGTGAAAAAATTATCGCACCAATAGATAAGGTTATCTCCATGTACAAGTACTTTATATGTCCCTCTGCTGAACGTAACATTGAAGATGACAACAATGCAACAGACAGCGGCAAAAATCCCCTCTCCTAACCATTAACCAACATCAATATTAGCAGGGTAACAACAATTCATCTCAATTCCAACAGGAGGAAATAGAGCCCAACAACCAAGGCCCCTTTAATCCCCACATATCCAATTAAAAAAAAAATCTTTGTGCCACATCCAGCAGAATGCTGCTGCTCATAACCACAGTACTTTTTAACATCATACAGCATGGCAGATATGATGATATCAGAGCGATAACAAAAAATAAGAAAGAAAAGAAATTTCATCATTCTTCAGTCAGGTTGGATTGCCTTATGGCCCTCACTGACAATATGTACACATGCATTAAGTTACCAAACATCATATTGAAAACAAGAGCGGATGCATGAACATGATCAATTTTATGTCATGTTCATGAATTTTTGTACAGTACCAACCATTTTGCATATGACATTTGACATCTACTTGGTGCATGATTGATGAGGTTCTTTATTCGATACTTAAAAAAAAAAAGGGAACTCCTTCATGCATCCAACCATTTTACTCCTTAATTCTGAACTTTCCACCGTCAATAATCACCAGAAATAGAGGGCCAAGAATACGGCTTTCCCACCCGAAAAAAATTTTCCTTTCTTTGTAAAGTATCACAGACAATCCTATCAGCCTGTCACTCGTTATACATGCATATCAATCAAGAACTTTTACCAGTAACCCATGACACTCATAAAGTCAAGAATAAATATTTTGCAATCAAGGTTTGACATGCAGAGAAGGAATAGCTACTCTATTTCCAACCATTTCCTGGCCAAGCACATCGTTAGAAGCCAAAGGAACAGTGATTCACCAACTTTTCTTTACATTGCCTTCACAGCTCACACCTCCCTCTCTTATGCTAATGTGCATACTTTTAAAGAAAGATGGTTATTCCACATCCTTTAGAAAAATAAATGATGAGAGAGATAATTTACCTTGAGAAGGGCCAGCAAATGTGGGTCGAGATCCCAATTGGAAAGGCAAGAACTTGATGAAGTAAGCAAGCTGCTGGTCACTTTATATGACAATGATCCTTCGTTTTGACCAAGTATAAGTGATCTCCTTGCCACAGCAACTTGAGAAGGATCTTTAATTGGACCGTGTGAGTTCATCAATTTCTGCCCAGAAGAACAAAATGATGAAACAACTTCTAATACCATATACAAAACCCAGAAGCAAGACAACACTAGAAACCAATATTACATGTAACTCCACTTCTATTGAGCCTGAGACGAGGAGAACTTTTGTGGCTATTAGTTACCAATGCCATAAAATATTAGGACTTACCTGAAGATTTTTGAGTTGAAACTTGGCACTAGCAAGCATATCCTCTGAAGAGCTGGTAAGTAAACCATCAACAGAGAGGCCTCTTAAAACAGATAGAACTGCATACTGGCACAAAGATAGAGGGAAACATGTGTCAGACAAACCTGCATAAGATATCAGGCACACCTTCAACAGCAGTAAAACCATACCTCATATTTAGATGCAACTTCATACATTCTCAAACGACGGAGAACATAGATTGCAACAGAGGCCACATCATGGCGTGGTTTTTGCAACAACAACAACTTCAACAGCTGATTATAACCTTTACTGGTACCCATTGGGATATTTTCATCTTCACGAGGCCACCAACCCAAAAGGCCCTCACACCCAATTGAATGACCAGTTGCCTGCTCCATTACTCCTAAAAAAAGCAATACAACAGCAGCTGAATTTTGCAGGTCATCACAGACTACTTGTGTAAGTTGTTCCATTCCACCGCCATCAACAAAGTGAAAGCAGCTTTCTCTAGCAGAGCACAGCAAAATGGCCACACTCAACCACAAGATGGCATTCTTGCTCTGATAATCATAACAAAGGCATCAAATTAGATCCCATTAGGTCAATTTTATAAACAGAATATACATAATAGAGGAGAAAACCTAGATACAAGACTTACAAAACTGCCCAGAACTACTCACCTTTGAGAGCAGGGGATGTCGAACATTAGAGACATTGCTTTCAAAATGGAAATATTGGTGAAACATATCTACCAAAAGCTTTGAAGTAACTGGATTATTATCATGCTCAAGTAAAGAGCATTCAGTCGATAACTCAAGCAACGTATCTCCTGATTCATGCTGCAGAACTTTACAAAGCTCAACAAGTTCTGTTTTGGACTCACTGATAGCGATTTGCAGCTCCTTGCTGTCCATGGATCTGGCCCAGCTAACAGGTTTCTGATCAATTGCTCTACTGGGTAAGCCCTTTGTGATATAAGCAGAAGCAGCTGAAACCACAGCATCCACAACCTTAAGTACAGCATCCCCAGGTTCCTGAACCTCTAATATCTTCAAAACTAATTGCAGAAGCTGTTTAACTTCCGCAGATATGTCCAAAACACTAACAGGTTGAAGCAATGCTTGCAGAGAGCATACTAATTCTTCATTTTTGAACTTAGCACAATGAAGGGGCAAAGGTAGATCCTCAAGATTCCCCTCAACTGAGCTAACAATATCCGTCAAAGAGTTATCATCAAATTCTATATTGAACTGGCCAAGATCCTCTGCTGTGTTCCCATAAACTACTAGGCTTAGACTGCGATAGCTGCCTCTTAGAACCAGATGATTAGTGACCACAGCCTACACAAAAATTGAAAATGCAAAATCAACATAGTTGATAAACAACTGATGAGTTCACATGCTCCCTCATAGCAAATGTGATGCAAAGAATTCCAAGAAGCCTCATGGATTTCATAATATGCAATAAACATGCAAATGGCAAAAATACTTCTCAAAAGTAGTGGAACCTATGAAAAGCCAAATAAAGACCCATTAAGTACACCAACTGACATGGTGATGTTGTTGCAGCTATGCCAGCAAGCAAAAACGTATATTTAATCCAAATCAGACAAGAAAAACAGGTATTGTAAAAGAGGTTCATTCCTTTTCCTCAAATCCATTCAACAATATGAACAATCCCATAGATTTTTCATTTGGGCAGCATATTGGCAACCAATATTAATGAAAGATCAAGCAATAAAATCAGATGAATTGCCTCGATTGGAACCATGATAAACCAAGAAAAGAATAAACTTTTCAGCTTAACTATGGCTATTCAAATAGGTAGTTTATCACTAAAATCAAGATTATAGACTGGCAACTCATTGATCAAACAACGAGATGCTCTACTGAGGAAAACGTGGATAGTGTTTTGATCACCACGTACCTCAACTTCTAGCACATTTGAAGAAGAATGAGAATACAAAAATGGCTGGCAGAGGCGCCTGAATCTTGTCTCGCCCTCACACTGAACAAAAACTTCCAGAGCAAATGAAGGAGGTGAAGTAGCCCTGCACAAACATCAAAGTTCAGTCCTTGCCGTTTAAGATACACCACCCTACTATTTAAGACTGCATGAAATCTATTTCCAACTTGTATTGCCAAACAAAGTCAAACTGGAGGCACCTTGTTGCTTGATGATAATTTGAGTATCCCACAGAAAGTTCAGAATTTCACAATGCAATAGAACAGCCACTATAAAAGGGAAACATACCCAACAAGTGCGATGCATTGGCATGCCGACGGAGCACTTTGCTCGAGGAGCTCACAAGCAGTAACCACCACAGGTTCAGCAAACAAGACCTGAAGATAGAAACAAAATGCCATTCCAAATAATTAGCAGAGAGTGAAACATCACGATTGCTTGAACTCAGCAGAGTAACAGCAGCTGAAATTGAACCGAGAGAGTTCATATGTAAGTCCATTCCGTAGCCATTAGAGCTTCCATGACAAGGCAGGTGAAAAAAATAGTTAGGAAAGGAACAGCGGGAGTGCGGCCAGGGAAAGTCACCTCGTCGACATACTCGTCGAGGTGTGGATGGACGAATGTCTGGGCGAATAGCACGCACGGTTCTGGTCGGCCCATGTCTGGTCTCGGAGCTTACTCAGGTCGTTTGGCAGCCCCAGAGCATGGTCAGCTCCCCGGTAGGTCCTAGGGTTTCCAGGTTCCTTCACATCAGGTCGGGGCCGACGTCGAACTCCACGAACCTCCTCTCCGTTCAGCGTCACAGCGAGATAACGACTGCGAAGAGGGAAGAGGAGAAACGAGGTGGGCTCGGGCCTTTGACGGGGCTGCCTTAGGGAAATGGGCCACAGTGGTCCGGCCCTTTGAGTTTGGACTGGCTCTGACACAAACCATATCCGACACCCGGAGTCCCATTATTCACGACGGTCGTATCCGGCATAGAGCCAGCTTGCAACTGACCCATAAAAATTCTTTAATATGTGAAATTAAAGGAAATAAAAAAAAATCAGTAAAATAATGGATTTAAGGGAGCAAAATAAGAAAATTGGATAAAATAAATTCGGTGAAACTTTGTATGATATTTTATATATTTTTTTCGAGTTTGAAAATGGGTGATAATCCCTACACCGGCTATGCCCGTGAATCCGGTAGGGGGTATCTGCAGTGAGGTTCGACGAGTAAATCTGTGTCCTCTCAGTTTCTTCGAATGACTCTATGAACCGATAACATAAATTTACCTCCAGGTGGCTTAGATGGAGTAGTAGTAGTACATCAGCCAGTACTCAAGTGTTGAACAGCTTATCAATGGATTTAGGGTTCATGACCATTATAAAAGGAGATCATGCAGAAGGAAGACGATCACAGCTCATCCGACCCGAATGTACTGCAAGTTGCTGCACCAAGGGTTGCACACAGGGAACCGGATCGAACCGCAAACTAAACCGAGCTAAACTGAAAACTAGTTCGGGACAAACCAACTCTAATATAATGCGGTTTTTTAAAAGCGGTGCGGTCGACTAATAAATTCAAACGGTTCAGTTAACTAATTCGAAANAGGACAAACCAGCTCTAATATAATGCGGTTTATTAAGGTGAAGCGGTGCAGTCGACTAGTAAATTCAAACGGTTCAGTTAACTAATTCGAAATGTCGAATTATATTTTTTAAAAAATTTAATGTTGTAAATATAATATAAATATATTAGAAATATTCTTTTAAAAAATAAAACATAGTTTTAAATATGAGTTATTTTACTGTTGTATTGCATATTTTCTTCTATTTCATGCTAAATTTCGTTTTAAATATATCTATTAATCTTAATATTGTATATTTAATTTATTTTTATAATTTTAATTTTTTTTCATTTTTTTTCATTTTCTTATGTTTCGATATGTTTTTTGTTTGGTTTTAGATCGATTTATATTTAATTTTTTAATTTTAATTTTTTTAAAGTATGAACCGGTTAACATAATCATAAAATTGATTCGAAATAATTTAGTTTAATGACTATATAATGGTTATACTTTAGGATATAGTGTCTAAACTGAACTGAACTACTTTAACGATTTGATAAGATTCAGTTCGATTCAACCATGAGCATCCCTAGCTGCACCCCCTTGGAACCCGACAAGCATTTTTTTTTCCCTCCCTTTTTTAGCCACTGGAATCCGGCGTGTAATGTTCGAATTTAGAAAGGTCAACGATTTAAGATGTGAGCTCAGACATCTATGTCCCATCATGCGAGCACTCTCCCACTTATATTCCTGTATCTTATTCTCCCAGGAAGCGAAAGCAAGGAATATCCGTTCCCCCGATGCCCGTATTCCCTTAGACATTATTCATTAGTCTATGATGCTTCCATTATCTCCAAGTTTAGAATAATACTCATTGTTCCTCAGGCGTTGAACTGTCGAGGTTCTTACGTGTTTCTTGTTATCCCCGGATACAAAAGCGGTTAGATCGAAGTCGCTCCACAGGTTTTAAGAATCAGATGAACCAATGCATGCAGCCATGATGTTTGCCTTTTTCTTCGGTCTTGTTTCCGATATATCTCTGGATATGAGGAGCAAGTGATAGTTTTCGGTCTCTACGGGGGGGGGAGGGGAAGATATATATATATATATATATATGCATTTTAGATTGGCTGAACTTCACTTAGAAACACTTGCAGAACTGACGTTAACGATCTGCAATAAATTAAACTTCGTGGACCTTATCAAAGTCAGCTCTCGAGAGGATTTAAATAGTCTATATTCTATCCCAGAGGAAACCAGTATAATTCTTTGTCGAACACTGGAATTTTCAGTCGAAGACAATCTAGCTGTTTCGATTTCAGGACACACTTCAACAGCATACAATGTTGGATAAAGCTTCACTCACTTTCATTGCTCTGCAGTTTTTCCTATCATTAGCCTGTTCTTTGTCATTTAACATGACCCAGTTTGATCCCAATGCGACCAATATAGTTTATGAGGGCGATGCTGCAGCAGAGAATGGAGCAATTGAGCTCAACCGAGTGGATTATCGGTTCCGGGTGGGGCGAGCCACATATGCTGAACCAGTTCGTATATGGGACTCATCCACCCGCTCCGTCTCAGACTTTACTACCCATTTCTCCTTCACCATCGGGGCCTCCAACTTGACCTTATCCAGCGGCGGTCTCGTGTTCTTCCTTGCTCCCATGGGGTTCCCAATCCCGCACAACTCTGCAGGGGGGTTCCTAGGCCTGTTCAATACCACGAGCACCTCAGTTTCAGCTTATAACAGCTGTTCAATCGTGATGGTTGAGTTTGATACATTCCCGGACAAGAAGTGGGATCCAAGCACGCAACATGTAGGAATAAATGTCAACTCGATTTCCTCGGCTGTTTATGCCACCTGGGATGCTTCATCCTATAGTGGGAAGTCTGCTAACGTTCGGATCATCTATAATTCAAGCATGAAGAGCCTTAGTGTGTTTTGGGCATACGATGGGAACTCAAGTGTCAAAGGCGAGATTTCTCTCTCCCACAGTGTCAATCTCGACGAAATCCTCCCAGAGTGGGTGGTTGTTGGGTTTTCTGCGGCCACGGGTGATTCCGCTGAGCAGCATACTGTTAATTCATGGGATTTCACATCTGACTTGGACGACAAGGAAAGTGGTGACGAGCATCGTAGGCTATTTAGAGTTCTCACAATAGTGATTGTGCTATCTTTCTTCTTGTTGTTGATCATAGTTAGTGTCTCTTGGTGGTTTGCTAAGAAGTGGAAAGATCAAAGATGGGCTACAGAAGGTCATAGAAGAGGAGGCATAAATGCGGGTTTGTACATAAATGCCGATATCGAGAAAGGAGCACTGCCTCGGAGATTCACTTACCAAGAGCTACGGGCAGCCACAAACAGGTTCTCAAATGACCGGAGGCTCGGGCAAGGCGGCTCTGGACATGTATACAAGGGAACTTTAAGCAGCCAATGCCATGTCGTTGCTGTCAAGAGGATCTTTGCCCAGTTCGAGAACTCCGAGAAGATCTTCATCAACGAGGTCAAGATCATAAGCCGGTTAGTCCACCGGAACCTCGTAAAGTTCGTAGGATGGTGCCACGAGCGGGGGGAATTCTTACTCGTCTATGAGTACCTGCCCAACGGGAGCCTTGACAACTTCCTGTTCGGGAGCAAAGGGACACTAGAGTGGGAAGTGAGGTACCGAATAGTCCTCGGGCTAGTTTCAGCACTGCATTACCTCCATGAGGACGCTGGCCAATGTGTCCTCCATCGGGATATCAAAGCTGCTAATGTGTTACTTGACACAGACTTCAGCACGAAGCTTGGGGACTTCGGGGTGGCGAAACTCGTAGACCCGCTCCTGAGGAGCCAGAAGACAGGTGTGGTTGGGACACTCGGATACTTAGCTCCCGAGTATCTGAACGAGGGGAGGGCCAGCAAGGCGTCGGATATATTCAGCTTCGGGGTTGTAGCTTTGGAGATTTCATGTGGAAGGAGGACCTACGAAGATGGGGAGTTCAGCGTCTCGTTGGTCCGTTGGGTGTGGCAGCTCTACGTGGGAGGGGCGATTCTCCAAGCAGCCGACGAGAAGTTGGAGGGGAAGTTCGACGAGAAGGAGATGGAGTGCTTGCTGATAGTCGGGTTGTGGTGCACGAACCCGAACAAGCGGGAGAGGCCGAAGGCAGGAGAGGTGATCAAGGTCCTCAAGTCTGAGACTCCACTGCCTGAGCTACCTCATAATATACATGATCAGGATTTCTATTGACGTCCCGCCTGACCCCACTCCAGCAATCTTTGGATTCTTTTTCTTCTGTACTTTCGTGCTGCTATGATCCTGGGACGCTTTAGACCTGCAAATGGTGCAACTTCAGCTCTCTCTGTATGACATTCATTCATCTAGCTGATGAAAGTTCGACTTTTGGTTTCTGGGTTGGGTTTCTCACCCGGTCAAGGTACGACATGAACCAATGTCACGAATGATTATAGAGGCGTGGGACATATTAAACTCAGCGGTAAGCTGTACGTAGGATCGCGTATGGGTGGATAGGTCCATCAAAGATGATCTTACTGAACATAAAGTCTTCGGAGTATAACGGAACTCCTGAGTTGGTCGGCGGTAATAGAACCTGAGGATCGCCTATTAAGTACCGGAAGTTCCATTCAAGCCTTTTTGTCGAGATCGTTGTATTAGCTTGTTACCGGAATTTTCCCTCAACTCAGGGCCTCATCGCCATAGGAGTAAAGATGTTGTTTGACTTAATCAGACTGGTGAACTAATGAGAGAACAAGAACAGCTGTAGGTTTTTTACTTTGAGCGGTAATGGTCGGTTTGAAGCATCCATAACAAGAAAAAGAGGTACTGGCAGGTTCATATACTCCATCAAAGCTAGAAAGTTCCATGCAATGATACCGACCTGTATCAATTCCTAGTTCCATTCCCGTTACTGTAATTTCGCATACCCTTTTTTAGTTTTTATTATATTATCTCAATCTAAATCCATGATTAACCAAACTGAATAAATACATGCACGGCATTGTAAAAGTAGTCCTTTGGGCTTCTGGATGCCACCGATGAACAATCCACCTTTTTGCAGGCTCAACATCGACGGGCCCGTCAATGGCAGGCCCGACTAAGGACCATGGAAGAAGTCGGCGAGTTCCAGCAGCATTGGCCCCGGAGTGACATCTGCTTTCACACTGCAACGGGCAATTCATTCAGGGTACAGCAGAAGTTCTCTCGTATATCCACGGCCGAGCTCACTTATTGAGTCCACCAAACAGGACGTCAACGAATCGGCTCACCTCCATTGGAAGTGATGAATCCGACAAGCATTATGGCCGAACTGCAAGGATTTATTTCTTTGGATGATTAGGTTTTCCTTACACTTGCATCCGGCTGAATATACTGATGCTGGATTTTCACCTAATGGCAGCTTTAACAGATTCTTAGGCTATGCTGNGTGCATCCGGTTGAATATACTGATGCTGCATTTTCGCCTGATGGCAGCTTTAACAGATTCTTAGGCTATGCTGCATGGAAAGGCTTTTGATTCTTGTCGACACCAGAGTCAAATTGTCTGCTGTCACGTTCGACGGCACCGCAGCATGTGTCGTTATCGACAAAGATTCATCTTGGGCAAGTCCGAGATCCCAAAACAGGCCCAGATTCGACCCAAAACAAAACGGCCCGACTATTTACACAAGAAAACTCGAAATTCGACTAGTTATACCACTAAGTGAGTTGGTTCATCATGCCCCTAAGCAATGTCTCCTATTCAATTCTCAAGATTGAATAAAATTTTTTATTGAGCCGTCCCGATTAAACCTGGATCGGTCAGGACTTTTCTGGGTGTAACATCGAAATAAAAGAGATGATTACCCGTCTTTCCATGTAGTCATTTTAAGCATCTCATTCAAATTTTTGTCTTTGGTAATCAAGATTTTAAATCCATTTTTTGGGTGTTACCTCGGGCAATGCATGTATTGAAGAAGGCATACGGTCTGTCCTTCGAAACAATTTCACATGATCCCCACCCCACGACGAGATGATGAAAAAGAAAAATATCGATCACATCAATATAATTAGCAATAAATATGTTAAGCACAGAGGTAAACTCTTGCATTACGGTTTATGATATGAAAGGAATAGTTTCCAGCACGGTCAGTGCTGCCCTCGGTCACGTATCGCCTCTTCAGTGACGATAGGACTGAGACCCCGGATCAAGTAGAGATTTATTTGAGTAGCTCTAGCTGCCACGGTTGGAAGTGGGTGCCCGGATTGAGGGGTTCTTCCCATAGTTTTTAAAACCGGACCGAGCCGGAAACCGGTGTAGGCATAGGTTTATGAATTCATGGGTCGGACCGGATGTTCAATGGGTTGNATTTATGGATTCATGGGTCGGACCGGATGTTCAATGGGTTGAACCGCATATTTAATAAATAATATTAATAATAAATTTTCAAAATATCATAATTTAAATATAATTTATAACAAAAATTATTAATATAACTATTACATTAAACAAATATTTAATATAAAATATAAATATAAACTTAGTAAATAAAATCGGTATATTATAATAGGTTTTTGTTGTTTTTTTAATTTTAAGTTAGCCAGTTTTCTCACGGGTTCAATTAGATTCACCAGTCGGATTAGGAACCGGGAACCGGCCAGTTCAATTGAAAATTTTCTCTTCGAATGTGCAATTGCATTTTTTTGTAGGAACCGGACTGGGTGAGTGGCTGGTTCCCGGTTGAACTGGTCGGCCCCCGGTCCGGTTTTTAAAACTATGGTTCTTCCTTCNGCCGGTTGAACTGATCGGCCCTCGGTCCGGTTTTTAAAACTATGGTTCTTCCTTCCCGCTGCGGCGAGGGAATAGGAGTTGGTAATCCCATCTGTCCTGGAGTTGTATCTGGGACGAGCCTGCCCGGTCTCATCTCGAACACAGGGACCAGTTATCCGGGATGGAAGAAGATGAGAAGCAGCCCCACCCACCCACCTAACGGAATAGTTAGAATCCAATCCCTTTAAATCTTTACCGAGAATTGGAGTTCATTATGAAGAACATGGATCATCTTCTAAAAGAAAACAGAACAATGAATTTGCATAATTTAGCTCAACAGGCAATGGTTGAGGCTTCAGAGAATTGTATTCCGACATTCACATATGCATCTTAGAAACTTAGCGACTCGGTTGTCACAGGCGTTAGCATTCCTGCATGGAAGGAGAATTCTGTCTTGAAACCAAAGGAAACAGGCCTCCTCCCCAACTCAAGCTGATGAAGCTTTTGGTCTCCTTCAAGTGGCTCGGTTGCCCTCTGCAAACATTCTCTTCTTTGTTGGACACCCAAAAGGTAATTGAAATGATCGGGAATGTTACATCTAAATTCCGGGAGTGCAAAATATTTTATCCAATTCCATCCTATATTGTGCTCAATATGACATTCGGGATTGCTTCTAGTTAACACGAATAGAGAATATCATAGCTCACAGTTTTGTCTGTTTGTTGGGATGGAAAACTCTGAATCGAAAACAGTAAAGTGGGGAAGAAGTTACTTAATTTAAAATTTTCGCTAATTTATTTAGAAAAAAGATAAACTCCCATGTTGGACACTTAAACATTAAATACTTAAACTTGAAGGATGAGGATGAAGATTTGCTGTAATAATATTATCTTTAATTTAATAATAATTAAATTATAAATTTAAATTTTATTATAATATTATTTATATTCATTTATCTTTCATTTCTCTTCTAAATTTATGGATATTATATATAATAAAAATTCCACTAAATATAAAATAATCTAAAAATTGGCAAATTACCTTTTTTTCTCATAAAAATCAAAAACATTATTTAAACAGTCTTAAATGGTGGTGAGTCCCTATTATACAATCTCTTACTCTCTTTATCTTTTAAACTTACCCAATTTTATCAAATTAATTAGAGATTTGAAAAAAGGAGTTTAATACAAGGATATTGGTCATACTATAATAATAAAATAATAATAATTTAATTTTTCATTATAAAATTTTTATATTTATTTACTTTTTATTGTAAATTTATGAGTTTATTATATAATATTAATGACTGGATTGAAGAAGAAATTGAAAGAGACAGCAGAACATAAAAAAAATTAAAACATTAATTTCATCATCAGGACTAAAAATATTTAATTTGCAAGGGAGACGCGGTCTGCTTGTTCGGTCCTTCGTCTTCCCTTCTGCAGGAAGAACGATCCTAAAAGGTATAAAGGTCTACTTCTCTCTCCTCGCCCGCTCAGTTGACCGCTTCTTCATCTCTCTCTCTTTCTCTAGAGCTCATTATAAAATAAACTACAGAGCAGTTGACGGAGAAATCCCGATTTGACCAGTTCCCGCAGCCAACCAAGAAGGAGGAGAAGAAGAAGAAGAAGAAGAAGAAGAAGAAGAAGAGCAGCAACAAACGACAACTCCTCCATCCCCCTGCGTTTATGTCATTTCACAATCATAAATACTTCGAATCTGAAACGAGAAAGGATTGTCTTCTGTGATAAAAAAAAAAAAAGAGAGAGAGTAAAGAACTCCTAAGAAAAGGAGGAGCCGGTGAGTAGAAAGAAACAGGGGAAAGTAAAATGAACGACCTCTTCTCCGGCTCCTTCTCCCGCTTCCGGAGCGAGAGTTCGCCAATCCACCCCGCCTCCGGGGGGGTCGAGCTGACCCCTCCCACTGGCGGTGGTGGAGGCGTCAACCTTGACAAGTTCTTCGAGGACGTTGAGTCCATCAAGGAGGAGCTCCGGGAGCTCGAGGCCGTGCAGGGGAGGCTCCAGTCGTCCCACGAGAAGAGCAAGACCCTCCACGACGCCAAGGCCGTGCGGGAGCTGAGGGCGAGGATGGACGCCGACGTGGCGGAGGCGCTGAGCAAGGCCAAAGTGGTCAAGGTGAGGCTGGAGGCTCTGGACCGGTCCAATGCAGCGAACCGAGGAGTTCCCGGCTGCGGCCCCGGATCGTCCTCAGACCGGACGAGGACATCAGTGGTGAACGGCCTGAGGAAGAAGCTAAAGGACTCGATGGAGGGCTTCAACCTCCTGAGGCAGCAGATTTCAGCGGAGTACAGGGAGACGGTGCAGCGTCGCTACTTCACCGTCACTGGGGAGAACCCCGACGAGAGGACTCTGGACCTCCTCATTTCTACTGGTACCATATGCAAATTTTACCAAGCAGTCATCATATTAGTCTTTTTAACTGCGTTGACTCGGGCAAGGCAAGAGCATCCAAGATGTGGTGATTCCATGTTTTTGGCAGTACAAGTATTTTTCCGGCTAAGTAATGCGAAGCTTTTGATCTATTATATAGATCCAATCTTCATTTCATCGGGGGAAAGCCAGAGTTTTGACAATACAAGCCCTTGAAAATACAAAGCTAAGACGATCTCATCGAGAATCGCTCGCATATGCAGGTGAGAGCGAGACGTTCCTGCAGAAGGCCATCCAAGAGCAGGGCAGGGGCCAAATCATCGACACGATCCAGGAAATTCAGGAGAGGCACGATGCTGTGAAGCAGATAGAGAAGAACCTGAAGGAGCTCCACCAGGTCTTCCTGGACATGGCGGTGCTGGTGCAGTCCCAGGGGGAGCAGCTCAACGACATCGAGAGCCAGGTCATGAGAGCTCATTCTTTCGTACAACGCGGCACCGAGAGGTTGCAGGATGCAAGAAATTACCAGAAGAGCAGTCGCAAATGGATGTGCTATGGGATCATAATACTCCTGGTCGTTATTCTCCTTGCAGTGCTCCTCATTGTGAAGATATTGAAATAGCCAAATCCATCGACCCGACTTTTTTTATTCTATAAGTCTTTGGAGATTGATTGATTTCTTTCTGTCCTTTGATATGGTTCTGCTTGTCCGTTTTGTTCTGTCCAGAATGCTGGATATACAATCCCCGAAGTTATGTCCCACTTGAGAAATCTCTTAAAACAATGAGCAGTCAGTGCTAAATCCTTCCACCAACTTATCAAGAATGCCATCGTGTATAAATCATAGTAGCTGACTAGCTCATGGGATGATAGTCCCGTGGGACTTATATTTGCATCAGTGACGGTAGAATGCTCGAACAAGAGCTGGCTTGAGTTTTCCATCCGTTTAACCGATGTGCCCAAAATTGCATCCAAACGTCAAAATGTCTCCAGTTGTGAGGTTAGGGGGCGACGCTAGATGCCAATTCGGAGCTCTCAGGGCTGCTCTCAGCATCTGTTCCCACGGCAGGAGGAGACGATGGGACTTAGCGAGATTCGGTTGGACAATATCATGTGTCTGGCGGTGGCTGGAAGGAGGGAAGATCGGTGAGCATGACAAATGGAATGAAGAAGAGCTTGGTGGAGAGATAGCAGAAGGCGGTGATTTCCATAACATGTGTGGTGCTGATATTATTATAGATGGCATGGATGACGAACGAAGTTCTGTCAAAATGGAACTCGAGATGGTATGGATGACAGTCCCACGAAGACCATTTTGCCAAACTTGGGAAAAACCGAGAATCCTTTTACTTCAGACTAAAGCTCTTCAGCATATTGCNAGGAAAAACCGAGAATCCTTTGTCGCAATCCTTCTAGTTTTTTTTTCCCCCTTTTCTGTTGAGTGACTTAGTTCTTCCACATTCTGCACAATTTGATTCTGAAATCGAATTTATTCTTCTGCATGTTTATGGTAGCTTCAGTAAAGTCTGGTGTCAGGCCGAAGTATGATCAAACCAATATAGTTAGGCCACGGCAACCAAGCCGCAGAACAAGGTGAGTTGAATTCCGTCCAGCTTCTTTTACCTAGTAGTATAAATCCACCATCTTCGATCTGAGTCTCACATTTACTTCAGACTAAAGCTCTTCAGCATATTGCAATCAGAGATAGTAGCATAAAGCATCATGAGCAAATAACACATTAGATCAAGTCCAGGGAATCCACAGCCATGGAGAACCATCTTTAGAACAAACTTAACATTGAAAACACTACTAGTATAAAACACAAGCAAAAACCAAATACATCCAGCTTGATCATCCGAAGTTTCCTGATAGGTTTGTTATTCACATCCCTTTATTATGTCAATCATCTACTCCTATTAGATTGCATTAAGGTGCCTCTCGCTTTGAACAAAAGACAAGCCCCAACGCAGGATGAGCCAAGAATGAATTGCCTATCCAAGCAATCAAATGGGGGGGCGGCCAATGCTCCAACAGAAGCCCAAAACAGATTTCTTGAAAGAAAACCATCAGACAGCTTCTCCATTTGGTTGCCCCGAAGGAAGTGGGAGTTTGGTGATGATGAGAGAACCCATACACCAACCCAACCCCTGATGGTTCCTTTGGTTTCAGACTTTTAGGTCACGGCAATTATCAGCTGCCGTGACCCAAGTGCTCGGCATCATAATACTATGACCAGTATCAATTATGCCGGAAACCGGGAGAAAGTGGAGAGGTGGACGTAGGAGACTCATCTGGAACCTGCCGAGATCTTCCTGAGCATAAGTATTGCTAGTGACCTCGTTGGATCTCGAGAGGCTCGTGATGGAACCACTTGCTTCTCTGGGTGAGCTCAGTGTCCCACTGTCTGACTGGAGGACTTCGGAGCTCTGAGAGCCTGTGGGCTGGAGTAGCTGATGCCCTTTGGAAACCTTTTTCAGCTTAGCTTCTCCTTTACCACTAGGCAAATTCTTTGCGTTCAGGAAGCGGCCTCCTGAGCCCCGTGGGCGGCGCATAGCATGAAGATGGCGTGATTCATGCATATAAGGCTGCAAGAGAAATTAAGTAGATGATCATCGAAAGGAACTTGCATATAAAAAGCTGGTCATGAAAGTAAATATTGTACAAAGCATTGGACAAAATAAACTGTCCTGGCAGTGACAGTTAAACAATCTATCCAATTGAATCTAGTCTGAATGATAAGGTGCTGCCACCATACTCTTTCCATGAAAAAAGAGGGACTTAATAGTGGAAATCATAAAAATTCCCCGATGTTATACATCTCCATACTAAGCTCCGATCATTGTCTACATCTCAACTCCAAGATCAGAGCATGTCCCTAGAGGCCATATTTCACCTTCTGAAGCTCCTTAATACTGGAGTTGCCTTATTTCAGGTGGCGTTTAGCCTCATTGCTTTGGACAGGCCCAAACTTGGGCGTTCATGTCTAGCCTCACAAGGCTGAGAAGGGGTTCAATGAGGAAGAATTTAATCGGATAGGCAATTTGGGATGTTGTCTGATGAAAACAGTCCACACAAGGATGAGGGAATCCTTTTGTGTTTTTCCTCCAATGTTCCATTTTGATTGAAAGTATATTGGAAAGGAAGGGACTGAGTCATTCTAACTGAAGTTGAAAACGCAGATTGCCACGGTCTTTACCGTACCCACGAGCCTTGGCCAGCTATCTATTGAAAAGATTTAGAAAAACATTTAAGGCCAAATTACAACTACCATCAGCATTCAGCAACTAAGGCTCATAGGAATTATGGAGAAAAACTCCGTGGAAATCATGCATAAATGAACTGTGCAAGTGAGTCTCATCACATTGAGGAATCTTACCTTCCGAACTCGAGTCAGTTTGTTCTTAATCTCGGCCTTTGCACGACGCTGGCGACTCCTCAAGATTGCATGGTACTGCTTGGGATTGACAAATATCGGGACATCATTGGTCCCAAGATCCATGGGTAGCATAATACGACCCTAGATCATAAAAACACAAGTTATTTGACAGAACTAAAATTTCCACAGTACCTTCTACCCTTGACAAAACGGTGGCAACCTTCCTCTGTATGTCATAACCAATGTTCTATTTATAAATATGTCCTTAAGTCCAATCCAAACGTAAAGAAATTCCTATACTAGTAATACAGAGGAGTCTCACCGAGAGTTGAGGTCCATGAGTTGAGAAGACTCCATAACATGGATCTACAGAAGGATATTGTGCACACATCTACATTGGATGGGCACGTAGTCAGAAATAGTATCATAAACTACCCAAACGAAATGTTTTTTTTCTCTTTGCTGTCAAAACAGTAAATTACCATTGACTGACTAAATCCTAGTTCAAATCCGGAGCAATATTCTGGTAGAGCTGCCTGAGATTTCAAATCATCCCCTGGATTCCTGGAGTCACCTGAAATTAGTAACAAATAACTTTGAGATCTAGACTCTGACCCATATAAGACACCAAGTCATGTTTGATACATTAGAATAAAATGTTATAGAAGGGAATGGATATGATAAAAATGCACTGGTATTGAAAGAAATGGATGGTTTTTTGTAAGAATCTTGAAAAGGAGACAGTGAGGACTTGAAATAGATTTAAAAAAAATTGGTGAAATGAACACTTAGAACTTTTTGAAAGCATACATATTCCATTAATAAGGAAAATATTTATACTAATATAATGCATATTGCAATTTTCAATAGCGCAACCAAACAAAAATATAAGACCAAAAGACATATACTCATTTGGTTCCCTTCCGTTCTTGAGCACAAAAACATAAGGAGACCCAAAAAGGATAGTTGAGAATGATGAACTCCAATCAATGGCAAAAGAAGAGGGGAAAAAACAATTGACAGCCACCATGACAATTAGGGCCCATACAAAAACTGAGAGAGAATGCACATGATGCCTGTTCTATAAATTTAGAACCAAAAGCACCAAATTCAAAATTCATAATTTTGTTATTTTCAGTTGCTAAAATAGGTACATTCTCAAATGATAGTAATTACAACCATAATAAATGGACAAATAAGAATGCCCTCAAAAAGCAGAAGGCTGCCCATAATCAAATCATTGCAAGCCTGGTGCACCACTTATTCCATCATGAATTTAGTCCAAATGAATTTTACTACTTCAAAAATACATTAATTTGTACAAAAGAAAAGTGCAATTTCAGGGGTCTTCTGAAGAAATTCCTTCTTTATTTCCTAGTTTTGCACTTGTGTAAATAGAAATTTTCAGTTCTAAAATCAGCCTTCCCTTTTGCCCATGTAGAGAAATAAGAAAATAAATATATGCTGACATGGTGTAACCATCGTCTAAAATACTCTCTCCACGCAGAGAGGAGTGCTGGATGAAAGCAAGCCTTTAACTAAGTGAAAACATACGCACTAAGTGAGTACTAACACCACTCGAATTCTCTATAACAGGCCTGAATTTATGACAGACGGTGTTGCTCTAATCAAACAACCGGAAATGCATCATTTCAGATCTTAATAATGAAAATAATCCGCTCACCATGCCTTATATAATTTCGTTAAAACCCTGTAATATCGTTGATAGTATATGGCGTAAATGTCCTTGCTTGTATTAATATTACTGCTATCAAGTAAATTACATAGTCTAACAAGTCTTTTCATCCTCATCTGATAACACATTGAACAGTCAGAGAAGTCGAAGAGAGCTGAGAATCAACCAACAAACCAATTCTCTCCGCTTTGGGAATGATACCGCCAAAACTAAACCCCCAAAGACAAACAGAAAATTGAAAAAGAGAAGGCGATATATATTTCTGTAACATCACCGAGCTGACAGAACTCAAGGCAAAGATTACCCGAAGATATGGTGAAGTGAGCAACGCTTCCTTTATCAGCATTTTGTTTTTGCTCCGATTGTTTTGAAGCAGCAAAGTGGTCCACAGACCTGTTCGGTTGAAGAGACTGAGCTCCATAACCAGCAGTCCACCATAGAGCAGGCGCAGTCGAAGAGAGCTGCCCAGCGGGATTGTGGAGAATCACTTCAGGCTCCTTAAAGTAGGGAGCTTCCATAGCCATAATTTCTTGATATTCTCCCCAGCGATTAGTCGAGCCAACTCCTGCAGTTCAGAATGGAATTTCTCAATATTTTGAAAAATCAGCAGACCTGGAATAAAAAAATTTCTTTGGGGATTTTCAGCCAGAGATCTTCATCAGATCGGTATCGCTGAAAGCGTGAAAACCAAGAACAGGCTCCTGTAGCGATTTCCATGACATCAAATAGCTCAGAAGAATGGACAGAGAGCACTACACGCACAACTGGATAATCTTTTGACACGATATAGAAGATAGAACCAACGAATCCAGAACCGATTTCACTGGTAAACCCAGAAAAGGAAAGTTTCCAAAACTTACAGCAACAACCAGTGATGGGAATCATTTTAGCAGGACCCAAAAAAGGGGAAAGCTAGAATGAGAGAGCTTACTGGTATGTGAATATGATGAAGCACCAGTAGGAGTAAAGGGGAAGGAAGTTGGAGCTTCAGGCGGAGAACCCCATTCGTTAGGAGCCGTGTCGGTACAATCTAAAGCACGAAGAGAGGGATAGAGGGGGCTAGCGTAGAGGGAAGGTGAGGAGGGGAGCGGGAGAGATGGGGGACCGAGAGACCGGAAATAAATGCTTACAAGTGTAATGCGAGCTCAGGGGAACCGGTCAATGGACTCTCGCTTTCATGGTAGGCTTTAGTATTCTGTGCGAATACAAAAGCGACAATGAAAACCTGTAGAGAGAGAAGAGAAGAAATCCATTGCTGCTCATCCTTTTATCACATATAATAATGTTGTCTGCCGTGTTTGATGCCCAAAAATGGAGCTTCGCTTTCCCCAATCTGTAAAATCGATTTCTTTAAGGCTCTCTTTGGATCGAACAGGAATGTCGCTCTGTCCAACTTGAGGAGCCTTTGTGCTTCACCATTTGGACATCCCTCACGAGGCAATCTGCACATGTTCCATACCGATCCTTCACGATGCTTTTCTATTTTTACCAAGAACAGATTACTTCTTCCATCTAACCGATTGAAATGATGAGTACGGCTTTCTGTACCTTTTTTGCCTTCTACTTTATGATCCCCTTTATTGCCCCAAAAGGGTTATCAGGTAAAAGGGAAGGATGGGAAGTGAAAAAGGACCAAACCAACACAGCAGAATCTGAGCAGTCTATGCGGAATTAGAAATGATAGGAAAGGGGAACACAGTATCCATAACAATTGTAATACTGTATTACTAACTTTTTTGGGGGCGTCTCAGTTATCCAATCAGTGTGCTACTAAAAGATACAGGACATTCTTTCATGATAGGATCGTACATGATACGGCTTGCACCACAAAATACCGAGATAATCAGGATTGCTTACCGCCTGGATCATTATATGGATAGCTTCTCCCGGCTCTGTTTATCTTTTAACTCTTACTCTCATACTTATTATTATGTCGAGACAGTCATGGCTTGTAAGGGTCTCGTCATATCTGGTCAATGTTTCACGGATGGGTCGATCCTGCAGGGAAGATGCCTGACAACATTAGCAATCGGATGCTGGAACTGTTAAGTCTTTCAGCTTCACTGCAGTCTCGTATCTTGTGTTTTTATTCAACATTTACCGCAACAAGTTTCCAGATAAAATGACAAGGACCGCTGGCCTAAACCAAAACTTATTCCTCAATTAAGGAGTCGCCCTCAATGTGTATCATTGGAGCCTTATGGGCCATTCATAGTTAGATCGTGGTTGTTCGATATACCTTATCTTATAATTATGATATCTTGGATTACTAGTTCATGATTGGATAATTTTATCCCTTAATTACCTACCCGTCTAAAACATGAATTAATCAAACCCACCAAGCTTCCAAAACATCTAATGTGTATGAAATTTCTGATCCCTTCTCAATCCTTTTCGTAAATATGTGTGGTATAGATACATCTATAGAGACAATTTAGAAGTTATTACACCATGGAAATGGTCAACCTTAATACAGCGCTGAATATTAAGAACCTGCAAGTGGGTATCTGTGTACTTCCCCTGCTCGGTGAACAGATCAGCGAGTTACACAAGCCGATGTGCGACGAATGCTCTTAACTGCGGCCTTTGGATCGAACAGAAGTGGTTTGCTCTAATAACGTTACTCTTGACTGGTAATTAACAGGTATTTCATTTAATTCTAGCCGTGAACTTCCTTTATGGACTGACCTACTCCATTCTTTTCCATATTCCTTCAGATTTACACGCCTTTTTTTAATACAATTTATTGAACAAAAGAAGGAATTTATTCTAATGGAAGGTTGCCGAATTGCATTTCCTCTCATATCAATTACGATAAATATATATGAGGAGGGTTTTGTAGCTTTACNTATGATCCCCTTTATTGCCCCAAAAGGGTTATCAGGTAAAAGGGAAGGATGGGAAGTGAAAAAGGACCAAACCAACACAGCAGAATCTGAGCAGTCTATGCGGAATTAGAAATGATAGGAAAGGGGAACACAGTATCCATAACAATTGTAATACTGTATTACTAACTTTTTTGGGGGCGTCTCAGTTATCCAATCAGTGTGCTACTAAAAGATACAGGACATTCTTTCATGATAGGATCGTACATGATACGGCTTGCACCACAAAATACCGAGATAATCAGGATTGCTTACCGCCTGGATCATTATATGGATAGCTTCTCCCGGCTCTGTTTATCTTTTAACTCTTACTCTCATACTTATTATTATGTCGAGACAGTCATGGCTTGTAAGGGTCTCGTCATATCTGGTCAATGTTTCACGGATGGGTCGATCCTGCAGGGAAGATGCCTGACAACATTAGCAATCGGATGCTGGAACTGTTAAGTCTTTCAGCTTCACTGCAGTCTCGTATCTTGTGTTTTTATTCAACATTTACCGCAACAAGTTTCCAGATAAAATGACAAGGACCGCTGGCCTAAACCAAAACTTATTCCTCAATTAAGGAGTCGCCCTCAATGTGTATCATTGGAGCCTTATGGGCCATTCATAGTTAGATCGCGGTTGTTCGATATACCTTATCTTATAATTATGATATCTTGTATTACTAGTTCATGATTGGATAATTTTATCCATTAATTACCTACCCGTCTAAAACATGAATTAATCAAACCCACCAAGCTTCCAAAACATCTAATGTGTATGAAATTTCTGATCCCTTCTCAATCCTTTTCGTAAATATGTGTGGTATAGATACATCTATAGAGACAATTTAGAAGTTATTACACCATGGAAATGGTCAACCTTAATACAGCGCTGAATATTAAGAACCTGCAAGTGGGTATCTGTGTACTTCCCCTGCTCGGTGAACAGATCAGCGAGTTACACAAGCCGATGTGCGACGAATGCTCTTAACTGCGGCCTTTGGATCGAACAGAAGTGGTTTGCTCTAATAACGTTACTCTTGACTGGTAATTAACAGGTATTTCATTTAATTCTAGCCGTGAACTTCCTTTATGGACTGACCTACTCCATTCTTTTCCATATTCCTTCAGATTTACACGCCTTTTTTTAATACAATTTATTGAACAAAAGAAGGAATTTATTCTAATGGAAGGTTGCCGAATTGCATTTCCTCTCATATCAATTACGATAAATATATATGAGGAGGGTTTTGTAGCTTTACTTAGCCAGAAACCTTAGGTGACATCAGTAAGGGGGGCCCTGCGACTTATTCCAACGGCTAATAATTATTGACATAAAGGCCCTAAACAGGGAAACCCTAGACGAGTCCCACCAACCAGGAGAAATGTGAAGGAAAGAGCCACACGAGGGATCAGTAGGCGTAGCTACTTTGCGTACTGCCTTTGTAAGTGCTTGACTTGTTATATATATGTATAGAGCTGCAGTGGGTCTCCATGTATTGTCCATTGTCGAGGTAGGTTTAGAGGGGTTGAGCTAAAGAGAACCTTTAACCACATGCATGGGTAGGGTAAGCCCTAGTCCCTCCTTTGCGTTATCATCAAGTTTCATTGATCCATCAATTAGGAAAGTTGTTTAAAAGTTATGAAATGAAGACAATACCAAGGACTTTATCCCTGTATAGCGTCTAGCACTCATCGAAAAGCCCAGTAGTAATGTAAAATAAGTATCGAATTCCAGATTTTATCTAAAAAAATATAGTATCATCCCATTTCAATTAAACTATTAGTCTCGTGTGGAGTGTGGAGTGGGAGATGATTTCCTCCATCATTTAAAATTCTCCATGCTAATTGACAAGATATACGATCGCTTCAAGGGTGGAGCTAAAACCCTAATAAAGTGAATTATAAAAACTACATGAATCTATGGAACTCAAGGGTGAATATCATATAATATATATATGTTTATGTATGTACGTACCCCTTGTATGTTGCAAAAGAAGCTAATTACGACATTCTACATACCAAAGGGTCAATATATGTTATTACAAATTACACCGCATCTCAAGAATGTGCCATTTATCTATAGAATTGATTGATTGGAAGGGACTTAGCCAAACACATGTCCTCTGAGACATAAACAACCGCGTATGTTCTCCCCAGTTGGGCGCGGAAATTTATATATCCCCCCAAGCATATAATTGAGTATATGAAACATTGACACGACAGGAACAGCTCTTATTTTACGAGCTAGAAATTAATTGATTTGGGTGAACTAAGTGGTTACAGGTTCGATGATTTAATTACTGGGTATCCATATCATCAAAATGTCGTAGTATTAGGTGCACATGATCTGTATGATCAGCTAATTCCTTCCCTTTCATCTATCTTTGCTTGTTTTTTAAACCTTAATATACATATTTCTCAATATCGGTGGTATTCGACACCGTAATAACTAACTAATTCATCGAGTAGTGTATTGTACAGTTCGGAGTCGACCGTCGACTCCCATCCCGAGAGCTTCAAATCATAAATTTAATATACTGCATATCGTCAGTTTACAAGCAAGTTGAATTCTTCGTTAGTATATGCTATTTACTCTTTTTTTCTTTATTTAGTTTGCGTTAAAAGAGAGAAAGATGAATGATTTTCCGGAAAATCAAATTGCAGGAAAATTAATCCTACTTCTCCTTAAAAATCGACTTCGACAAATGACTGTCAAGTGGGAGCCCGAGTCACCTGTCAGATTCGCATTTCTCCATCCATCAGTTGATAAATTCGTTCAAACACTTTTCATTCAATGAATTCATTAATGATTTGTGAGATGGTCCTTCTTCTTCTTCCTCCCATATTAAACTAACGAATGTAATTTTTTTTCCATCAGACTCTCTTGGTATTCAGAATTCTATCAAATACTGACTAATTCATATTCGAATCAGATCAATTTACTTATTAATATAAATTATTTTAAATTATAAGACTGAAATATGAGAGTTCTTTTTTAAGAGAAAAAGATATTAGATTACCCAAAAATATTTATAAAAGATGAGTATAGCTTTCTCTTCTTTTTTTTTTTTTTTTCATTCTACTTTATGATCCCCTTTATTGCCCCAAAAGGGTTACCGGGTAAAAAGGAAGAATGGGTAGTGAAAGGAGACCAAACCAACATAACATAGCAAAAGTTGAGCAGTCCATGATTTCCTTTAAAGACAATTAATTCGAAAACGCACAAACTTCACACGTTCTGTCAATTCTATTAAAATTATCAATTTTGATCAAAGTAGTCATTAAAATTCACGTCTTCACCACTCCTACCATGTTTCCCATATTCTATAAAGAGATGCTAACGGAATATACAAATGACTTGCCATGTCAGATGTTAACGAAAAATATTAATACCGTTAGTACTCATAATATTTTATAAAAAAAAGTAATCATCGTATATATTTAGACGAGTATTGATAGTAATGTATATTTGATAAAGAAGGGGAAAATATCATAATTTTTCGTACATTTCCCCTTTTCTATATATATATATTTGTGGTAATGAGATGGAAAAACAGGAGATTAAAGTATTTAGACATGTACATATGCACTACATGGCTGCTACCTTGCCCTCTCTTCAAACCTTAGGCAAAATCTGGCGGTCCTTGTCACAGGTCTCTCCCTCGCCATTCAGACCTTGCAATTTTCTTGTTCATGTGAATATTTATGCTGCTCTTTAGGAACTGTTAATTTGATCGGGTATCTTTGCGCTGACTGGATATATTTTCATGTAAGATTCATAATTAAAAGATTTTAATTAATTAAACTCAAATTCAAATTAACCGCTCCGAATACTCTTATTGTACAATAAGAGGAATGTGGATAATAATAAAAAGAAAAATTATTAACTTAAAATTGGACTAATTATCCTCTTATTAAACTTTCAAATAAAACTTTCAAATAAGTAATTTAACAAAGTTGATAATTTTTTTTTCCAAAATAATGTGCTGCTGCAAATCAGTTTGCCGATGCGGGCTTTTAAAAGAATATTTTTTTGCGTGGTGTAAAGAAGTATTTTTTTGTGGGCCCTTTAAAAAAAGCCTCTCATGGAGTTTGACGTGTGCCACGTGTAGGGTGGATGACGAGATTGGTGCCTAACTTTGGAATGCACGAGTGACGAGGATGTGTACCCCCACCCCCCACCAATAAAATTAATGAAAAAAAAGGAAAAGCTATAAATACTAACAAATTTTAAAGGTTTTTTTGGTTACAACCATATTAAAAATTTTATTTTATATAGGTGAATATTATGAGTGGAGCAAAATACAAAAACCTGGAATTGGAAATTTTTTAAAAAATGCAACACCTAAGAATAAAAAATAAACATTATTTAATACAGTGCTTAGATTTTAAAATGAAAAAATAATATATTTAATGGAATTGATGAATATATCCATAATTAAAAATTTTATTTGAAATTCAAGTGGGTACTTAATCAAGAAAAGTCAACCCACTGATTAATTAGATATACGAGAATAATTACTGATTATCAGAGTGGAACAATCCGTGGTATTGCACTGCATATATCAAATTAAAAGGCTGGAAAGACAAAAAAAATGAAAAAAGAAAAAAGAGGAAAAGGCCAAGTCCCCATGGCATGCGTCGGACAAATCGTCATGACAGCTTGCACCTTTTCTAATGTTGCTCTTGCTATAAATATAAAAAATTCGATCATGGCAATTATTAATCCGTTTTAATATTATTATATAATTAATCTTCATCCCCAAAAAAATATATTATTCTCTTATTTACGATGAGCTAGCACTTTCTCCTAACTAATGTGACAACTGATGGACCAACTTAGATGAAAATCGAGGAGACTCAAAAGGGGTTTCCTCCCTGGGATGGATCCTATTTCGAAGTGCTCAATACATATTCATTAGACCTTCCGGAATTTGAATTCGTAATAATAAGTGCATACCTTCAAATTTGGATGATAACGAGAAATTATTTTATATCTCTTATTTAAAAAAATTAATAGGCGATCATGATTTTTTCATTAAAATGGTATTAAACAACATATATATATATATATATATATATAATATTTGATTTTCCTTCACTTTTTGGGTGAAATCGACAATAAAGTTAGTACGGGTTGGATCTAATGGGGTGGCCACTACTGAAGGAAGTGGATTAGCCTCTTCATAATCTCCTTCTTTATCTCCTAGTGGTGATATTGGATTGTGTTTAAGATAAATATTTATTGTAAAAAACATTCAATAAAATCTCCTCTCCCACCTTCACCAGTCACTCACAAATTTTGCATTCGATATTTGTTAATAAAACTCATTGTGCATATTAATTATCAAATAAATCTATCGTTACTGATATAACTAATCATATGGTCTATTTTGATTTTTTGCCACCGAAATAACTCCAACACTCGACCAATTGTCATCAAATTAGCCCACAGGTCGTTATGTAGGAATTTTTTTGGGTAAAAGCAACCTGCGGAGGGATGAGTATAAAAATATTATTAAGGACTAAAATATTTGTTAAGTAAAATATTAAGGACAGAATGGTAAATTTACTATTTATTCTTCTATCTCTTCCCGTATCATTTTTAAAATTACAAAAGTTTTTCAGTGATGAATTAATAAATTAATAAGATATTATAATATTCTTACGATGATGGAGGGCCAACATAACATAGTGGGCTGAGGCACAAGTTATTATTATTATCTATTATTTTTATTTTTATATAATTAATAAAATATCAAGCGCGCCCATTAGAGCTAATTATATGATAGGTCGGGCAACTAGTGAGATATGTGATAGTTTATCGCTGTCGTCAGGCCCGTCACCGATCACTTCTATCGATAAAAAAGATCACCTTGGCCCTTACGAACCGTCGACTGAGTCAGATGGTCCCGGCATCAAATAATAACGTCGTATATATTAATCATCGAAGGGGAAAAGGAAGATCAAAACAGTTTATTTACTGATCGATTATACCAACGAATTTCCTATAAGTTATCGGTATATAATTTCCCGTGACTTACGGCTGAGATCCACGTTACTCACCCTTTTTATATACATTGAAAAAGGTAAAAGCCTTTAGTGGGTGTTTTCTTAGGACAACTTGCCATAATGGTCCCGAACGTGCCAAAATAACACAAATTTATGAATTTTTTTTATTTACTCTCGTGTAAGATATTCGATTTTTGTTCTGACTAATCCTATATCCTAATGTATCACTAAATATACCATAAATCAAGTGGCAAATCAATGGGAACATAATATGGACAGTTGATTTGAAATGCGGTGGTCTCCAAATGTTGGTAGAGGAATCAAACCGGGTCTCCTTCCGCCTTAACCACGAGGTCAACGCCCCTAAAGTCAACGCACGAGAATTTAAGTTTCTCCAACTTTTTTTTTATTTTTTCCTAGTAAAACAAGAGATCTTGAATGTAAATACATTGATTGGCCAGTCGCCGATAAATTAATAATATATAATACGCTGGATTCAATGCTTAAAACTCTCGGGATCGATATTTTAGGAATTCATAGCTGTCCTAGATTGCATAATATATTATCCGAGATATTAGTCAATTATTATGATATCGAACATGACCTATATATAAAAAAAGTTTATAAAACTTTAGATGGTGAAATGGCATGGAGTTTGGTAATTCTTTTTTTTTATATAAAAATTATCTTAAGAGCATGCGAGCCCGCCGACATCTCCGTGTCTCCCGATTGACGGCAAAATTAAGTAGATGCACATTGTTTTTCAACCGCACCCCATTTCATAGATTTCATCCATTTGGTTTTTTAGTCCTCTAAATTTCGTTGATCAATCATCTCAGTCCCTGAAGTTGCAAGCTGGAGAAAACCGAGCCGTGCATTTTAGGGATGAAACTAGAACAGACCGTCAAACTTTAGGGATTAGACGGAGACAGCTCAAAATACGAGATTGTTACTTTTCTCGTGGCAATTTATCTTCTCTAATGTTTCTTCGAATGAAAGCGGAGGTATCTGGGCGAACATGTCGTGTTGCATCGTGTTAACAAAGTTGCAGATGAAGATGATGGCGGATTTAGCCGAAGTGGCTCTTCGTCATGAGTGTGTGATCGGATTAGCCAGATGCAGGCCATTTGGGCCGAATTAACTTGGAGGCCCATAAACAAATGGAGCCCATTTCGGTCCAAAGCCCATTATAAATAAAACGAAAAAGAAAAAGAAATAAATATATTTCGGTGTTGGGAGTCAAAAGTACGACGCCGCTTTGAGGAGAAATCCCTGTCCCATGCACCTACCAGTCGTCGCGGCGCCAACTGCACTCAGAGTTTAACCAGGTGTGTGGTTCCTCGAGCACTCCATCATCAGAGCTCTCGATTAAATCGATCGCCTGCTAAATCTGTGTCACCCGATCGGAGAATTGAGGTGCTAAGTACGGAGATGATGCAGCTGATGAAGATTGCGGAGTTGTCTCTCTGCCTCTGCCTGGTGGTGGTGCTGCTGCTGCATATGGCTGAGGCAACCGAAGTCAGCTACTGCGGTGAGTCTTCTCCATTCATCCTCTTCTGTCCTCACCTCTCTTTCTCTCTGCATGCTGGCTAGCTAGTCTTATGCTTGGACTGATGGTTCTCTTGAGTCTTAGTGGACTTGCCGGCTGAGCTTCTCCTTCTCGCGGCCTTTGTGTGATACTGCAAGAGATTGAAATCTTATGCTCAAATCGCTTGAGTATCGCCAAGTTTGATCATCTCCTGTTCTGATTAGCTGATGGAGAAATGCGTGTGTACTGTGTGTCATTTATATGGTACTGTTNATCGCCAAGTTTGATCATCTCCTGTTCTGATTGGCTGATGGAGAAATGCGTGTGTACTGTTTGTCATTTATATGGTACTGGTCATCGCGCGGAGCTATTCGATTGGTTAAAACTAAAAGCGTAGAATTTGAAGAACATAGAGGTTGATGGAGGATATGTTGACCTGAAGTGTAGATTTTCTGCTGCGATGCGATGATTAACTAATAACTTTGCTCCAAAGTCTTTTATGGAATTGAGGTACCATTTGTATGCTACCTAATGACCATTTTTACTCGTGGTATGTGTGAATCAATATGCTGATAGAGGATATGGTGCCACTTGGTATTGGTCGTAAGGAAACTTTCTGGAGGTGCTCTGATGTTACGCTGGAATGCATGGATGCTGATATAGCTCTTTGATCTTCGTGATGACTATAGACAAAAAGACGGAATATGACGTCAAGGTCTCGGGTGTCGAGATATCCCCCAATCCCGTGGCAAGAGGGCAGCCTGCCACTTTTAGTATTGCCGCGACCACAGGTACGACTAATTCAGCCTCCTCCACTTCAGGTTCTCTGTTTTTATGCTGACTGCCAATGATTCCTCCTACTTTAGCTGCTATCTTAAAGATCTGCTAGCCTGGGTGATCCAGCGTGTGCTTGATTTATCAATGCCGATTGAGGAATTAGTGATGTCACTTATTTTTCTGCTTTTGCTCAGGGTTGCTTGCTTTTCTCTTTGGAAATATTTTGATCGATGAGAAGTAGGGTTGCGTGCTACATCTTCATTAATGCCATCATAGAGCTATTTCGTATAGTGTTGTTCCAGAAGTCAATCATTTTTTTTTTTCTGGCCAATACTTAACAAACGTGAATAGGTTAACACTTTTTGGCATTGTTCCTTTTCTCTTTTGGCATCTGCTTTTGCTTACTGGTTCTTACTTTTTTTTTTCCTGATCAATGAGAAGTGCAATCGCATGCTACATTTTGATTGGTGCTATACCCATAAGTAGAGCTACTACTTAATAGTATTACAATTACTCCAGAAGTCACTATTATTTTTTTTGGGGGTCAACTTTAACAAGTACGCGTAGTTAGGTATTCTTCTTCTTTTAACTAAGATGAGTTTGATTTGTCTCTTCTAACATCACTACTGCAGGGGAACCGATCACTGGGGGTAAACTGGTGATCGATGTCTCATACTTCGGATGGCACATTCACAGCGAGAATCATGACCTATGTGCAGAGACATCTTGCCCTGTATCAGAAGGGGATTTCGTGGTTTCTCACTCACAAGTCCTCCCAGGGTTTACTCCTCCCGTAAGTTATTTCGGATAATATTATTCATTGCTGCATGCTCTTGAAAGTAAAATTTTGGTTTGAGCCTTAGTTGAATGCGCGGTTGCCTTTTTAAAGAACCGGTATAATTTCATTGATGAGATTAGTTTCACTCGAGGCCTCTGTTCATCACCTCTTGTTCAACATGTGCAGGGCTCATACTCCCTTAAGATGAAGATGTACGATACAGCGAACCGAGAGTTAACATGCGTTGGGTTTGATTTCAGCATCGGGTTCATATCATCTGTCTCCGATAGTTGAGTGGCTGGATCTCCGTTACTGCCCGTGGGTTGTAGTATGTCAAAAAAGCAGTGCCTTTGCTGTCAGTCGACTTTCAAATATGGAGGTGCGTTGTTTTCACCGAGTCCCAGCGTTTAGAGACGCCTGCCGATCAGTGTTACCGCCATGTCCTAGTATACTACTTTTCTAGTGTAGACCCAGTTGAACCTTGTTATGAATCGTGCTAGAGGTTACATTATGGACCCAGTTAAAAAAAGTCAGCCAGCTCAAATGATTTGGAGTTGGACAGTATGGAATTTACATAGTTCGACGACCGGGGTCGAATTCTAATCCGCTAGGCATATGTCGGCAAGTTTCTGTGGAGAAGGTTCCATCACAATAAAAGGGGAACATGAAGCCATTTCAAAAGCTTCGTATAAGGTATTACTGTGCTGGACACACGTTATCCGACAGTGCTCCGACTGCTCGTGCCCGGGGCGATCTCTCCACCCCGGGCGGAGAACTTCATTCATATAATTTAGCTGTTTCAGTTGGTTTCACTAAACTTTAGCATTAGGGATCCCTGTCGGGTCCCTATCTAGTTATTGAGGAGGCATGTGGAGAAGTACTGTATGGGACTCCCCCTCGAATTGAACTTTAGAAGTTGTCGAACCCTCCCTCTAACTACCATCGGCAGCAGTTCCTTTATCCAGAATGAAGAGAAACTCAACGACATTTTGGCAGCAATCGACGGCATTAATATCAACAACTCGTACGATCATGAATATTTCCAGTAGAAGTGTGGCATCGGCATGATCTCGATCATTCAAATTAATAAAACTCATGTCTCTTTTATATCTCCGATTGGTAGGGACGGTATCCTGCAGGAAAGATTGGCAAATAAAAAATAAAAGAATTATTCAACAAATGTTAACGGGCACAGGGACACGACAATCATCAGCGTTGCTAGGCGATGCTGCGGGCTGCTGCTCCTCATAGAACTTGACTTCTTGTCCCAGGATTGACAAGTATCGGGGTGATTACTGTTTCAGGATCCGAGAGGATAATCCTGGATGGAATGTTTTGCCTTGCGTCCTCTACATTGTCCCAAGAACACGTAAAGGAAAAAAAAATTCGTGAAACCAGTCGCACGTATGCTCCTGTCTAAAATGTAATTTTGGTTGCAGCAGAACTTGAAAATGGGAATAAGATAATCTATCTCACAGGAACTCTCGGGACCTGCAGACCATAGTTTTGAAAACCGGACCGGGCTGACCGGTTCGACCGGGAACCGGCCACTCACCTGGTCCGATTCTCATAAAAAAATCTAATTATAATTTAAATGCNTTGAACCGGCCGGTTCTCACTCGAACCAATAAGTTCAATTGAACCGATGAGAAAACCGACTAACTTAAAATTAAAAATAAAAATAAAGCCTATTATAATATACTTATTTTATTTTACTAAACTTATATTTATATTTTATGTTGAATCTGCGATTAGTATTATAATTATATTAATGATTTTGATTATAAATTATAGTTAAATTATAATATTATATCAATTTATTAAAATATTATAATATTAAGCATGCGGTTCGACCCATTGAACCCCGGGTCCGATCCACGAACCCATACCTTGACCGATTTCCAGTCCGATCCGGTTTTAAAAACTATGTTGCGGACTCTTCCGTCCGAGAAACAACGGGACGTGNATTTCCAGTCCGATCCGGTTTTAAAAACTATGCTGCGGACTCTTCCGTCCGAGAAACGGGACGCGGAGATCCCAACAGGGCCTTTCACGGCATCTCAACCCGCACGCGCACGGCTTGGGTTGCACGACAGGACGTCCCTTCTTCGAATAAGGATTCCCCGTGTGATCAATGCGACTGGTTCATCTGAAAGTTTCAGATGCGCTAGACAAGTGTGAGAGAGACCAGAGCAAACAAGAGAAGGTGAAGTAAGAAAGAATGCCCCCCCGCGAGGAGGTACCAGTGAGACGAGTCTCCGATACATCATTCACACGTCATCTCGGATTAGCTTCTCTCTCTCTCTCTCTCTCTCTCACACAGTGTGTTAGCCTCGTTGACATCGCTCGCTGATAGGAGATGCTGACTTAGTAGAGAAACAGGAAATGTCAGTAGTTGTTAAACCCTCCCTCTACAGCTTCTGGATGGTTGGGAAGTTGCCTAGGCTNAAACAGGAAATGTCAGTAGTTGTTAAACCCTCGTTGCCTAGGTTGTTTCTTCCTCAACCTCACCAGCCTCAGTAGTTTCGTCCATGCCTTCAGTCTCCTCTGCCATTGCAGTGGCCTCAATCCGCTTTGAGATTCCCGTGTAGTGAAATTCGATCTGAAGCCTGTGATGGAGAGGAGCGGAAGCCACAGTCAGGCCCTTCTTCATATCGGCCTGGAGTTCCCTTATGGGGATTGCTGCCAAGAAGCTCTTTACGTACTCCTTGCACGATTCCTTTCCTCGGCACACAATCTCCACCTCCTCCTCTTTACTCCCCTCGACTGAATCTTCCCTGGCACTCTCTTCCTTGGGACTTGCTGCATTGCATTGCGGCTGTTGACTGCTAGGTCCTCCCAAGGTTGCAATCTCTTCGGATGATTTCTCAATATTTGCAACTTTGCAGATTGTTGTATCCTTGTCGAATTTGAGGATGTAAGCTTGATTGCAACCCTCATACAGCCTCTCCCCTAATGTGTCAATAATATAGTAAGCTTCTGATTCGACCTTGAGGACAAAAAAGTGGTCGTTCCAACTGACTATATAAATATGAGGCTCGCTGTCACCGGAGCACTCAGATCCCAAGCCGCTGATCTCATCCCAGATTTCATCAAATGACATGGCCCCATGAAGAAAGTCGAAAGCCTCCTCATCAATCCCACCAGGGTGGAAGAAGCCTATGAACGACTTGCTAGGTACAACAGAGAGTGGGCGAATCTTGGCTTGGACAACAGTTTCAAGATCAAAGTGCTTATCGGGGAATCTTTCCCGATGAGTTTCATTGTCACAGAGATTCCTCCACTCAAGCGACCCATCTCTGATCAGACTGTCGAATTGAGACTTTATGGGCATTAAGTCTGGGTTCACTTGGAACCAATTGGCAATAACAGCCACTAGAGCAGTGCAAGCACTCTCACCAGCAGCTCTTTCGCTCCGCTGGTCGATGGAGGCAAAGAAAACTGGAGTCTGAAGCTTCATATGCCCATCACGACTTATAACCTCCTTTGTCTCCCAACAGCCAATGGCAAAATTGTCGTCTCCAAATTCAGAAACTGAGGATCGGTTTGCAGATGAATCATCATCAATCTTATTCCACTGCCAATATCAAAGCCAAGGGGGCAACAAGATTAACTTCCATACAATAGAAAGATCAATTGGGAACCCATGTAGCGTGTAACCAAGAACATCTGTTTTAACGGAAAAAAAATGAAAAGAAAATGCTCTAATCTCTCTGGGAAATCAGTTTCAATTATGTTTTCTTGAAATGTAAAGGAATAATAGAGAACAGAAAAAGAATGCACGGTTTCACTCAATGAAAATTTTCATATGCAAGCATGTAACTTGGGAGGTGATGCAGCACATTTCCTTATTTAAAATAAAGCAAATGTAAAGTATTCCACAGAAATGTCATTCCAACAACTTGTAAGTGTTTGCAGGAGATTAAATTCGTACAACAAAATGGCGGAAGGCAAATTATAAGAAAACTCAAAAGCCAATTTGTTACCCAGAAAGCAAGAGATTCATCGGAGCTAAGCTGACGCCGATCAAAATCAATGTCATCCCCCCCTTCTTCAGCAAAGGCCTTCTTCAGGAGTGGCTCTCCTCTAGCCTTTGGGGACCTAAAACTTAGTTTCCGTTTCCTCCATGACAATATCCCACGCTTTGAACCATTCACTTGTACCTGCTGAGACACTGAAGTAGAAGGATCCTCAATAGGCAATGATGTTCCCACATCAGATAAACGGTAACTGTAGTAGACCCAATCCTCATCTTCACCACCAATCCTTCTGTTTGAATAGAATGGTCCCCTGGCATTATTCACATAAGCGAGGGTGCCATAATGAAAGGGTTTTGTTGTTCCCTCCTGGGACTTTCCTCCTTCAGAGTCATTGTGGGAGTCAGTGTCATAAGGTAAATTGAACTCGCCACCCTCAGTCTTACCTGAGGAACGGGAACGGCCCTCACTGGAGTCCTCCATGTGAGAGGCCTTTTTAGCCCTTTTAACAGAGACATACCCTGTTAATATTTTCACCCTTCTAAGACCAGCTTTTAGAACGGACAACTCATATTTTGCAGCTGTAGCGGGTTCCCCGCCATTTGATGAACCAGGCCTAGGTATGATTGCCCTCTGATCTGGTTCCACGGTTGCCTGAGAGGTTCTCAGCTCTACTAAGCTTAGCGATAACTGCAAGATTTGAACTCTCATTCAGCAGCTGAGAACAAAGCACAATGAAAACGAAAATAGAAGAAGACAGAATAACATACGCTGAGCAGTGGAGAAGAATCTGATGAACCACTTTGGTTTGTAAGAGGGATCCTCAAATTGAATTCCTTCTGTCCTTCTGCAGATGCAAACTCTGCAAGATTTACTGACGCTGTACCTATGATGGGAACCTTATTTTTCACCCCTTGGTCAATGCCCTGGAACAAAAACGACAGTAGCAAATTATAAATCTTTTACTGAGGAAAAACTCTAACAGCTTGTACTCAGCGAAAATATCGGAGTCCTGACAGGACATAAATCTTCGATTACGCAAACAGTTTTCGCAACATGTGTAGGTGAAGATTGTTCCCGTTGATATAACATAAGACACCAAAAGTCAACCCAAATAGTTGGCTGTAGCACCTTAATTAATTCAAAAAATTAACAAAAACTTCTCCTGACAAGCATTACTAACGACGATCGAGGCCAACAATTTATAATCAAGCCTCCGATTCATTCACAGGGACAATTAAGCTATGCTACCCAAGTTCGAACTGGGAAGATACGCCAGTACTATTTCAACAGCCTCTCAAATTAGTATTCAACGGACAGACAGTAGAAGAAAGCAACTAAATTTTGAATATCGCAAGCTTTTTGGGTGATCATTCAAGACCACAAAATAGAGAGAGAAGCATTATAATTCGCCTCAAATAGTCCATAGAGAATCAACAAAATCTACCATTCCAGTCCAGATAAGAACATCCTCTGTCTGATTTATATAATCCTAATACGACGTTATATAATAACACGTTTCGTCTCATGAAACTCTCTTAGCAGGACAAAAATTAGAAATAAAGAGAATAGTATGCAATCTCGAACCCGACATTAGCCAAACAGAGGAAAACAAAAAAAAAAATTGAAAGAGAATCGAAGGGAGAGAGGCTCACGTTGAAGACAGTGAAAACTATCTCCCAGGGATTGAAGACATTCTCCTTGTAGGCCGAAAGAGCGCAAATGCTCTGGAACTCCTCCTCCCACACGACGACGCCGTCTCGCCCCAGCTCTTCCCGCCTAGTGAAGTTCCTCTTCACGGACGCCCGCCTCAGGGAGCTTATCAGGGCCGCCTTGGGACCCTTCCACCGGACCTCAACCGCCAGCTTCTGCTTCTCCCCCGGCGCCCCCTCCTGAACCGGATCGCAACCCTCAAGCGTCCTCACGACCAGCCTCACCTCGTACTTCCTCGGCGGCATAGGGGGCCAGGGACGCCACCTCATCATCTTCACCACCATTCCTACCGGCAATCGGAGGAAACGCAAATCTCAGGCTCCGCAGAATCACAAGCCTCCTCCGGCGACAGCCTCAGATGCAGCCCGGGAGCGGGGGTGCGAGAGAGAGAGCGTTTGTATGTTCCGATCACATAGGAGATCCCGGAAGAGAACGACGGAACAGCTGCGGATTGAGCGAAGTTGTTTAGGAGCTTTTTGTCTCCGAGGGAAAAGCACACTCGAGAGAGAGAGAGAGAGAGAGCGATGCCGTTATCTTGTTGAGAGAGAGAGAGAGAGAGAGAGAAAGACGGGGAGCCATTTTATCTGCGAGACAGTCCACAGAGAGAATTAATTAGTTGAAGGGTCACTTTTTTATTTCCTACCCGCTGCGAGTTATGCTATTAAATTTAATTAGGTGAAAATTTAATGCTATTATAACCGCATGTATTTGTAATTAAATCCCTTATATTATATCATATTCGTCCAATATTTAATAAAAAATCTTCAATAACTTCACCTCGAATTGAAGATTACAAGAAATAAGAAAATTCATATTAATTATTCAGCTGATTACTATCCTTAATTGGATAAAATTAACTGTGGATTACATTTTACCCAAAAATAAAGGGGAGGAGAAATTTCCTTTAAAAAATATCATATTTTCCCTTTTTCTAAAATATATACCATCTTTAATCTTCACCAAAATATACACCAAATCATAAATAAAATTAATACTGTTAGTTTTTATGTTGTTATGTAAATAAACGGTTAAATACTGTATATATGTATGTGTGTGTGAATAATAAATGTCATCTGTGTTTTTAAAATTTTTAGAAAATATCATAAATTTTGAAGTAATTAAAAAAGAACTATGGATTACGATACTTGGAGCGATTTGGAGTGAAATAACGTCGCGCGAGGTGGTGGGAAAGTTGACTTCCCGAGTTGGGTATTGAAGATTCAACACGCGGGGCTCTGCGGGCACAACGGAACAAACAGATCCATTCCGAGCATGATCCTTTCCAGGTCACTCATTGTGTTCTTTTTTTGGTTTTTTTTGGGAGTTGGCGAAGTGAAATCTTGTGTGATTTTGCTTCCTAAGGATTACCCATAGGGAGGATCTGAGTTTATGGAAAGGGAAATCAGGATCTGAGATATCGAGCCCTGATAGATTGGAATATGTACACTCATAATTGTACAAAACGAATTATATTAATCACTGAAGATATCACATTATAATGGTATCAAAGTATATGCTATTTAACTCAATTTTATAAAATTGGTTGGAATTTAAGTACAATTGATTAATTGTTATATAAAGCTCTTACTATTTAATTATTTAATTGGTAAAATTTGAATATAAAAATTATAGTTAAATAAAATAGATGTGTAATCACCCATCCACATTGGTTATCAATATTTTAAACTATTATTATTATTATTATTATTTAAATGAACCCCAATTGGTATCCATTATCTCCATATTTAGGATGCAATTCCAGTATAGATATTGCTCTACATATGTTGAATTCTATCATCTTCAACATCCCTTCCTCTCTTTCCCTTTTTCCATCATCTTCTCGCCGCCACCCCCACAGAGAGAGAGCCCACAATTATAGTCAATTATGATTGTAAGTCAACGTTGAAAATTATTTAAAAAATTAAAAAAAAAACCCAGATATCTGATTTGATTACAGGTGGATGATTCTTCTTCTCCTCCTCCTCCTCCCCCTCCTTTTTCAATTATGATGACTTTTTGGGTGGGGGATAGGCGCATAGCCCTTTGGGCTCGATGGCATATGCACCACATTTTCCCCATCTTGAAGAGCTAGAAATGGAATATCATCATATGGGGTTTTGCTTCAAAGCACGGCATGGGATGGGATGGGATATAGGGACTTTCCCTTTTCTTTGGCTTGTGGTCTAGGGTTCTCGAGGAAGAGGAACAGAGGTAGACGATAAGCATCCTTCGATTACGTATCCCTATCCAATTTTTCTTTTTTCCCTTCCTTTCAGTTCGCAAAAGGGATCGGAATTGAAACGATTCTCTTCCTATGCATTACTTTATAATCTGCACCCTTTTCTACTCCTGCTCGTCATTAACAACTTTGACGTGTCCTCGATCGCGTGTGCACTTTGGCCCTTGCGAGATGACTTGGAAGCTATTAGTGCGTGTGAAGGTTCAATTAATTGTGTACCACTCGGTATTCATAAGTTCAGTTAATTCTTACGAAGTCAAAGTTTCAACAGGGTTGTCCGATTGAAATACGAACCTTCCCGAATATCGGATTATACCTATCTCGTTTAAAATGAAAGGGATATCGAATCATTTCAACCAATATAGATTTCCTACCGGAAGCCTCCGAAGTTGGGTAGATGAATTGATGATGTGCTCCGCAAGTTGCTAAATGTGCTTGCTTGTTAATTGATTTGGCTTCTCGAATACTTTAGTTTAGGTTAGACACATCAATTAATGCATCTCGACAATTAGGTCCATGGGATGTGTGTTTATCATTATTAGCCTAACATTAGGTCCATGGTACGTATCAATCATGGGCGCCTAATCATTTCCTAATCTTCATCTAATGAATTGCACATTACTTAATATCCATACAATACTCTATCTACCAATAAGACTAATTGATGAGTTACAAGTGAAATTTTAAATCTAATTTTTATTAATGAAATCTCTAATACTTCTTAATCTCTCATTTATCCTTAACCCCTTTTAAATTCCCGAATCTCTCTTTATATATATAAATTACCGATCAATTACACACGGAACTGAATATTATCCTTGGATGTGCCTGCCGCATAGGGAAATTAGAAGAGGATTATCTACCCTTCGATTAGATGCCAACCCAGAGATTTCTTAGAGGGCAAATTATTATTATTATTGCTTCTTTAGTCTGATTAAGATTCATGAGTAAGGATTTATCTGCCACACATAATTCCTTCATCGGAAGCAACATTATACTCGCACAACTCTCTTGATATCTATCGATCAGATCAAAAGAACTCAGATTAAATTTTTATAAGTAATCATTAAATTTTGATATCTTCAATGTGCTCATATTAGACCTGACCTATGACGTGTGTGTATCACTGTGCATGTAGGCTATAGCACTCGATATCCCTCAACTATGTGCATGAAGATGTATGCATATGTGTATTGTATGTGATGCGACGACACCGTATTACAAATGGAAAACAGAAAAGCGGAAAAAGCGGAGTACATGTCACATCAGATAGAAGAGATAAAATTAAAAGACGGGAGGCTGGCGCTGGCAGAGAGAGATATCTGGAGAAAAATGCAGGCACGTGTAGATCCACAGAAAGTGGTGGACGTGGGGGCCGGGGGAGAATGGTGCCTCTAGCAATAGGGAGGTGCCACGTGTACCGGATGACAGATCAGCAGCAGCTGCGGCAGAATGGGGAGTTCGGCTGACGACTTGCCACTGCGAAGCATCGTTTGGCCAGTGGGACGATGGCTGCCCCTCGTCCGCCTCCAACTCCAGTCCGTGACTGCTCGAAATTGAAATTTCTCCACAAGTTGAACTACCAACCAACCAGCGGCCCCACCGTCACCACCGCTGTCTGTCTTTTCCCCTTAATTATCATCTTTATCCATTTTTTCCTCCCTAAAAGCCCTTTTCTTTTCCATTTTTAAAATTCTATTTTCACTTTCTGAAACTACCTATAAACCAATTGAATTTATAAGTTTATCAAATTTATAAATCTTGTAATGATTTTATTCTTTTAGTTATTATTTATAATTTTCTCTTTTCATAATTCTTTTAACCAACTAATCTCCTTATAATCCAAATGCCTTCCCTAGCAATATACATTTTTCTTTCGGCTCAATCTAATTTTATTTTTTTTATAGATTAATTTCTGATATTATGAATATTTAATTTTCTCATTTTTGATTAATAATATCCATTCTTTACTAAATGGTATATATACATGAAGTCATTATTTATTTGTATTATTATTATAAAAGAAACTCGTATTTTTATAATGAGATAGTAAAACTAAAAATGAAATAAATAAATATAGAGAGTTTTTTCATGAGAATTAAATTTACAATATTTTAATTATTAAATTAAAAATGATATTATTATATCAAATCTTATTTATCGAAATCGTTATCTTTAAAGTCACGGTACATGCTCTACTATCCGGAAGAGATTTGTGGGAGTATATTACTTATTAATTATGTCAGTATATATGATTATATGATATTTTCTGGTGAGTCAGTGACAATGCAAGTGCCACCAGATCAATAGGGGCGGTTTGACTTTTGAGCAATAGTGGGTTGTTATTCCGGTCAAAAGCGGAACCTAACAACCCCCCACCCCCTCCCTATGCATTAAAATGGATCATTATTTTCCATTAAAATGGTGGAATTTATTTAGCTAAACCAAAAGGACATGATTGGTCTTA
The DNA here is from genome assembly GCA_900006705.1 of Sonneratia caseolaris. Classification (NCBI taxonomy): domain Eukaryota; kingdom Viridiplantae; phylum Streptophyta; class Magnoliopsida; order Myrtales; family Lythraceae; genus Sonneratia; species Sonneratia caseolaris. Next base: position 1,953,239 of record CXYZ01007780.1, read on the forward strand.
TCCGNAAAATGATATCATTATATCAAATCTTATTTATCGAAATCGTTATCTTTAAAGTCACGGTACATGCTCTACTATCCGGAAGAGATTTGTGGGAGTATATTACTTATTAATTATGTCAGTATATATGATTATATGATATTTTCTGGTGAGTCAGTGACAATGCAAGTGCCACCAGATCAATAGGGGCGGTTTGACTTTTGAGCAATAGTGGGTTGTTATTCCGGTCAAAAGCGGAACCTAACAACCCCCCACCCCCTCCCTATGCATTAAAATGGATCATTATTTTCCATTAAAATGGTGGAATTTATTTAGCTAAACCAAAAGGACATGATTGGTCTTATCCGACGTTCAACTCCCGGCCAAACTAATAATAAGTATTAAATTAAGTTTAAGATAAGAAATTTTTTAGGATCGATATCTATATATTAATAATAAATTCTACGTTGTATAATATATTATCATATAAATTAGTCAATTATTACGATATTAAATATTATTAATATAAAAAAAAGATTGAATCAGTCTCTACGGTCAAATCCCCGCAATTGGTTGGAGTAAGTTTAAGATCGTGAGGATTTTTAACTATTGATATATTAATTAATTAATAATTTAAATTAATTTAATTAGACTATGTATGTCAAATAATAAAGAATGTGGAGAACTGCCAAGCAGAAAGAAGAGGAGATTTGTGCTGCAATTAAATTAAGGAGACTTTGGCAAGGGTGGCCCAACTTTAGGGTTCGGTCGACAGTGTCCCGAAAGAGGTAATACGGGGAATGGAATACATAACTATACTTAATTCTATCGATAAAAATTAAATTTATAAATTTTTAATATCATTGATAATGACATTCAACCAACTTAATCTCTCTCTCTTGTCTACATATTTAGAATAATTTTTTTTATGTGGATGGTATCAATATTGTAATAATTGACTAATCAATTGAACAGTACATTATACAGCATGTGATATATCATTAATTCTTATATATTAATTTTGAGAGTTTAGAAATTTGAATATAATATATTATATATTGTGAGTTTATCAATAGACTATAATAATTAGAATCTTGCTGTTTGCCTGTGAGAATATGATCATATTCGGGGAGCCCCTTCCAACAAGTAAACATTTATTGTAAATAAATCGAAGGTATTATATTAACATGCACTTGAACGTATTCATCGAATGCTCAACTGAGCATCACGTGGAATATGCCACTGCCCACGTCCTGATACAAGAAGTACTCCGAATGACCCGAATCTACGATCATGGAGGATTTTCTATCACGAACTAGATAAGTGGTATTCTCCCACGTTTTGGATGATCGAACGGGAGCAAAAATGGTCGATGGACTCTGATCGCAGTTGGTAGAAAATTTCCGCTTTCTGCATGGACGATTGGCGGTGGGACCATAATTTTTCTCTCCGTGCCCAAGTTGTCGCTCCTAATTTGTGGTATGACATTGGTTACAAGTGCCTTATATTATTGATTGGTTATTGGTAATTATAATATGTCGCTTTCCCCACATCAATGCGAACCTGTATGTGTCTCTGTCTTTCGGTGGGAAAGCCGAGAAAATTCGGACAGGAACAAGGTTTGAAGAGCAGCTACTGTCCAGGATAAATCAATGCTGTGGGACGCCGGCTCCATTGACGTCCAATCAAGCCTTTAATATACGAAGAAAAGAACAGTGTGAATGGGTGAATGCGCCTAGTGTGCGTACAGGAGGAGTCAGTTTCCCTGAAAGTGCCCTGTGGAAAACGTTTTTGTCAGGGACTTGCGGTCGGGCCCGTGAAGAGGAAGACATGATTGGGCTGGGCTTACAGTACGAGTGAGGAGTTGTAGAATCAGGCCCGCAGGCCGCAGGCGGAGTATCATCCGCTTGTAAATCTGTGCTCCATATGTAATGTCTTCCCATGAAACGAGATTTTGAAAATCGTTTTCCAGGGTTGTACCAGTTTTCGACCTCCGGAATTTCTCTCGCCGGGAAACTTTCCTCCGACCATAGGCTACGTTTTCAAGGAACTCATAACATAACAACCTCAGTTTCTTGTAACTAAAAAATTTTATATTTTTAAAAATTACCCATTAATATACAAATTTAATTAGATTTGATTTATTTGATTTTTTATCTACCATACACCCAAATAATATGTACTCAAGCTGGATCTTCACCCAATGTACGACGTCGTTTCCATCTGGAGGCACGAATTTAACAGGAGATAGGCGGGCGGGAACTTCCTCCCGCTCCCGCGAACTCATCATCACACTGGAGAAGGTAGGCAACTCTGCCGATGGTCGTTGTGATAGTTTCTGCTCTGCATGTCGAGCGATGTCTCCAACTTACTGCATCGGCATTGCGCGATTAGTAGCTTGTATATGGTGCGTGCTTCCTAGAACTGTGAAAGCGCCGCTTCTCCTGTTACTGTAGGATCCATCTCAGTGGTCTGGCTCGGGAACGAGCAGAGATCGAGTTAAACAGATTCTACATTTTATGGGCTGAGAGAAGAAATGTGAGTACATTTAGCTATGTTTGGCCGTTTTGGTTCATCTATTTGATTTCAGATGAAGCTGGAATTTCTCTCTCTATGGTTTGTGAAAATGATGCTTATGCTGCTCAGTGCTACCGCCTACTGCTAGAATGTGACGCATCCTAATGGCCTGTTCTGTGAACGATCGGTGATAGAGTCAATTAGATTTTTCATTTTATGGCTGTGTTAATGGATCTACTATTAACTATGTTTGCCGTTCGGTTTATCTATTTGATTTCAGTTGAAGTTCGAACTTCTCTCTCCATAAGGAATTCACCATTAAACAGTTCATTGATAAGTTGACGTCAAATGCTGTCGATTATGGAATTTTGTTAAGACTGTAGGACTGGGAAGGCCGAAATAGGATAAACATATAGTCTCTTAAGTCGGACAAAACCCAATCCAGCCAACAAATATAGGTTATATTGTTTTCTTCTACGGCCTGACTGAGTCGATAATCTTTCTTCTGGCCAGGGAGAAATATGGAACGTCTCGTGGTTGATAGATCGAACTGTCACATCTCTTACTTGGGGGAATTCGGCTAGAAGTGAGGGAACCGGCCTAGGAATTTCTGGCGTATGCAGATGTACGAATGGGTGGAATATCAGACGGCTTGTCTGATAAAATCAACCGCGACAATGCACACAGGTCAGCCGTTCCCAGCTGATGTTTACTCGCTGTACTCATGGTCCTCTAGGTTGCAAGCTCGAATACTGCTGATAATTATTTGGTTCTGAACTGTGAGAACTTTCCTATCAATTATGCCCAATTTCTAAATCCACTATCCTGTGACATCTCTTTCCCCTGTTGCCATAACATGGCCATATGATATTTTTACTGACTTGCGAATGTATTTGTCCTCTCATATGCCGAGTACTAGCTAAGATTCTGAAGCATTTTTTGGGTAATTGTCAAAGTCCCTCCTGGGGCTTTTCAAATTCTCTGATTGCTCTGGTGACGAGGTGAGATACATGCTGAAACGAATTTTACTATCTAGCATCGTTTTTAAATCATCTTAGATCTGCTGTTTAAGGCCTTGTAATAGTAACTTTGTTACCCATTGATTAGGGCCGAAAGTGAGTACTGAACTCCAGACAGGGTTTGACAGAAAAAGGGGAAAAAAAACTCTTGGCAGGCTGAGGCCCTTGTTTGATGCTCTAGGCCCAACTTCCCAAGAATTGGATTGAACAATCCATTGACACTTGGATCTGGTATGCTCCCATTCTCATAAACCATCAACAATACCCAACCTAGAAGGATTGGTCAGAGTTTCCTTTGGGCAAAGAATCTCTTCCAAAGCTAGTGACTGCTCTTCCAGCTCTATCTTTCCTAGAGCTGGGAATCATTCTTGTACCTTCATAATTGGCTTTCCTCGTGATCGCGCTGGTGGCTTTGGCTGTCAATTGATTGTGGACCTTTTTGCCATTTTCTAGTGAATAAGCTAGGCATCAAACCCTTGTTTCGAGAGGAGGAAGAAGAAGAAGAAGAAGAAAGAGACATACGTGTAGGCAATTGTAGTAAACGGAGGGCAGGTGAGATGTGTAGTCTAACACAAAACGGCCTTCCTCCGCATTCACTGTGTGGGGTCCATTCCAGAGTGTGTCATTCAGCAAAAAGAGAAACGAAGCCATGTCTGACATTTGCCTGGTAGCGCAATAATGGCGCGGATGACATCACAACGAATTAGCTCAGTGTTCCCTTCATTCTTTCTCCCATCATTTCGTCTTCTCTCTTCATCTCTGGTTCTGTACCGAGGGCTCCCTTCCTCTGCTCCCAGCAGCATCCTTTTTGTGCTCAAAATCATTAAAAAAAGAAAAGAAAAAAAAGAGCTTCTGATAAGGAATATTATCGAAAGTTTGCTAGTGAAAATTTAACACTTAATAGAAATTCACTCTCTAATTTGAAATGTATAGATTCGGATCATTAAAAACTTTACTAGTGGACAATTTCAATAAACAAGCCATAATTCCTTATAGTTGTGTGACAGTGTTGGTTCTAATACCATGTATAGCATTTTGGGTTTATTATTAAAAATTATAGTCTTTAAAATCAAATCGGATAAAAAATCGGTGTAAGCATGAATTCATTAGTTTATGGGTCAGATCGATAGTTTAATGTATCGAATTGCATATTTAATAAATTTATATAATATTATAATTTGAATATAATTTTAATTATTATATTAAACAAAAATGTAATATAAATTTAGTAAAATAAAATGTGTATATTAAAATAAAAATTTTAATTTTAAGTTGGCTGATTTTTTTACCTGGTTAATTAAGTTAATCAGTCGGATCGAAAATCGGCCGGTTCAATTGGAGTTAATTTTATTGAAAGTGCAATTGGATTTTTATATATGAATCGGATAAGGTAAATAGCCGATTTCTAGTTGAACTGACCAATCGAATTCAATTTTTAAAACTAGATCCAAAAGTACTAATTTGAGTTTCTGTTGAGAAAATAAGAATTCATACATATATATATATATATATGTTCTCATTTTTACACCACCAATATAGAATGTGGGTGGTTATAGTTTTCTTTTCTCCTTTTTGTTAGTTATGCATACCAATCAATATTCTAACCGGCGTTTCCCACCTTGAGAATGCAAATCTGGCAGGTTTCCATTCATATATATATAAAGATATTATGCCACATCAATTGGACATTACTCTGATCTCCGATCGGAGGATTGAGGTATTTAATGAAGACAGGCACAGCTGACAGCTTTTAAAGGGGGGCGGTACCGACTTAATGTTGCCTGTTGCCGCCTGCAATTTGCAACTGGTTAGTTTATTCTGTGATGGGTAGGCAGTAAGTGAAAGAATCGGATTCTTCTATCTACCGTGGATGTGATAGAGTCATTCGACACTCATTATTTCAATTGAAGAACTTGAGTTCGAGTCTCATCTGCGGCAGGGAGTTCTTAACCCCTTAAATGAGCCAATTTGAGACGATATGGATTACCAACAATTTATACCAAAATAAAATCGGATTCTTCTGGCCTTTGGTCCAGTCCGTAGTCACTGCTTTAGCGGGTGGCGGGTTGGTGCGAAACGTGAACTGTTCAAGCCTGCAACTGTTTCCGCTGGCTTGTCGGTTAGAATAGTAAGGCTTGGATAATATAAATATTACCACATTTGCCATCTTCTCTTTTCCTTTGGGGGTAATCGGGAAAATATTGTAGTTTTGGTATAAGTTTAAAATTATTGACAATCCATATATCTGAGAACTAATAGAATAGCATGATTCATACTATGTAATATATTATTTTATAAATTAATCGGGTACTAGTCTGAATCTTGCATTAGTTGATCCACGGTAGAAAAGTGACCCTCAAAATTCTTGTGTATGTCAAATTACAGAAGAAAATCTTAAATCTTGCAAGTTTTATGGAAACGGATAACCGATTAAAATAATTACTGCTTTTTTCCTTAAATTTCCAAGCCAGTGAAATTCATTTCCAACCCTTGCTAGACAGTCCGAATAAGCTTAAGAGTTTATTTTTTTTTTGAATTCCTATGGGCTAAATAACACACTATACTTAATCCAGGCCGAATAGCCCGTCTGTTATACGATACGAAAATGAAACCGGAAAATTTATGATGGTATCCTGTAACTGGGTTTTGCATTTCCTATCAAATTGTATTGGCTGTTAAGAGGTATGAAATCTTGTAACACTTATTTGTCCTGTGAAATAGTCAAGGAATCAGAAATTAGGAGATAAAAGGACCAACTGATTTTCAAGACAGCTAAGTTTTTGTAGTGTCAAGAAATTGGTAAGAAAAGAAAAAGATTACGAAGGTAAAGGTTTTTTCTTTTCAATTACGCAGATGTTCACAAAATTAAAAAGAGATAATAAATAAAATAAAAATTAAATTTATAATATTTTAATTATTAAATTAAATACTATACTATTAGACTAAACCTTATTTTGTCATGGCATGAAATATTCCGGGAAGGCCCGGAGAAATGATTGCTCAAGTGGATCTTTCAGTGCGAGGCCGGTTTTTCTCTTTCCATTTTTGACCTGATAGATTTAGTTTCTTTAGTTAATTTATTTTTTAGGGAAGAAACTTAATTTAACCTTTTTGTCAATTTATATATATATATACAAGAGTATAAACTGAACAGACGCAATTGTGTGGTGAGAATAGCCGGTCGTTCTCAGCATCTTCCCCGGTACGCAGCCTTCATTATAGACCTTGTAACTAACTTGCAGGGTGGTCCCCGCATAAACTTGGTACCTTCCCTTCCCTTCCCCGAGTTCGCCACTAGAGATATTACACCGGCAGGTTTCGTCTGAAATTGAACCGAATTGTCAATAATTCAACCTATAACTATTCTTATTGGACAAATAGATGATTATAAGTCGGGTAAAAAATATAGGCTCGTTAAACCGTAATCATCACGCGCATGTTCCCCTGTCAAATCAATCTGAAATTATTTAGAAACTGGCTTGTGACTGGTTAGAAATGGCCTATCAGCAACCGGCTCGAATTGCCAAATCCTTATCTCGCCCATTAGGTGTCACTGTCTTCTTACACGTTGATTTGCCCGTTGATTGCAACCAATCAAGGGCTGAAAATGGCCATTCATTTGCCCATTCATTGGCAACAGCCATATTTATGGTCATTGCAATCAATGTATGTTTGAATAGTCGGCAAATTTATAATTTTTTATCCCAAAATTTATTATTTTCTCATTTTAGCCTACAACCCTCAAATTCTATAAAAATCTCATCATTTTCACAATTTCAATTCATATAAAATCTCATCAACTCTTTTGTTCATTCTCAAATCTCTCTAACAATTCTCTCAAATGATCTTCATTTCAGTCGTGTTAATTTTACAATAATATCGTCGAGATTAAAGTGTTAATGATATCAACAATCAATCAACAAGTTGTTTTGCAAGTTCAGTAACGAGTGATGGACAATTAAGAAGAGATGATTAAAGTTTCTACTATCAAATCCAAGTTTGCACCTATATTCTTCTAATTACTTGTATTTGTATTATATATTAAAAAAATGGCACGTCGGTCATCTTTTGATTCAACATTTGACGTTAACATTAATACTAATATTAATGTTCAAGAAACTATTTCTCCTACATAAATAGTAACAACTGAAATATCACGTAGGAAAATATCAAGTGTGTGGGATTTTTTTATTATAATAAGAAAGGAGGAAAATGCTATTATAAAATTTATAAGGTTAAATACTTACATAAAATCAGTAATTATATAAGTACTCTAGTTAGACATTTTAAAAATGATCGTAATAATAAACAAACTAACTTTGATTGATAATACTACAAATAATATTACGGGATATTATAAATTTAATTATAAAATAATTAAATATAAAATAGAAAATTTGGTAATAGATACCGATATCACTTTTGCATAAGTAGAAGAAAATTTTTATAATGACATGATGACGAATTTTCATAATTCTTTATGTAAATATCTAGACATCAACTAAAAAAATAAAATAATTAAATTATATGAAAAATCTAAAGAAATTTTAAGTACCATAACTTTGTCAATTTTAATTAATATGTGATAATTGAAGGGTTCTTACTCAATATTATTATATTTTCATTACATGTCATTATATTAATTTTAACTGGAATTTGCAAATATGTATAATAAGTTTTAAAATTTTTAAATTTTCTCATAATAACGCATATATTTTAAGAATTTTGTTAAACGTTTGTTGTGAATTTAATACCTTAAATAAAACATTTTGTATTTCTTTTGATAATGCGAATAATAATGCTGCATCAATTTCTATTTTTAAACAACTAATAAACTCTATGCTAGATCGGACATTTTTTCATAATCGTTGCATATGCCATATTTTGAATTTGTGTGTACAAGATTACATGCATTTTATTGAAGAAAGGGTTTTGCAATCCGTTCAATATGTAATAAATTTTATTAGAACTTAAGGACTAATAATTTAAGATTTTAAATTAATTTATCAATCAAATAGAGTTAGTTATACAAAATTTAAAACCGAATATTCTACTAGGTAAAATTCAATGATTGATATGTTATCTAACCTGTTACATTACCACCAACAATTAATTGAATTTTATGCTAATTATAAATATCAACAACTTGATAATTATGTTTTTGAAATAAGTAATATGATTATGCTTTCAAATAAGTGACGGAATTATTATTGAGAATTTGCTACCCAATAACACATCACATAATTCCGCTATTCTGTCGAGTTGCTTCGACAATTAAATATTTTAAAATTACTAACTCTTTTGATCTTATATATGTAAGGATTCAAGAAAATTTTGAAAATATTATGAGAATATTCATTTATTTTATTACTTTAATATTAAATCCCATAGTTAAATCCGACAATTTAGAACTTACGCTTGCACTCTTTTTTTAATTTTCTTTATGATGATGATTATAGTTTTCTTATTGATACTAATCTCCATTGTTACAAGTAGTTTGTGCGGGTAATATTATAAAGAATTTTCACAGTATACCAACACAAGTATCTGAGTACGAGAGAAGTCGATGAGAATTCAAAATCAATAAGTACCTCCACCACCACCCAACCATGGTATGACGAAGTTGATCCATATGTAATGATACACACATCAACAAATAGGGACATCCAACATCCTACCACCGATGAACTTGCGGTCCAGTAGATGGTGCCACTTGTTGATTATGCCAATCTATCATTCGATATACTATATTGGTGGAAGGAGCATTCCTCCACCTATCTCGTGTGCCAGCAAATATGGCACGAGGTTTTTTTGGCATACTGGTATCGACAGTAGCATCAAAAAGTGTATTTAGCTTATTTGGAAAAACACTTAAAAGATTATGCTCGAGATTGGCTCCTAGCACAGTAGAAGTGGTGATGTGTTTACAAGATTGGAATCGAGCCAATCAACGAACGCAAAACATTCTCAATGCTTGGATCCGTGAAGAGGACGAGGGCAATGAATTCGAACGTGCGACATGATACATTTTTTGATTTCGCACTTGAACTTATGTGATTGTAATTTAATATTATACATTGTAATTTTTATATTAATAAAGAGGTTGGTAGAGGGTCAATGCCTAACCCTCTCTTATGGGTAATTTGTTATATCGACACACCTATTTATCGTAATAAAATTTTTTAATATTCGTTCAAAAAATATAATATTTTATTTATATAAATGGCATTAAGAGCATAGAGTAAAATATGAAAATATATGTTAACTTAAAAATTAATTAATTTTAAATAATTTGAATTAAAAAAAGAAAAAAGGGCACTATTCATAATTTTGAACTGGCTCCAACCGTGAATTAACCCACTTAGGCACGATTTCGGACCAATTCATGTTTTCTTAAACCTTAATTGGTCCAATTCATTATAGTTAACAGGTCAACCCGTAACCATCACAAACGGTTCTAGGCAAATTTTAAACTGATCCGGACAACTCATTTAATAAGACTAGTAAGTACAATGCGGAGTGGACTCTAGTAATTGTGAATTTCTTCATTGGAGCTCAGCGTGCTAAATAGTAGACAGTATTTGACCTGACTTCCCTCTTCGTTAGAGTTAGTCGATGGGATTGTTGGGTTATTCCATCTCGTGTCTGCAACTCGTTATGCCCGAGGGGAGCCATATGTTCAATATCCCGCCTCGGTGGTCACATAGCAGGTGGCTCTTGTCTCCTCCTCTCGGTAATTAAGGCGTCACTTTTGAGATCCCAGGGGCCTGTTCCCATCTCTGTTTCTCGACTCCTCTTGGTTCTTGTCCAGATTTGTCAAGGTTGTCATCTGAGTGATATCCAGAGCTTCTTCTACGCCGAGGTTGCTCGAATTCATGCTTTTCCCATCCGGATACCATCAGTATCTTCCGTTCTGCAGCCTTCTTTAACCTCCCGTTGGGTGTGGCTCGTATTGACTGTGTTTCATCTTGGGTTCAGATAATTCACACGAGTGGTTGGTACTTCTTGTGACTTTGTCCATCTCTCTTAGATCGGGTTATAGATTTATGGCTAGCAACTTTACTTCTGCAGCCATATGAACTGGTCGATTCTAATTCAGTTGATGTGTTGTGAATAAATATCGCCACATAGCTTTGATATAGCCAAAAGGGACATGGCTTTGGCAATAGATTTAGATTCATACTGCAGAAAATCCACAAGTTTTATTGTTTGTCTTAACTGGCAGGAGTCGCATTCTCCTTGCTTTATTTAGATGGCCCGTTTCTTTTGTTTAAGCATGCCACCTGTATATTGGATAATTTGGATGCTTAGACTGTTTCTGGTTTTTCTTTTTTTTCACCTCAATCCAGTTTCAAGTTGAGGACGTTTCTCAACCCAATGTTATTCCATTTTCATCCATTAAAATTTAGCTGTTCAAGCAAATGTTTTATTTTGCAGGAACTGGCAGTAATATCAGCATTCTGAATGGGCTTTAATCTGGAAGAAAAAAAAAAGTCTGTGAAGTGCTGTATCTAGGTCTGTTGTAGACGTAAAGATGGATAATACGAGTGGAAGAATTTCAAAGTACAGGGAGAGGCTGGACAAAACTCTTGCATCACCTGACCTGACTAATCCAGAGTCATTGAAATCGCTCATAAAAAGTCATCTGCTCAGTACGGCTCTTCACGGAGTTGATGGTTTGGCTCTGAAACTTCCATGTCATTTCCTAGATAAGCTTTCTGGACTAGCTTCTTCCTTCTGTGAGATGAAGGCTAAATGGTACCTCTGCTTGCTTTGTCACTTGGATTTTTTTTTTTGTTTTGTTTAAAGAATGTAGTGAAGGTCTACTGGAGAGACGGACCTCAGAAGTCTCAAATTTTCTCGGCATGTTGAGAAGTGCTTCTGTCAGAATTGATGGCCCAAAAGCAGTTGAAAAATCACATTCCGAGTGGAAAGTATGATTACCTTATCTTATCTAAAACAAATGTATTGCATGCTACAATTTCTTTTCTATTATCACAAAATTTATGCTCCATGATAGGCCTTTCTCAGCTTAATGATCTGTTTTCTATCTGGCGCATGCTTCATGAGGACAGACTAATTACTCACTTCTGCTGCTCTGTGAGCAACTGTGTTCACTCAGGATGCAACTTCTCTATTGCCTTAACTCGCTTCAACAACTTCAACAATTTGTTATGTGATTCACTTTCTTTTTCAGTACGTACTTCACTGTGAAATTAGATAATGAAATTAGAATTTTCCCTCTCACAGTTAAAACAAGACAATGAAGAGTTCAGAGTGATGTATCGCGAAGGACCACCTGGAACCCCCTTTCATGCATTACTTGTTGAAGGCTACATAGATGGTCCTATAGATGCTTGTAAGTATACAACGGATTTCTAGATTTTGCCATGTTATGACTTGAGATAAAATTTTTAATTAGCTTAAAGACTAAATCTCATCTTAAGCACTCAAAAGTTTAGTGACTTGTGAGTTTTCAGGTTTATGTGTTTCATGGGAGTCAAGCCTATATAAGAAGTGGTAAGTGTTCTTTGTTGATCATATATTGTATCCTCTGATTTGAAATTCTTGTAATCCCTTGCTAATGTTCTTGAATTTGTGTTACTCTTCTCTTCTGATGAATGCAGTTGATTTGATCTTCTCGTAACTCTTCTTAGTTGGTTTTCACAGATTATTTTCGACTAGAGAACTGACAAGAATAACGTGCTATTGCTATCAAAATTCTCTTTCTGTTTTTATTTCTGTCTCATAGAAGAGTTATATGTGGATGGAGGATCATTTGTCTATAAAAGCAACAGTGCCGACCTTGGCAAGCATGCAATTTTTTGGTGTTATTATTGTTATCTATGCATCTTTCACAGATGGAGAGCAAGTAATAATTAGCTTCCTGAAAATTCCAACCTTATATCACAAAAAGCACAACCTTTTAATTTGTTGATATAAGGGTGAAGTTGATAGACAGCAATTCTCTAATTGGCAAATGCTACCAGGTGAAACGCAGGTAGACTGACATTTGTATATCAACTGTCATAAGGGCAGAAAGACTCGATTGGATTGAAGCAAAGCAATGTAGCTACAGTTATTATGTGGTCTGAAGTTAATAAATTTGTCATGGTAATCAAAATTCAATGCGCATTGTACCTCAGGTGGCCACAGTATACTGTTCCAGCTTTCAAAATAGTTTCTTCAAAGTGCCTGCACAGGATCCGTATTGGAGAGCAAATATCATTAGTGAGGTGTGTGCAATACTTCACAATGAACTCAATCCATTTGATCTCATTTTCTCAATGAAATACTCAACTTTTTTTCTCTCTGCATGTTCTGGAAGAAAGGGTGAAGGTTTCATGGCCACTATCAGCTCGGGAGGCACTTGTGCAGTTTTTTGAGTTTGAATACTTCCAGGATGACCTAATTATCGTTCTCCTAAACACGGTACTATGCAAAAACTTATGTTATGGTTATCTGCTTCGGTTTTCAGTGTTGTTAGAAATAATCTGAGTTTACCATGGATTTTTCTTAGATCAATGAAATGGAGAGCATTGATAGTAGCACTCATGGTTACACCAGAGACATGCTACCAGAAGCAAAAGATGTAGTGAGGATCGATGTTGTTGGAGGCTTCGCATTGCAAAAGGTGACTTCCAGTAGAAGTTACTTCAGGTGAATTTTACAGATCTCTCGAGATATCATCTCTGGCAATCGTTAGAACTGTAATGTGTTTGAACTTTATTGTTAATTTGAGCCCATTAAAATTTTACATTTGAAGAAGAATGTCTAGCAATTCAGAGACTTGGCAAATCTTCCAAGTAAAACCATCTCCCTTTAGTCCCTGTCTTGGTAGGTGTCGGGTGAGATCTGACATTCTGAATGCAATCTCAGGCTCTGTTTGGATCATGGGACAGCTTCCCTCTGTCAGTCTCTTCAATTTATGATTACCGGTCTGTTTAGAATGGCATTATAGAAGTGGCTTTGCTGCCGGTTTTCTTTAGCATTTCCTTGCTGAGAATGTGAATATTGAGATTGTCATTTAACTTTTGTAGGACTATAGTAAACATGGATTTAAAGCTGGACTTTGTTCCTCCCTATCTAATAAACTTCATCTCGAGGCAGCTCATTGGAAGTGGATTTCGACTCTATCAGAAGGTTCTATATGAGAAGTCCTATTAACAAATAGTTTTTCTTCTTCCCGCTTCCTTGCTATTTTCTCTCTAATCCCTAATCCTGTAAGAGCTGAACACATAGCCTTCGGAGCTCGTTTTCTTGGGGCACATACCTGCTCCAACTTGTGCACTCTTTTCAACTTGCAATTTTCAGGCAATTGCATCAGTCTTCAATTCTGATGAAGAATTCAAGAATGCCTTGGGGGACCCACTTTATGGTCGAATTCGTGATGCTCTTTGTCACACCAAAGAACAAAATATGAAGTTGGAAGATAAAGGGTCAAAGAATGATGCAACTGGTGATCTACAGAAGATCCGTCTCGTCAAAGTCATTCAAGAACGCACAGAAGAGACCAGTGAGGACATAAGTGCTGTCAAAGCTGTGCATGAGGGCATAGAGGAGACAAAGAAGGAGACAGAGGAGGAGATCCATACGGACCAAAACAAAGTCGAATTTGCTTCACACGGCATGATAGCTGATAATACAACTACCACTCGCGAAATTGAGGAGGAAGGAATAGAAGAAAGTAGGAAAAAACAGAGGTCTCAAGACATGAACAGTAGAAAAGTTTATATTAGTCCCGAGGTGGAGGATGCTCTTGGGACCCTGGAGAAAGTAGTCGCCATGGTTAGAAAACACGGATGGAATGCTCACAACAGGTCATCTTCTAGTGACAACGAGACCAAATATCATGAAGAGGCAGAAAAGGAAAAATCAACTCCAGCAGACGAGGGAACCTCTATTTGGGATCAAGCTGCGACTGAAGTATTGAACAAAGAAGCCGGAGAGAGATGCTTGGACGAGCCAGGTGATAGCTCTAGTGGTCACAGTTTGAGGTAACAAATCAATGAGCTTAGTGGAATTGCAATTTGTTTCCAAAGAAGCACTAGAAGACTACATTCAATAGTGTTCTTTTGCAGGAGCAAGAGATCGAACTCGCTGAAAGAAGTGAATCACAACAGGGTGGCACCAGCTTCTGCTTCCCCATTGGAGAATCTAATGGTCCCAAGTCAGACAGATCGAGCCACTCTCTACTCTAGGGAGAAAGGTAAAACAGAAGAACCCGATCATGCCTTAATGGAACCCATCGTCGTGACAGAAGGGATCAAAGAGAATGGGATGGACGAAGGGAAGGCATCGCAAAACCAGCGGAGGAAATACACGCTATGGTGCTTCCACCCAAGCTCTAGGCAATCAATTGTCTGAGAAGTCAGCTGCTGCAGGTGTTCTTTCTTACTAGCATTCTCAGTTCGTGGCCAACAGCTTTTCTTTCTTCATGTCCATGCACCCGATTTATACCAAAGGACCAATTGATAAGGTTGCCATGCCTGCAAGCAACTCGCCTCGACCTATAGAGACGATACAATTTCTAGTTATCAAAAGAGGAAACAACTCAGATTGCTGAGGTCTGTAACTCGGACATGTGATTTTCGATGTGTAACATTACTCATTGATATAGAAGATGATTGAGTTACTTTTTCGCACTTTCTTTTGTAACCTCAAGTAAATAAAGTAGCCTTCTGAACTTCATGGAAATTTATGCCGACGTGATCGGTGCCTAACACCATGCTAGAGATGTTAAACAGGCCAATTTAACATGTAATCGGCTCATCAAAATCTGTAACCGGTCTAGACTGCCCCAAACCAACCTTAACTACTTTTATTGGATTGAATAGTGGTTCTAGATTGAGTCTATGAAACAGGCTTGTTGAATCGGAATCGGCCCAACATATTTTTTTGTTGAATTCGCTTGAAACCTTTTATAAATTGGCATGGTTGGGCTTGAACCACTAAAACCTTACAAATCAATTGTCAGACTTTATTGGATTGATTTAAAATGTTAAAAAAAATAAGAATATATCAATTTTAAATAATTTGATAAAAGATGAACGGTTCATTAATCAAACCGACTCACCAAACTGTTCTAGGCCAGTTCATATATATCTGATTCACGATCTATAACGAGATTGACTCATTAAGGTAATGGGTCAAACAGTTTCAGACCTATTTTGAACCGATCCGAACCGCTCATTTTAACGACTCGGACCACCCTCTGGATCCGCTAAAGGTCCAAAATATACTGACCAAATTTCACAAATGACCAAGTTCACCCCCACACTTAAGTAGCCTCCTGCTCCATTTCCGTCTCTATCGAAAGCTTCCCGAGAATGTGGAAAAGGAAGCTGTTTTCTCCTCTCTCGAACGCTCTACTGCGCAAATCACAGCCAGCGTCGATTTCCCGTCTTCCAGTCCGTCTCTCTTCAAAGCTCCCCTCTTCTCCATTCTCCATTCGGGCGGAGACTTCGCGGCCTTTTGGCGGCGAGAGGTGCGACTTTCTCGAGAACCTCCTTCTCATTTCGAGCAGTAGTTACTCTTCCCATCCGGTGGAGAATTCGGCCGCTAGATGCTGGAACTGCGATTCTGTAGCTATGGGTTCACCGTTTCTGGTGTGCGAGTCTTGTCGCAGCGTTCAGCCCGTAGACAAGTCGGTGGACTACTTCCAGATATTTGGATTGTAAGCATCTGAATTCGTGCTTAAATCGAATTTTGATTTGTCTGCAATGCACGCTACTGAAACTTTGGCCAGTCGTCCGTCTGCTTGCCATTTCTGTTCCTTATTTCTGCTGCCAATAAGAGAATTCTTAGTCCTCTTTCTTCAGATTTCGACCGTACAGAATGAATTATCTGGCCCGTTTAAGTAGCTGAGCTCAGGTTTTGGTCTTTCATCTTTTTAGTAGTTATCTATCTCCAAATATTTACAGTTTGAGTTATTATTCAGCTGATATGTTTAGTTCAACTTATTCCAGGATACTCTTTATGCCGGATATTTCTACTATACATTGATTTGTAAGCATTGCCCTATAGAGGCCAAGCTGAATTATTGTGCTTGATGAGAATCTCACTTCCGTGTTCATCGTGATTGGACCTATAACAATCAAATGTTATGATAGGTCTTTGGGATAAAGGATCTTTTTACGCCTGTGGCTGCCCACATCTGTGCTGCATACCCAATTAGATCAGGTTATTTGATAGTAGCTACAACAAGATCATCATTTTAGGGAAAATATTTTCCCTCTTTTAGTTTTCCTAGTTTTTCACTCTTATTCTTATGAAGTGGAGCATAGGAAGGGGGAAAATAAAAGCAAAGGAAGGAAAATTTTCTAACTCTATGAGACATTCTTTACAATTTGAAGCTAACCAATCTCAAGGTCTCGTGCTTTATCAGGGAGAAGAAATATGAGATTGATGGTAGTAATTTAGAGGGCAAGTACAAAGACTGGCAGAAGAAGTTGCATCCTGATCTTGTTCATACGAAATCTGAGGTCTGCTTTGATACAGTGACATCTCAAGTGAAGAATTCTTCCAATTTTACCTTCTAACAGCTTTCTTACATTTTCACTACAGCGGGAAAAAGGGTATGCTGCTGAACAGTCTGCCCGGGTGATTGATGCATATAGGACGCTCAGCAATCTGCTAGCAAGGGCAATATATGTTGTGAGTTCAATTTGCAGCTTCTTGTTCTTTGTGTTTTTTCCCCTGGTGAAATTGTTCTGTATTTTTTTTGTCCGCATAGAGTTTCATCTGTTAGCTATAGTTTGACATGCTGAACAGCTTACTTCAGTAGTGTGCTTTTTGTCAAGGATAATCCTTATACCGATGCTTGTTCCAGGATACCATATCTCTCATGTTATTTCGGTCCCATCTATGACTATTGTACATGACATTGCAGTATTTCTTTGCAGCTAAAACTTGAAGGTGTAAATGTTGATGAAGAAGAAACAGTTTCAGAGCCTGAGCTGTTAACTGAGGTATGTCATGAAAATTTGGGTGGATCATTCTCTATGGATTATATACTTGGATTTGTACTAGTTAGGAGGAGAATTTATTTGCACTGAGATCCAAATCGTAGGCAGCATTTTTGGGTCTATGCACTTCCATCTAGAGCTGTCAATATTGGTCGCAGACATGTAGTGCTGATGCTGGTGGACTTTGTGTTATTTTTCACTCTCTTGGCTGCCTTTGTTTATTTGCTTTGAGAATCATCATTCTCTTATTTACTTCCTTATCATGGCCAGAAAGAATCTGGTTATTGCCATCACAAAGTTATATTGAGTTTATTCTTCTGATTCCAAATTTGCAGATACTTGAAATTCGTGAAGCTGTTGAAGAGGCGCCTGATTCTCAGGCTTTAAAACAGATCCAATCTCAGGTATTAGATTAAAGACTATTATGTTTTGCCGACTCTGCATTTCTCAATGTTTCCCTGAAGGCAGATATTCTTGTGAGCATATATCATTTCTTTGGTGTTGGAAATGATTGTTTGTTAGTTCATATTGAATACTTTTTTGCTGAAATGTGTTCCATTATGTTGTGGCATGTCTCTGAAGGATCTCATCTGTATGTAGCAAATTGTCTTACAGATTTTGTGTATTCTATGCTGTCTGCCAGACCTGATGGCTGTTTGAATTAGAAGATTTCTAAAACTAATGTAAAGGCTTTCTAGTTGCTCATGCAAATGATGGTGAGGTTCATCCTTTTGGGTGCAAAACAACACCTCGTGATCATGTATATGGGGATTTATATTATATCGACGTCCAGTTTTTCCTTAAATGAGGGAAAGGGCATATCTGTTTTCTTTGCCAGGACTGCATATTATTTTCTACACTTGGGTGTCTAATTTAGGACTTGCTGCGTTTCATCTAGATGGAGGACAAACTGAGACACTGGTCTAACTCATTTGCTGATGCAATTCATGGCGGAAAACTTGGAGATGCTCTAGTCTGTGTCAGGAGGATGAAGTACTATGCTCGCGTAAAGGAAGAGATCGTCAAGAAGCTTTGAAACGTAGTGGCCCTCTCGCATCAAGATTTTTTGCTGGGGCGCTCTCTTTCGCTGGGACATCATTAGAAAAAAAAAGGGAATCTTTTGTTATCAGGGGAATTCATTAATCACTTTGCACGGACGACTGACCAGTTCTGATTGAATAAGTGTTAGAGCAGTTTGTATTAACCTACTGATGCAGGAAGAGTACGTGAATTAAGTACATGAATTGTCGGCCTAACTTGTCGAATTTCTGTAATCCAAATTGTCCAGAGGAGATAGATGATAAAATGGAGTTCATTGAACAAAGGTTCTGATTTACGGTTGCAAATTTTCCTCTCTCTCTCTCTCTCCTATTGCAATTTTTCTACCCCACACTGAACAATGGGTACCCCTTTGGTAGTGTTCATTACTTGTCACGACCCGAAAATTTGACAGAGTTTCCCATGTATTTAGGATTAACCAGAAATGCAAAACCTGCTATAAATCAGTTCAACATGCACCATCCAACCATACCCTTCCACAACCATTTCCCAAATCACCGTTATCAACCATCAGATATTCAGGTCATGATATATGACCATACTATACAGGACTTCTATACATGCCCTATCAAAATAAACTTATCCTAGTTGATCCCCGAGGCTATTTGGGCGGCTCCACACGGCTGAGTGTCTCCCCTCTCTGTAGAAAACAAATTTGCAGAGAGTGTGAGCTGCAACTCAGTGCATAAAAAATTATAAAGAGGAATAACATATGGCTCACCTATATGTCCTTACTCGACCGTATCAACTTATAGAATTTATCTACCGTGGAGATGGGGTCGTTGGCAACTTGGCCAACTTCACACGAACCACCTAATGCAATGCATGTAACAAGCATGTCAAACAATAACCATGAAGTCGCATTACCTATACGACAGAGTTATGGCAGTGCCGTTACTGCTCCTCTCCCCAAACGGTACCGTGACCCCGCACCTCAATCAATTCCTAGCATTCTACTTCCCGTGCCCCTTCCCTTCGCACGCACGTGGGGGCCGCCTATTAACCTCTGGCGGTAAGAGTGGACCCGTCGTCTTCAAGTCTCTCTCTTTTTCTTACCTCTCATCTCTAGTCTTTGTTTTTCCCGACATGGTCCGTGGGGAGTCAACTCACATATTCCACTGGGGTCACAGAGCCAATGTCACTCATGTTCCATGCTTATATCCCGTCGGGAACCCGCGGTAGATCAGTAAGGTCCATTTCTATTCCGCCGGCTTAGCAGTCACCATGGTTATACACAAGCACAAGCAATATGCAAAATAAATGAATGAATGCATGCCCACTACCGGTACCACACAGGTATCTACCAGCTACTCATTTCTCGAGCATAACCGCTATAAACCAAAACACGAACAGATCATTCCACAATGGAAGAATGTACTCACAACCCCTTAGTCGACCAATTCACAAGGCAGGATCCTCTAAGTGTTGATCCCGGTTCTCTTCAGCACCTCAACGCCCGAAGTTGACAATAGGGCAGTGGAGTCTAGAAACCAAGTCTTGTCCGCAGAAGATCTCCTCCTCTTGGCTCGATTTGCTCCCACCACAGGCAGATGAAGATGGAGACGACAAGGGAGGAGGAGGAGAAGGAAAAGTGAACGGGCTGGGCTGATGGGCCAGCTAAATGGGCGGTCAATTCACTGTCAGTGGAAAGATGACACAAGAAATCCAGGCAGAACGAATCCAGGAAAGAACTTTGTATTCATGGAAACCCTTACTGGCAACAAATTTACAAGCTCCTGAGATGCGCACCACATTCACCGACAGCAGAAGATCTACTGTCCACAATCCTTCCAATTCGCAAGGAACCGAACCTTCTCCTGACCACATAATGGTACGAGGGAAGAAGGGAATCGGGATCGAGCATCGTCTTTGGATCTGTGCAGCTGTCCCCCCCCTTCCTTGCTGATGACAGGATATCGGGTGTCGGGTAATGAGCCTTCAACCTCATTATTGCAACAGTCCCATAAATATCTGGATAATGTAATCCTCTTTGCAGCAATTCTTCTTCGTGCTTGTAAACAGAAATCATCTATATTCTGTTTCAGATTACATACTTGCCTCGTTCTTCTTGTACAATTTATTCCAATTTGCCCCTAACTGTTCTGGACCTATACAGTAGTAGGGGGGAAAAAAAAGGAAAAGGACAAAAGGACAAAAAGGGGAAGTTAGAGAGAGTCGACTCTCAGTCTCTCTTCCATGGCCAATAAGCTCGAGCGTACTAATTGCCATCTTCCAGTGGCTTTGCCGCCTCTCCGATGGTGAGGACGAGCATGTGAAGTTGGCCTTCCACTCTGTACGACCAAATCTGGATCACTCCGCCCGCCTTCAGGTTGTTATCCTTGACAACTCCGACCCAGTCACTTGTGGTCAGCACACGTACATCTCAGATGCCGTCCCGTTTGCCTTCTTCATAATCCACTTCCTGAAACTCGGCTTTCGCTGCTGCAGGCTCGGGTGGCTTATCACCCGGACATCAACACCTCTCTCGAGCCCTACCGTGGACGGACGCTCCACCGTCACTCTCTCCTTCTCCTTCAGGAACGCGAGGGACACCATCCTGTCCATGGGAATGAGGAGGCGCCTGTGATGAGGACTCACATCAGTGGCTGTCAGCGTCTTCTGGCACACCGGCAACAAGTCGGTGCCTCCGAGCCTCTGCTCGATCCAGTCCCTCAGCTCTGGAAGCAATTCCCTGGGGTGGAAGCGCTGCGGATACTTCTTCTTTGGTTTCTTCTGCGGCGGCCTCATCGGCCTCTGGGTCTTAGATGGCCCGTGACGGTCTTCTCTCCTCGGCCTCTTCTGCGGCCTCGGGCTCCGGGTCCTCGATGGCTCCTCCGTTCCAGCCGGACTTTCTTCAACCTCGTGCCATAAATAGCGACTCGGGGGATGCCACTTCCTTGAAGAAACACCGCCGCGAGGGCGCCGAGGGTGGGATGGAGGACCAGCCAAACGACAATAAGGAGCGGGTGCTCTCTCCTTTCTCTTCTGGTACTTCTCATGCGCAACCATGGCAGCGTACCCGAAGCCTTCAAGCGTGCTCACCTTCTCCCTCTTGAATCCTCCGAGGTCTTCCAAGCACAGCAGCTTACTCTCGTTCTTGGCCTCCACGTGCGCTCCCAGGCGGGAGTCCGAAAGCAAAGCAGCCATCGTCCTCCTCCTGTCCTAATGATCCTCCCTCGCTCCTCATCAGCCAGCCTTTATACACAGTCTCGCTATTCAACAGGAGAATGATGCCGACCAGCCACTGAATCTGGAAAGAAAGCTGAGAAAGCGATGGAATGTGAAATTATATGCAACCTTACTGGGGCAATCGCAGGAAAACATGAATCGCTTTGTCAGTATCCACGGAGTCAGCTCCATGAGCTGTCTGTCAGTTTCCTGTGGAAAAAGCAAGACTCACGTAGGTATCAGCACTCAACATCAAGGTTTAACAAGTCATAAATAGTTATGTGTCGTTTAAGGAGAGATCTCATATATATATATATATATATATGTATATATTGAAAGTTTTATCTGTTATCACAGACATGCGATCCGAGATGACCAACGAATTAATCAAGTATAATTGACTGAAAGATAGTATCTCACCGTTGATGAGATATACTTGAATACAATAACACATAATATAAAAACATTATAAATCCACATATCTTTACTTAGGCATACATTCTGCTGATGTTCAGCAATCTTCAGACATATTCTCTACACTAGAGTTAAAAATTTTCCTTCCATTGATCAACAAGTAATCCTTAATTATAATAAAAAAGTTACATAAGAATTTACAATAAAATAAAAAAAGAGCCTGGGGGTACTGTATGGCAGGATCGTATGAACTCTAGTACCAATTCTTAGTCCAATATATATATGTATATATGTATATATGTTTATGTTGACCACATCAATACAATGCAAATGCTATCGAGGAAGAGTTCATTGATTGATTTTCTGAAATATTTTTTAAAATCTTGATAGCATATATTATGTCTAACAAAATACACTCTTAAAATATTTTACAAATATTAGCTTTATACGTAAAAAGCAAACGCAATCAAAATAATATTAATACAATAGGAGGGCGCGAAGAAGGAGTGGGTCAACCCGGACGCGTTCCAGTCAGCCAGTGTAAAATGCGATTTGACTCCGATTGGTTTAGGTTGGTCCAACGAGTCAACAGCATACGATAATTTCCGTATATTTTCCCATGACTTTTTAAGTAGGAGATCCCGAATCATGAGGAAAAACACAAAAAGGCCCTTCAATTTCAAGAAAATCACATTTGACACCCTGTGACCTGAAGTATGGTATCCAGAGAAACGTGGGTATCGTCAGGTACGTCGTCGTTTCGCAAAAGGCGGTTTCAAAACGCGTGTATCAGAAATTTCGCTTCTCCTGGAAGCACATTCTTGATCCATGCTCAGAAAGGAAACTCTAGGCGAAGAGCGAGGGAGAACGCGAAATGGGGATGGGTGTGGAGAGACGACGGAGGTGGCGCCAATTCGGTCACCGGCGACGTAGCCAGGTGCGACTCTGAATCGGGCGACCGTCGCTCCACCCTCAAGGTCGTGAAGTCCCAGTGCAGGACCGGGAGGTTGAACCCTGAAAATTCATCAGGAAGTGCGTGAAGACTGAGGAAATCTTCCTTAGTTGCGTCGGTAACTAAAACCTTCCTCCCTTTCCTTCTCTTTCCTGCTCAATTTTTCTTGCGATTCCTTGTAGAGAGCCTTTTGCTTTTATTTTCGGTTTTTCTGCTTAATCAGGCGAGAAAGAAGGTTTATGATTATAGGAGTGCAGAGAAATAAAATGGATCGACGGTGTGTGGCTATGAATAGCACATCTCTTGCTCAATTGTAGTAGCTATTCAATTTTCAGCTTCTTGTTCTTTGTATTTTTTTGTCTTTCATCTACTATCTTAGTTTAATATGCTAAACAAGTAACTTCAGTACCGCACTATTTGTCAAGGATAATACTTACACGATGCTTGTCCCAGGATGCTATGTTTCTCATGTTAATTGGGTCCCATCGATGTCTACTGTATATGACATTGCACCATTTCTTTGCAGCTAAAACTTGAAGGTGTAAATGTTGATGAAGAAGAAACAGTCTCAGAGCCAGAGCTGTCAACTGAGGTATGTCATGAAAATTTGGTTGGATCATTCTCTTTTGATTGTATACTTAGGTTTGTACTACTTAGGATGAGACTTTATTTGCACTGAGATCCAAATCGTCGGCTGCATTTTTTGGGGCTATGCACTTCCATCTAGAACTGCCGATATGGGCTGCAGAGACGGAGTGCTAATGCTGGTGGACTTTGCGTTACCTTTCACACTCTCTTGGCTGCCATTGTTTATTTGCATTGAGAATCATCATTCTCTTATTTGGGGCGGCCAGAAGTAGGTTATTGCCATCAGAAAGTTATACTGAGTCTGTTCTCCTGATTCCAAATCTGCAGATACTTGAAATTCATGAAGCTGTTGAAGAGGCAGCTGATTCTCAGGCTTTAAAACGGATCCGATCTCAGGTACTAGATTAAAGACTATTATTATGTTTTGCCGATACTGTATTTCTCAATGTTCTTATTAAGGCAGATATTGTTGTGAGCACGTATACCTTTTTTAGTGTTGGATATGATTATTTGTTTGTTCATATTTAATACTTGTTTGCTGAAATATGTTCCATTATGTGGTGGCATGTCTTTGATGGATCTCATCTGTATATAAATTGTTACATGTTGTCTTTCAAAATTTATGTATTCTATGCTGTCTGCCAAACCTGATGGCTGTTTAAATAAGATTTCTTAAAATAATATGAAAGCTCTCTAGTTGTTCATGCATAAGAAGTTGAGGTTCATCCTATTGGGTGGAAAGCAACACCTCATCGTTGTCATCATCATCATCGTGGGTGTGTATATATATATATATATATATATATAGGGATTTATATTACATTCTTATAAGAGGTCTAGTTCTTTCTTAATGAAATGAGGGAAAGGGCGTATTTGTCTTCTTTGCCAGAACTGCATATCAGTTTCTGTACTTGGGTCTCTAATGTATGACTTGCTGCTTTTCATCCAGATGGAGGACAATCTGAGACACCGGTCTAACTCATTTGCTGATGCAATTCGGTGCAGAAAACTTGGAGATGCTGTCATCTGGGTCAGGACAATGACCTACTATGCTCATGTAAGGGAAGAGATCATTGATAAGCTTTGATAAACAGAGGCCCTCTCATATCAACATCTTTTGCTGGGGCGCTGTCTTTGCTGGGAGGTTATAGAAAAAAGGAGGTACCTTTTGTTATCTGGGAAATTTGTCAATCATTTTGCGTACACGACTGGCCTGTTTTGAGTAAGTGTTGGAGCAGTTTGTGACCTACTGATGCAGGAGGAATAGATGAACTAAGGACATAATTTCGCAGCCTACCTTGTCAAATTTCTGCACTCAAAATTGTCCAGTGGGCATGGATGTTAAGATAAAGTTCACAGAGCAAAGGTTTTGAAAATTTCTACTCTCTCCCCTGTTGCAATCTTCCTATCTCCCCACTGAACAATGGGCGCCTTCTGGTCGTTCTTACCATGCAATGTCAGAGGAAAAATGACATGAGAAATCTAGGAAAGATGTGCCTATTGATATAAACCTTCACTGGCAACAAATTTACAAGCTCTTGAAGTGTCCACTACATCCATTGACAGCAGAAAGATCAATCCTCCAAATTTCTCTCAATTCTTGAGAAACCGATCCCTTTCCTGGCACATAATGGTGAGGCAAAAATGGAATGGGGAATGATGACTGTATAACTGTCTACTCTCGGTATCATTCATGTTCTCTTCCTTATCGATGACATAATATCAGCTCTCGGATGATAAGCCATCGACCAAATTATTGCAGCGGTCCCCGAAACATCTCGACAATGTAATCCCTCTTTGCAGCCCTGACATTCCGTCAGACATTGCATTCAAAGGAGCAATTCTTCGAGCTTGTAAACAGAAGCCATCCATCCGCATTTTATTATTACCACTAGTCTCATTGTGGAACAATTATTCCAGTCTGCCCCTAACTATTATTCTTGACCCACAGGCCTGACTCCAGTATAAAAGGAGGAAGGAAAAAAGAAAGGGGAAAAGCTAGACAGAGTTGACAGTTTCTCTTCCATGGCCGGCAACCTCGAGCATGTTAGTCGCCATCTTCCAGTGGCTTTGCCGCCTCTCCGATGGTGAGGACGAGCATGTGAAGTTGGCCTTCCACTCTGTACGACCAAATCTGGATCACTTCGCCCGCCTTCAGGTCGTTATCCTTGACAACTCCGGCCCAGCCACTGGTGGTCAGCACGTACATCTCAGATGCCTTCCCGACGCCCCTCCTATTCATGACCCACTTCCTCAAACTCAGCGTCCGCCGGTGCAGGCTCGGGTGGCTTATCACCTGGACAGGGACACCTCTCTCGACTCCTTTCGTGGACGGAAGTTCCACCGTCGCTCTCTCCTCCTCCTTCAGGAACGCGAGGGACACCATCGTGCTCATGGGAATGAGGAGGCGCCTGTGATGGGGACTCACGTCAGTGGCAGTCAGCCTCTTATGGCACACGGGCAGTAATTCGGTGCCTCCAAGTCCCTTCTGGATCCAATCCCTCAGCTCTCGAAGCAACCCCTCTGGATGGGGTTCCCAGGGCAACCCCCCGTGCGCTTCCCAAGGCAAGGCAGCCATCGTCCTCCTGCTGATGCATGACCCTCTATCGCTTGCTCCTCATCTGCCACCCTTTATATACATTTCACATCTCCTCACCTTGGGCATAGATTCTGCTGATATTCAGCAATCTTCAGAAATCTTCTCTACACTAGAGTTCAGATATGAAAACTAAACCAATTAAGCTGCGTTATCACCATGCAATTTGAATAAGAGGAGGAAAAATAAAAATACAAATAGTATACTTCATAAAACTGATAAAATGAAAGATTTTGACCGCAAAAAATTTTCTTGCATTGGTTGACGAGTAATCCCTAATCATAGTAAAAAAAATACTTAAAATTTTACAACATAATAGAAAGGATAGTATGAACTTCAGTGCCATTTCTTATTCTTAGTTCAACACTAGGAATACATTGTTGCTTATATGTGTGTGTGTATATATATATTTATGTTGGCCATGTCATTACAAATGCTATCGAGGAAAAGTTAACTGATTGATTTTCTAAAATATTTTATAAATATTAGCCTTATCCGTAAAAATATATGCAATCACAATAATATTAATAATAGGTCGGTGCAAAGAGTGGGTCAACCCGTACACGTGTCAGTCATAGCTGGAAGGGGTAAAATCTGATTGGTTGAAGTCTGTCGCACGGAGCCAACAATATATTGCAATTTCCGTTTATTTTCCATGATTTTAGAAGAAGATCCCGGATCTGGAAGAAAAACACTAAAAAGCCCTTTAATTTCAAGATAATCACATTTCACACCCTGACAGTTACCAAAGTATGATGGGCAAAGATACGTGGGTATGTGAAATTACGTCGTCGTTTTTCGGAGGCGGTTTCGCGTGCATCAGCCATCAGAGAGCCCATTTCACAGTTCCACAAGACCGGAGGCTTATTCTTGATTCGTGCTCAGAAAGAAAACTCGAGACAGAGACCGAGGGAGGACGCGCAATGGGGTGGGTATGGAGAGATGATGGAGATGGCGGCAATTCGGTCTCCGGCGACGTAGCCAGGTACGACTCTGAATCGGGCGACCGGTGCTCCACCAGCAAGGTCGTGAAGTCGCAGTGCAGGACCGAACAGGTTGAGCCCGGGAAATTCATCAGGAAGTGCGAGAAGACCGAGGAGATCTTCCGTAGTTGCGTCGGAAAGTAAAACCTTCCTCCCACTCCCTCTCCCTCTCTCTCCGTCTCAATTTCTCGTGTAATCAGGTGAGAAAGAAGGTTTATTATGATAGGAGTGCAGGGGAATAAAATGGATCCACGGTGTGTGGCGATGAATAGCTTCTTGTGATGCAGTTCCTTTCTCGATATGCACATCTCTAGCTCAATTGTAGCTATTCATCATGTCCATATCGGGGGTCACTAATTTGGGTTTTTAATGGAGACTTATTATGTTGCGTTTGTTGGGAATAATATGTTTAGTGCTTTATGTGCTGATAGGCTTTCTGGTGATCTATTCGAGGAGTTCCAATTTCATTTGGATATAGTTTGCTTATGCTATCTGTTTGAAACCGGGTGCTGGTGTATTGCTTGCCCCTGGAAAGTTTTTCTGTGAGAAATTCAGCGGTATTAGATCTGTGAATTTTCCATTTGGAGCATTTGTATTGAGGAAATGGATTGCATGAACTAGTACCAATTGTGAATAGTGACAATTGAGTTCACTGCATGTGCTTGTTCTGACTCATGCTGGAGGCTTGTTCAGTTTTTTTTCCCCCTTGGATTTCATCTCCATCATAGATGTCCTGAGCTAAGCTTGCAAATTTTATATCATGTGGAAGTAATGATTTCATATTATACAATTACCAATTAAACAAGTCACTTCTGTTCTTGCATTGGACATGTCTCTTCATATTAGAAGTGCTGTATTCGTTCAATTTTACATTGTTTGGATGGTATGGATCAGACAATAGCATTAGGGTACTTTTGCTGCTCATGAATCAATAGGACGGAATGGGATGAGTATTTTAGTCTTTTCATATTATTGACTTGGTTGTGCTTTTGGGATTTGTTATGTGCATTCCATTAGGATAAATTTTTTGCCCTCATTTTGGTGTAATGGGATCTCCTTGAGAAGAGTTGGAAAATGCTCATTCAATCACTAATTGCGTTCCCCGTATTCTCAACATGCAAAGCTTAATCATTTTTTCTCTAAGTTCTATTATATTTTTTCTGTAAAACTCATTCCATTCCATTCCATTCCTCAGTACCAAACATGGTATGAAAGATTCATGTCAGCCTTTTCGTTTCCTTCACCTGTTTTGTCACTGTGTAGGACCAAATTATGATATGTCAATGCAACAATCTTTCACTCATTTATTTGTTCAAAAAATGGATATGGTGGACATTTGGTGACTAGGGGTAGGCTGAATCACATTTCAATGATGTCTATGTTCTGCTCCACATTTGCTAATGTGGACATCATTGGGTCATTTCCTACACCTTATGTTGTATTGATGGAGATGCATTATGGAATTTAGAATTTATTCAGAGATTTGTGACTTCTTTTTTGGCCCTTCTACCAGGCCCACTGAATTGGTCCAATCTAACAAGGAGTATACTGAAGATGATGTGACCTCCGAGGTGCTGAGAGGTTCTGTCTCTGCAGGTTCTTCAGAGCATGGACATTTTGACTTCCCAGGACTGCGGAGCGATATTGACACCATCGGAAGGAGCATTTTTGGAAGCATGGACCGATTTTTCCAGGAAGCTGAGGACATCAAGAATAGCTTCTTCAGCAGTATCTTCAATGACTCTCCATCATCTGATTGGGACTCTTCATCGTATTCAAGGCGAGGAATTCCCATTGAAGGCCATCCTCAGAGGGTGACACCAAATGAGCCCGCATCTGGACAAGTCGATGTTAATGGATTGGCTAGAGAGGTGTGAAGAACTAATACCACCCCCTCTGATTTTGGGATCTTCTGTTATGCCAATCTTTTAGTACTTGAAGAAGGGCTCTCATCTGGCTGTGAGAGACACAAAGTATGTTATTTTCGTTTCACATTGCCGAGATTATCTTTGATACTGTGTGNGTATGTTATTTTCGTTTCACATTGCCGAGATTTTCTTTGAGACACTATTGTTATCTTTGATACTGTGCGGCCGTCTTGCAGCACTTAATAAGATGCTATTTCGTTGAGATCCTCCCACTTGCATCATTTCTACTCTGTACAGCGAGTTTCACATAAAGCAAACCATTTAGTACGCATATCATCGTTTTACTTTGACTGAGCTTTGTAGGCTTTGAGCACTAAATGTGCAGCACGCACTCCTTTCCTTGATCTGATGCAAAGTGGCATATCTTTCTAAGTGCCCAACCACTGAATGACCGAGCCGCTCGGCATCCTTTTGAAAGGGTAAATAAAACGGGAGCGATTCCGTAGTTCTTGGTCTGATTAGGAGCGCGTGGATTCTCGACGAGGGAGGAGCTACGGCTGGTCAAGACTGCACATGGAAAAGGCCAAAAGGGGATAGAAAAGGCGAAAGGAGCATAGGTATAGTCTTGCATAGGATAATGGCAAATGATGATTTTGGTTCACTTTGGGAGTTAGTGCTCTTTTGCGGGGGGTTGTGGGTACGAGATTGAATTGTAGTCCAGTTGGCTAGAGCTCCATTTGGATAAGCTTCAGGCTTCATCATTGGAAGCCGGAATGCCTTCAAAAGTAAATAGTGCTACTCTAAAGTGGACAGTCTCGATGATGACTTTTGGGTCGTTTCCTCCCGGGGATGCTTCCATCTACAATTTCAGGACTACTGCGAACTCGTTCTTTGAAATTATGGTGCGATGTCGTTTTTCTCCGACTTGGGTAAACAATGATCAATCGGGAGACAGGGTGGTTGCTGTTTGATGAAGCTCAAGGGGAGTTGTCTAGGATTGACTAGTTCCTGAGTCCAACTGGGTCGTCCATATTGAATACCTTGTCTTTGCCGTTAAACTAATTGAAAAGGTCCAAGAGAGTGACTGAAAACACTCGGAAATCATATGGTTGTTGTACTGCTCGGTGACACATTGCAGTTGTCAAAGACGAAGTATAAGCATCAGTGCCTGTAGAGAAGATGTTTTCCACTGCCAACATAAAAGTGAGACCATTTTCCGAAGTCGCAATGAATTGCTTTTATAAGTTAAATGGAAGAAAAAAAAAAGAGAGAGCAAAATTTTAAACAATGGAAAAAAGGAAAAAGGGTTTTCTGATGGGGAAAATGCCTTTCCGGGCTAAAAAAGTATAGGTGCCTCTTTGGAAATAGTTTCAACTGCGGGTGCAATGACGAAATTTTCCGGTTACGAACCGTCAAGGAAGCAGGAGAAGGACGATTGCAATTTGGCGCGTTGAAACTTTCCATCTGAAATTACTGGTCAGCTCTCTCTCTCTCTCTCTCTCTCTAACTTTTCTCTTCGATATTGAGTTTTCATTTTCCGTATGAAATCAATTAGGAAACCGGTGGGGAAACTCGGAGCATCACAGTCACGCGGGAAAATCGAAAGAACCCTTTATAAGATCTACGGGATCCGATCCACCCATGTCAACGCCCTCTCTTATCGCTCTCTCCAATCCTCTCTTCTTCTTCTTCTTCTTCTTCTTCTTCTTCTTGAAACCCGGTGTGCTCTCAGTTCTGCTTGAATTTCGGGTTTTTCACCGATACAAACTGGGAAGATTGGTGAATCTGTCTCGAGGAAATGGGGAACAATTGTGTTGGTTCACGAGGTTGCAGGGACGGCCTGTTCCAGTCAGTCTTGAACTCGTCGTGGTGGACGCCGTCGAGTGATTGTATCACTGCTAGTCGGAGAATCAACAACGGTAGGACTATGCCAGTGGACGAGAAGGACTATCCTCCCCATCCTCCTCATCCAGCGGTGGTGACGGAGAGAAAGGTCCCATTACCGGTGAAGATGACCCAGGAAGAACCACTTAAGGCGGAGGAGAATACCGAGAGTAATAAACCGAAGAAGAAATCCCTCAGAGCTTGGAAGAAGCAACTCATTGCGGGTCTAAGGGCTGGCCCGGTCTTGAGGACCAACACCGGTAACTTGAAGGACTACTACACACTGGGGAGGAAGCTCGGGCATGGTCAGTACGGAACAACCTTCCTCTGCGTTGAGAAATCCACGGGAAAAGAGTACGCATGCAAGTCCATCTCGAAGAGGAAGCTTCTGACTGTTGAAGACGTGGAAGACGTGAGGAGGGAGATTCGAATCTTGCATCACCTCTCGGGGAACCCCAACGTGATCTCGATCAAGGGGGCATACGAGGACTCGGCTGCTGTTCATGTGGTGATGGAGCTGTGCAGTGGAGGGGAGCTGTTCGATAGGATAGTAAGTCGGGGCCGTTACAGCGAGAAGAAGGCTGCAAAGCTTGCGAGGACCATTGCCAGTGTGGTGGAGGCATGCCACTCGTTGGGAGTCATACATCGGGATCTCAAGCCGGAGAATTTCCTGTTTGTCAACGAAAAGGAAGACTCGCCACTCAAGACGATCGATTTCGGGTTGTCAGTTTTCTTCAAGCCAGGTACTTATTACATCCCCAAAGTGCATACTTTCTCTGTGACAGTTCCATAGGAACTTTCTACAGCGTGTCTTGTGTTTGATTTCAGTCACTTGACCTGGTAATTGAAGTGAGAAGCTAATGTGCCGATGCTGGTTCGGATGAACTGCAGGGGATATATTTACTGATGTGATGGGAAGCACATTTTACATTGCGCCTGAAGTTCTACGAAAGCGCTATGGTCCTGAAGCAGATGTATGGAGCGCTGGGGTGATCATTTACATCCTTCTATGTGGAGTTCCTCCTTTCTGGGCTGGTAAGTGTTGATTTTTTATCCATATCCATACAGATATTCTCGTAGTTTTACCCGAATCTGACCATCCATTCACCGCATGTTTGGTATTGACTATCACAAGCAGAGAACGAGCAAGATATATTTCAAGAGATACTGCACGGAGAGCCTGACTTCTCGTCGGATCCATGGCCAGACATTTCCGAGAGTGCAAAAGATCTGGTCAGAAAGATGCTCGTCAAAGATCCAAAGAGACGGCTTACTGCCCATGAAGTCCTCTGTGAGTTACTACTGATCCCATCCTTTGCTCTGACTTCAGCTAGGAACTTCCCATAAGACAAATGGTTATCAGAAATTCAATCGAATGGACAGATTACATTGGAAGTACACGGTTATGCAGAATTCCTTGATACTAAAATTCCTGTATTGAATTTCTGGTTATAAGACACTTAGATAAGTTGGGTTCATGAGTCTTTGCATCCACTGATCGTTTTCAGTCTCTAATCTGCAGGCCATCCGTGGGTTCAAGTTGAAGGGGTGGCTCCAGAAAAGCCTCTTGACCCTGCTGTCTTAACTCGCTTGAAGCAGTTCTCGGCCATGAACAAACTCAAGAAGATGGCTCTTAGAGTAGGTTTCACTGGACTGCTCAATTTTGCTCATTACTGCATATGAATGAAGACCCTCCTAATGGATGGTCTTTACATCTATTCGAAGGTGATAGCAGAGTGTCTCTCCGAGGAAGAAATCGCAGGTCTGAGAGAAATGTTCAAGATGATTGATACTGATAACAGTGGGCAGATCACCTTTGAAGAACTTAAAGATGGCCTAAGACGATTCGGCACAAATCTCAACGAGTCTGAGGTCCTCGATCTGATGCAATCTGTAAGTATCAATTGCATCATCCCAAAGTGTGGCCTCCCTATCTTCTTATTACTGACACAGTATCGTGTACTGGAATTCCAGGCCGACATCGATGATAGTGGCACGATCGATTACGGCGAGTTCGTGGCTGCAACATTGCATCTTAGTAAAGCTCAGCGGGAAGATCATCTAGTTGCGGCTTTCTCATACTTCGACAAAGATGGGAGTGGCTACATAACGAAGGACGAGCTCCAACAAGCATGCGAGGAGTTCGGGATGAGTGATGTTCAACTGGAGGAAACGATCCACGAGATTGACCAGGACAATGTGAGTAACTACGACCAAGATTTATCATTGCACGAAAATATGCAACAAGAGCACAAGTTTGAGGTTCTACTGAGCTTCATGGATACTAGTCCAGAAATAATACTCTGCTCTTTATGTGTTAACAGGACGGTCAAATAGACTACAACGAGTTTGTGGCAATGATGCAGAAAGGGAACAGTACCGACCCCGGATTGAAGAATGTGCATCAGATTAGGACCATCAGCATCGGATGCATGGAGCCGATTCGGGTTTGTTGACTCCACGCTGAGCCTGGCAGCTCTCTCTCTCTCTCTGTCTCTCTCGGACAATTTTTTGTCTCTCAGGTCTCATTGCATTCCATATACGATAGGGTTGAATCCAGAACCAGTGGATTCAAGGTGTATATAACACAGGTCCATTCATTCTTACTTTCAAAATTACTCTCGACATCTGAGTCCCGATACGAGGCTTCTGTACTGAACATCGGCTGCTTAAGGTGCCGCCACCTCTTGTGAAACTCATTCGAATATGAAGAAAAGTTCTGGGTTCATACTCCCCTACTTGCTGTTTATAAGTGACAGACCCATCCAATTCGCGACAAGATATCTTTGATCAAGTTGTTGTTGGGTCAGCATCCACTATCTTTCCCATGTGGAGAAGGCAACAGAACAATTTCAATAAATCACCAGATACGCCTGGAGTTGGGGGGGGTGTGTACTTGGAGTAAATCTTGGAGATGAATCACTTGCTAAAAGCCAATTCCACGATCCACAAAATAAAGAATAGTGGGGAAAATATTGGAAATAATAATGATGTAAATTTTATACATATATAAATTTTTTAAAAAAAAAAGTAAAAAGACGAGAAAATGATCAACTTGGAGGCGAGCAAGCAATTATGAGGGGGAGGACGGACAGCACGTCGTGACAAGCAAAGCTCCGGGGCGGTTTGGTGGGTGGGGGTACGTGTCCGGGTTGGCGGAACGTGAGACCAATCACGTTGCCCGGTCTTGCCACGTAATCATGATGAGACTAAGCCCCTTCCCCCCCGCCCACCTGCTGACTGCTGAGGACTACGACGACGCCGCCGCCGCCGCCGCAGCAAATCAGAAACCATCCTTCTTTCCCATCCCCACGTTCTCCAACAGTTTCCTTCGGTTGTCCTCCTCGATCGTTTGGTTGGATTCCACCGCTTTGACCCTTTTGCCCCCGCTTCCCCACCAAAGAGAACATAAATTAAATAATAGAGAATTTGACCCTAAGATTTTATAATTATGATAATAATAAGTAAACCATTATGATTCATCTGACCCAAAGAGATATCCCAAGCTTATACGTCTCTTTTTCCTTTTTTTAATAATTTTTTTATGTATTATAGATCGAATGAACTTATTATTCTAGGATAAAGTCAAGATAACAAAAAGTAAAATTATATATAATATGATCTTTTCCATGGGTAGAAATTCAAATTTTTAATTTTTAATTTTAAAATAAATATTAAATAACTTAAATTATTTCATATTAATTATATATTTTTATCTCCTTTTATCCCCTCTTCTTCTACGTGCCTTCCTAATTTATTTGTATTTTTTTAGATAGAGACGGCCAGTTGCCACCGGGGGAAAATGTCACTGTAACCGAAGGCGGGACAAGGGTGTTTTTCGTAATTTCAGATTGTTTCCAGCCAATCCCACCAACGCCCTTTCATCCTCTCTCTCTCAATTCTTTCTCGGATCAGAAGAGTGAGACGGAGACTGCAACTCTCTCTAGTCTCTTTCTCTATCAATGTCTTTCTCTCACCAACTCTGGTCTCTTCCCTTCCACTTCCTCTGTTTCAACTTCAAGGAACATATATAGCCATCACCAGGCCAGCGAGTACTCCTTGTCCTCTTCAATTCAATCCTCTGTCTGTACAAATTTAAAGCTCGACCATATTATTAGCTTTCTACGCTAGTCCCATCGCTAACCTCTTGTCCAGTCCCGACTATAATTGCACTCTCCGATCGTCTCCTCAAAACATCGCTAGCCCATGACCATCTCGCTGTTATAAGTAGCTCAAGCCCGCAACTGCTGGCTCAGAGAAATCCAGAAAGGTGTGTTCTTGATTCAGTCGTGTGGCTTCATCGAGCTCCTTAACGTTGTTGACGCATGGGTTCTCCTTTCCATCTCTCTCTCTCTCTCTCTCTCTCTCTCTCTCGTTCCTTTTTTCCTTTGTTTTTTTGTTATGACGCTCGACGAGGTGGTTGAATTCTCAGTGTATGATTAAACTCCTCGCCATTCTCTGTGCACAGAGTCCGAATTCCCCGCTCCTTGTCATTGTTGTCTCCTTAAAAGCTGAAAATTACGGTTTCGTGACTGATACTCGTTCTTGTCGTTGACTGTGTATGGTGCTTGGCTTCATTTGGTAATCTAGATGAACTCTCTCTGGGCTTGCTATGAATTTTAGTGAAAGCAGAACCTTGATGTAGGTTGTAATGGAGTTGGAAGTTGTCATGGCCATTTACCATGTTAGTTTATTATTGATCATATTTATAATCTAATAGGTTGGTCCTTTTTCGATTTTTTTATTGATCTCATTACTTTAACTACCTTCACTGGGCAAAAAGGAGTAATGCCCTTCTGACCAAAATCATCCAAGAAGTGAAAGGATTATCTTTGCAGTTGCAGATGCTTCTAGGAATACGTCCAGCATTTTCTGCTGAGGATGGGGTTAAAGTTTAAGCCATTGAACTCTGAATTCGGTGTGAACAAAGTATCTTTGCCTTGCTTACTGTGAAATGGAGAACTGTGAATGCAGATGTTCTAGTGTTGTCGTAATTGGATGATAAATCTTCAGTTTCTCTTGTAGCCTTGCTTATCCATATAGTTTTCTGCTTATCGTTCAGTGAACTCTCTCGCTCCCACCCCCCACCCCCGGAAGGCCTGTCAGTTGTATTGTCAAGTTGAGTAGGTCAATGCAGTATGTTCAAGCCATGTCCGTTAATCTTTGAAATTGAAAGAAAGAGTCTCATTGCTTGAACTCTTGTTCATGATTCAGGCATTACAGCAATGGAGTCTCAAGGTGGGGTTCCCCAAGAAGATGGTAGTTCTCTCATAAGTAAAGCTGCATTGGAAGAATATGTGCGTGGTCCAAAGCATGAAGAACCGAAGAACGGTACTTCTGACAAAGTGCTAATGCAGAGTGGAATTTCCGAAAAAACTGATGATTTTCCTGAGCCCTCTGGTCTCGCTGGCAAAATCTCTAATCGTGTAAGTCTATGATCAATTTCCATCCTAAAACTGCTGGGTGACTAAAATTGTGCCAGATATTTGTTTAAAATGGGGTAAATGCCCTGTATAAACTAAAACATTTGTATGTTCGTTTCCAGGAACCAGGTGCTAGGAGTGAGAGACATTCCAAGAATAAGCTGTCAAGGAATAAATCTGATCTGAAAGGGACAACCCCAGAGGCCGGTATCCGCAAACCAGCTGTATCTCATAGTCTATCTTTTCCTGCTAAAGGAATTCGCGCTAATAGCATGAAGAAAAGTGTTGATACAATACCGATAAAGACAGATTCACAGCATGTAAGAGGAGGAAGTATCCCAAGCGTTTCCAGTGGACCGGTGAGTAGACGCTTTCCAAGTCAATCGAACTCAAGGGAGTCTAATTCGAATGGAAACAAAAGTTCTCTCTCCCGAGCTTCTGTTGCAGCTTCGACTAGCTTTCAACGTAATCCGGTAAGGAGATTTTATCCTAGAATGGATTAATTTTTGTTCTGACATTCCTTTTTTCTTTATCTTCTTTATTGACCTTCTGCTCTCTGCCCTGCTGTCTCCTAATGAACTTATCAGTCAGGAAAGAAGCTTAGTTCAACAAAGGCAGGAACTAATGTTGCTTCAAGTGAACTCACTCTGTAAGTCAAAAGACACAAATTTTGAAAACATGATCTGACTACAGTAATTAAGAGCTAGTCCTGTATTGGAAACTACGATAAATTCATCTTTGGTCAAACTGCAGTCCACAGGAGGAGACATTGAAAGCTGCAAGAACAGTGCATGGATTTGATGAAGTTGAGGATAACCGGTCCATTGCCTCGTACTTTTCTTGATCCTGGGCCATCTAATCTCCATATGCCATGCTTTATGGATTTGTGTAATGAAAATACATATTTTATTCCATCAGCAGCACTACTTCTCGTGGGCGTAGGAGCAGTACTGGGTTCGCCTCCAGGTTGGGAGAACGGGCTGAGAAACGAAAAGAGGTTGGTGACACACACCCGATTTTTCTAATTTGTAACTGTCGATTCGTAGGTATAACCTTCTCTTTTGGTTTTCCAGTTCTTCTCTAAACTAGAAGAGAAGAATCTGGCAAAAGAAGCAGAGAAGACCAACTTACGGGCAAAATCAAAGGTATGAGTGTGCTACAACTGCTATTGGACAGTTGTCAGTCATGTTGGTCCATCTTCATGATCTTCAAGTTCTGTCCACCCCCAAATTTGTTTTTCTTGGCATGCAATCTAGGAAAGTCAGGAGGCTGAGATCAAGCAACTGAGGAAGAGCATGACATTTAAAGCGACACCATTGCCAAGCTTCTACAAGGAACCTCCCCCAAAGATTGAACTGAAGAAGGTAACTGGCTGTCTTTTCTTTTCATTCCACAGTTTTATTAATTTGCTTAACAATCTGAATTGATTTTTCAAGCACCAGAGACACTCTTGCTGCGCAAATATTAGCTTCTCTGTTTATGTTAATCTGAATACCTAAATGTTATTTTGCAGCTCAATCTAGTATAGTCTATAGATGCTGAAATAGGATTTTCTTCACAGATACCGACCACACGACCTGTGTCTCCAAAGCTTGGGAGGAGTAAGACCACCATCCTTGCTGGTTCTTCCGCCACTAGCCCACAGCTAAATCGAGAAGAGGCCAAGTCACAAAGAGCTCCCCGAACAACGGAAATGTTATCCACAAAGAAGCCAGTCAAGAGGTCTCAATCCCGGCTACAGCCCCAGGATTCCTCCAGAAGAGAGCCTTCTAAATCGGCCAACGCTTGCAGAGGCTTGGAAAAGAAAGAATGCACCAAAGAAATTGTAGAGTCTTCAGAGCAGGCACCGACTGTTGTCGGATCTGAGCCTGGCATGGTGGACCAAGCGCATGTGGTAGAGCTGATGGCCCGCGCAGAAGACTCCATGTTCTGTCCTGCTGCTGCCGCCGAGAACATGACTCATGGAGTAGCTGTCGGAGGTTAGACGCTGTATGCTAAGCTCTGTTTTTGTCTGGTGTTACATATTTTGTCTACATGTCGTTAGAAGATGCATTACAACCTGTGAAAAATAGAGAGCTTCAGTGGTGGTGTTACTGCTTCCTCCAGCCACTCCAGAACGCGTCACATGTCACATATTTGTGTCTCTGCACGTCAAATGTTGACTCTTCCTTCTTGTTCTGTTTCTCTGAGTCATGGGAGCAAGTTTCTTGTAGAAACTGGCTTTCATCACGCCCTGCCCATCTTTGAGTTGTGATCATTTTATAAGCTTCGTAATTCATTTTTCTGTTTGTGCACCGTGTATCCATAGGCCCATTGGCCTAACTCGTGGGTAACTCTATTTTTCCACCCTGGAGGTTATCTAAGGCCCAATTTGGCCCGTGAAGAAGCCCAATAGCCTTCCAAGTTATTGGGACCCATCCGCGGCACTTGTCTATATCTCAGGCCCTCTGGTGGGGCCTCAAAACTCTGCAGATGAAGATGTTAAACGTGCCGGT
Organism: Sonneratia caseolaris; assembly: GCA_900006705.1. NCBI lineage: Eukaryota > Viridiplantae > Streptophyta > Magnoliopsida > Myrtales > Lythraceae > Sonneratia > Sonneratia caseolaris. The sequence goes on from CXYZ01007780.1 coordinate 1,992,151, forward strand.
CTGGTCATGAACCTGCCCGAAACCGGCCCCCAAGCCTGTAATCGACCTGGACCGCCCCCCCAAACCAGCACACAACTGCTCCTATTTGGTTGAGAGACGGTTACGGGTCAAGTTCAAGAAATAGACCCGTTGAATCAGAACCGATACGGCACTTTTTTCATTGAATGGCTCGTAACATCCAAGAAACCAACTCCACACTGTTGCAGAAGTGGCTCGGACCGCCACAAATCATGCAAGTTAATAGCCAAAAATCATTTTAAATAGTTTGAAAAAATAATAAAATTGTCACAGTTCACGGTTTAAACCAACTAGAATTATAAATTGGCTTGATTTGAAACTATTCCGAATTGGTTCATATTTTATTAATCATAATCTACAACCGGATTGGCTTGTATTCTAGACCGATTTTGAGTCGTTAGTCATAGGGACAGTCAAATCTTTGGCACTGTTCCTTTTTATATTGGGTCTGACTGTTGTTCCCTTTTCAAACAAGAACTGAAACAAGATCATCGTACGTCTTCTTTTGGGACATAGAAAACTGGTGTAGCTCGCCCTCCAATTTCAGTCAGCATTTTTCTTAACCATTTGGGCCGCGGTGAAGACACAGGGGCACTAGAAGGAGACTGAACTGAAACCAGAATCTCGGATGCATGTATCGGAGAACTAAACTAGGAAGAAATTACAGGGAATATCATAGTGTCTCGACGCTGTATAAGCTGAATTCATGATTAATCAATCCTTCCTCGTAATGGTTGATAACTCCTCGGATAAACCGAAAGATGGGTACCGGCATTGGTTAAGCAGAGCAATCGTCAGCCACACATTCACTTAAATTTAATTCATCCGCTCGCGCGAGCAACTCCAGCTGCAAAATGCCTCTGCTCCATTGCCCAGTAGGTGCAAAACATGTCTTGAGATGAAACTGGGATTGTCTCCGGATCGGGAAAGAGCTCTCGATCGATCTGGGCATCCATAATTACATTGCACGTAGGCCATGTACGGTGAAGGTTCATTCCAAGCTTCGTGCTCGCTAAATTTACAGCAGGGGAGAGACGGACTTTCGTCGTTCCATATTGAGGATGCCAATAAAGAAGAATCGTTCGAAAGAGAGGAACAGGAGATCTCATCGACGTCAACGAGAGCTCCACGAGAACCGGTGACCAACTCAACCCCTCTGGGAAGGGCTCCTCCAGAACCCGGTGCCATAGAAGGTCTTCCACATCTCCTCCTCGAGCTCCTCCATCTCCGGCGACTCCTCCAACTTCATCTCTAACAGCTCCTCCACCGTTATCACGTTTCCGATCTTGGGCTCGTGCCCTTCGCACCTGCAGGTGCATTTCCCACCCTTGGCTTGCTTCAGGATCCTCCTCTGCCGCCTCCGCCGGAGGGCTCGGCGGCACAGCCCCGCCGGCAGCCGGTAGACTGCGAGAACTAGGAGGTCGGCAACCACGCAGGGGCAGCAGCAGCATACGACCGCGCACTCCGCCGTGGCCCTGCCCGCTACCTCCGGGAGCCGGGTCCTGAGCAGGGGCAGCCCCACATTCAGCAGCGGCGATCGAAGCATTACTCTGCGGGTCACCGGCGGGGAGCGAAGCGCTGCTTCTCAAGGCCCTTCCTTTCTCCTGATTAGATATCCACGACGTCGTATCGCTCCTTGAATTTAGATCAACGGAGTGCTCGAATTAAGCTGGTAATTCTATTTCCACGGAAAGTAGTCAATTTTCCCGAGGAAAATCTCAAGGGGAAATGGGAGAGGGAAATCTTGAGAGAGGCAACCCTTCACGGGGCGGCGGGCTCGGGAAGACCTGGATCCTTTCAGCCGCCCAACTCCGCCGTAGAAATAGAGGAATTCAGGTGGGGATAAAGGAGATGATGAATAGACAGACAGAACGGACAAGATTTATTTAGAAAAAAAAAAAAGGGGATGGATGAATGGATGACATCCCAGAGAAAAGGGGTGGAAGAGGGAGATTTCAGTTCAGAAGCAGTTTGAATGAATTTCGTCAGGAATCAGCTGCCCGCTCCACCACGTACACAGAGGAAGACGGAGAGTCATACATACATATATATATATGTGCATAGACGAAAATGGCGAGGAAATTAACGGATAGTCTGGCCGGACGCTTTCCGACTGCTACTGTCATCTACGATGACATGGCCTTCCATCGCTTTCTCTCTCTATAATTTCCATCGTACACCTGGGAAGAGATTCAGCTCCACACCAGTAGACAATTCCACCAATAGCGATAAGATTCACCCAATTATAATATATATATATATATATAGATAGATTCTCTCGATATTTTTTTTAGTCAGTCATTAGATACACCCTGCTCTGCTCTATATGGACCAACCGCAATCAAGGTTTTTTCGAGTGCCTTCACCGTTCAACAACCAATAACCAATGGACTGCCTACGTCAATTTCGGGCTTCAGCCCAAGTGGACAACGATTGCAACTAAGTCATATATATATATATATATATACATACACACACACACGTAGTGGGTGTATCAAATGCGTGTGTGTATATATATATATATTATAGTTTAATATTCGGTTCAACACATCATCGGTGAGGATGACGGACGTATGTATATTCCATATGGATAAAACAGCCAACAACATGATTGACAGACAAAACCAGACATAATATTATGACCCACTTAGCGGGTCAGTCGATCATCTTGCTAGCCAGTATTTACAGATCGGTGAAACCGATAGTGCTAATGTACATGTTATAACTTGTACAAGCTTAATAGAAATGCCTAGGGAGATTGGTCGGGCCTCTAAGCATCCTATGCTCTATGATCCCTCTGTACAAAACTTGCCTGTTCAGAGGCATACTTCTGCTATCATCTGCGCAGTTGCATCCCCGCCCTTTAGTTGGAATCGACTGGTCCTCCTCCTCCTCCTCCTCCTCCCCCTGCGTCCTTCTATTTTCAGTCGATCCGCCACTGTCCCTGTTCGGCAAGCTGCCGTAATCTCTTGTCCCTCCCACCTTATTCCCTCTTCCTCTCGATCTTCTTTTTCTGTACTCCTTGTTATCCGATGAAGGTTCCACCACATCTTCTGCAAACCTCACCTTCTTCACCCTGCAGCTCCCATACGTCCCCCGCCCTGCATCTAAGATCCATTGAGAAATTATTGCATAAATCAAATCTCCGCTCATTCGCTGTGATTGTTAATAAAAGCGGAAAGGGAAAAAAAGTACTGGGCATTGCCAATCGAGGTGTTTAGTTGCATGTTTCATGTGGCGATTCCCACTGTCATTTCCATTCCTTCATACCAAATACCGTAATCCAGGGTCTAACTTCGGTTGACTTCACTCAATCTGGCTTGACGACAGCATGTGCCCAGCAAGTCTTTGCCATATCCAAGCAGCCTCTCGATGTGGTTTTCCTAAACTAGCCGGGAAAAGAAGATGACGTGCTTCATGATTGCATTACGAGGACAATAGATCATCGATAAGAACTCATTTTACCACGATGATCCAATTGAACATGCTATATTCGTCGATTGATCAAGCTATAAGATAACGAGATGAGAATCGAATCTCTGGATCCGGATCGGAGAAGAAAAAGGCACGGGAACGTACCATGGAGCTCAGAGTCCATCTTCTTCATGAAATCGGAGAGGAGGCGCTTGTGAGCCTGAAGGGTGAGCATGGCGACGCTCCACGAGACCGCACAAACTGCTAAGAGTCCAACTCCTCCGTTTGACCTCTCCATCTATGCGACTGTTCTAATGCGCGATTCTCTCTCTCTCTCTCTTCTTCTAGTCTTCTTTCACCCTGAAACTGGGTCGTTAAGATTCATACTCTCCCCGAGCTCCTACTACCGCATAAGAGGATACGGCAGCAGTCATCACAAGATCCATGGAGATACAGAGGAGGAAGGAGGAGGAAAAAGAGCATCTGAACTCTCCTGGGTGGTCTTTCAATGAGAACATCAATCCAAGACAACCGGTTTTGGGGTCAATAGAGAGAGAGGAAAAAAAATCAAAACTAATTTATTTTCCCAAAAGAAAATCTTTAGGATTCATTCGCGCGTTGCTTTGACTCTACTTGGAAAAAGGAAAAAAATCAGAATCTTTTTCCTCCTGTTAAGGTTCCGTTTGGTGTCAGTTTTTGGTTCACATGCGTACTTTTTTTTGGAGAAAAAAAGAGAGTGGTGGATAAAGACAGATTTAAAGAATTTTATCTATTAATATGTGAATTTTATTTTAATTTAGAATAATCATTTTAGTCGATTCAGTTTATGGATAATAAATTTTACAAATAGTCAAAAAAATCCACCAATCACTCTTAAATATCTAGCTATCTTTCTGGGTGCCTATTGATGCGGGTGTTTGATCTTTTTTCAAGTTTTCTATAATTGATTAATTCATTAACACTCATTAAATAACTTTAATTTCCATTATTTGATTGGCTTTTTTAATCGATGGAAACCCGCTAACTGCCATTTTCTCCTCTTTTTTTAAATTATTTTTTTAATGACGATATTTATTCGTGAATTATGCCCGGCCAGCCGCCCACACCGCCCTCACGGACCGGCTTTTGCTGTCGCCACGCCACTTGCTTAGAAACTGTTCTCACGGGCTTTCCTCTAACAATGGTACCCCACTAGTTGGTCCCCCTTTTTCCCTTTCGATTTATTGGTGGTGGAGGTTGTAAATTTGGTGCGTCACTGTGGTAGCGGAAGATTACAAGTTTGATTCTTATAAGTTAGAGATGTTAAACGGGTCGGAATCGGACTGTCCAAATCTAAAATCGCCCCGGACTGCTTTTAATCCAGCACGCAACCGTTTTTATTAGGTTGGGGGAGATTACGTGTCGGTTTAGAAATATTGACCCATTCAACAGTAATTGATCCGGGCTGTTACCTTGTTAAACTATCCTGGAACCGTTAAAACACACCCAAACCGCCAAAAATAATGTAAATCAACGGTCGAATTTTCTTAGGTCAATTTAAAATTTTAAAAAATAAAAAATGTTCATTTAAACTATTTTTTCATAAAAATTAAAATGATCAACGGTTCATGGGCCAAACTAGCCCGAACCATTAATCAGCATGTTTATAAATGGTTATAGGCCGATTTATATTTACTTGAACCGTGGCTCGCAATCGAATCAATCTGTTAAGCAAACGGGTTGAACCGTAATAGAATCAAATGATTTTAAATCCATTTTAAATTGATTCAAACCGTACTTTTAACAATACTATTATAAGTGAGAAGACTTTTTATATTTTATTATTATTTATAATATTTGTTCTAAACCCACAAAGCAAGTATAATATGAAAATAAGGTTGGAATTAGATTTAGATGTTTGTCTTGTTGCTGTCATTGTAAGTGAACAGAGAGACAGAGTGAACCCAGCAATAAAATTTAGCATAGGACAATGCTACCAAATTTGTTCATATTTCATTAAAATGGATGAATATACCTAATATGCCCTCTAAGGATATCTTGCCAAATAGAGTCAGATAATAAACACGTGATAATTGCATGACAAATAAAATCACTGTTCTTTCTTCGTAATTTTTTTTACTATTTTCGTAAAGTTATGTATTTTATTGTAAATAATATCGTGTTCCCCTTCTTAATTATTTAGGATCTTCAGGTTTTTTATTTTAAATTTTAAGATTTTTAGTATTTTCAATTTCTTGAGGATTCTAGTCTTTATGACTTTTTTTTTAATTATCTTTTACAGTCCGATGATGCAACATGATGGAAAATCCGACGTGAAGATGCAACCAATTTCTTCATCCAAAAATCTTTAGTCCTATTGTAACATTATATATTTTTTAGATTATATAGAAGACTTATGTGCTTAAAATGTGATAGGAAAAGTAAAAAATAAAAAAGTATTGAGAATTTTACAATATAAATTAACCATATAACATTTTATTTATTAAATTATGGTGCTACTATTACTGTACGAACCCAATTTCTCGAGACACAGTATCCTGTCAATACATTTAGCTGGGATGTGATATGAAGAATCGAATGCCTACATAGACCCCTTCACCATGGAGCAAAACTGATCATTTCGTCATAGAGAAAAATGGAGGGAAAATTAGATAGTACAAAATATTTTTCTAATATGATATTTTTATATAAAATTTTTAAAATATAAATATGATATCAATTCCCTTTTAATTGTGCTACACTTTAATACATTCTTTTAATTTTTGACTAACACTGTTAATAGTAATTGATGTAACTATATGTCGATATAAAATACAAATAATTTTTCATATTTTTAATAAAAACAAAAAAACAATGAAAGACCGAAGGAAGTTGTTAGGGGCGGCTTGCCATCGTCTCCCTCCCTTTGGCAGCCTCACTAGAGATCTCCAGTAGCCGATGAGGTTATTAAAGAAAGGAGCTAGTGAGAATATGCCCTTACTAATCTCTCAACTTAATTTTTTTAATTCATATGAGAGAGAAACAGGAGAGAGAGAGAGAGACTCATTCATGACTTTCCACCAACTGCTTCCTATTCAGGCTAGGTCGCCGAGGACCACTAGCTACTGGCGACCTTGTCGGATAGGGAGACTATTGAGGGCCCCAATTGGTTAATTTACCCATGGAAGCAACTGCTAATTATAGGGTTCAGGAAGAAAAAAAATAGAAGATAAAGTAAAATAAAATAAATATATTTTATATATTAAATTTAGTGCAGTAGCTAGGTAAATTTGAAATATATTTCATATATATTTGTATATATAAAATACATTGAAAGGGTTCAAGTCTCCCCTCAAGCAATAATTAAAAAAAAATTGTGAAAAATGTCGCAAATAGAATTTGAACATTGACCACCTCTTTTGTTCATTTTGTTCTCAACCATTAACCTAATCCAAACATATATATATATATATATATTTGTTAGCTATAATATATTTGTTACAGTTTATTTCATCCCCTTGGCTCAACCTCAAAATGTTATGAGTCGCCTCCATTGATGACAGCCAAAGCTCTTTTGGCGGCCTCCACTGGATGTTGAGGGGCCTTGGCAACCTCATCAGAGAGGGAGGGGGTTCGTATCCTCTCTCTCTCTCTCTCTCTTTATCTATAAATTTTTAAATAAAAAAATAAAGATGGGAATATCGATGGGGAGCCCACCGCCAGAAGAACAAGGGGAGACCGGCTATGGGCTACGCACTGAACCCTTTAACGATGACAACCTTGTCAGAAGTTTGAGTTGTCGGAGGGGCCGCCGGAAGGAAATGGCTGTTGACGAGGTCACCGGAGGGAAATGGCCGTCAGTGAGTTTCCGTTTGGTCTCCCCCCTCTCTCTCTTTAATAGTTTCGTATGTTTTATATAATTTTAAATTATTATAAGTGTCATATCATTCATGGTTATTGAACAGCAACAAATCATACTATCATATTAAATATTATTAATTATATTAGTAAAAAATTAATAAAATATATTAAAGTACAATATCATTAAAAAAATATATTACAAAAATATATTTTAAAATTTTTATGTAAAATATTAAATTAATAAAATATTTTATATCACCATCTAAATTTCCCAAAAATAGACAATAAAAGCGGAAAAAAATGAATTGAGACTCGAGAGTTGGAATACGTAGTAGAGGGGTAAATATGTCAATAACCGAATCCGGAAGAACCAAGTGGGCCGACCGAGTTGGGATGGGGAATCGGTTGGCGGGGCCCACTGGGCCCAACTACGCCGACACGCAATGGTGATGTAGTGTCAGAATAGTGCGCACCATTGCCAAGGGTCCATAGCTCAGTGGTAGAGCATTTGACTGCAGATCAAGAGGTCACCGGTTCGATCCCGGTTGGGCCCTACTTCCATGTCCCTTTTTGCGCCATTGTATCTGCCATGAAGGCATCTTCCTCTCCCATCTCTGCTGTCCCTTTGTGCCTGTCTCTCTCATGCGATGGAATCAGCAAATCGGAATCAAGAAATCAAAGTCCCTTACATAAACCGGATCAAATGCATAACTCTGGGTCAAAAAGAACCTGACAATCCGAGCGTGGATTTGTAGATTAGATGAAGATCGGTCAAGCCTGTGAACAAAAGAAATGGGAACTTTAAGTCGGCATTGGTTGAATCTAAATTAGCCAGAGTTCATTGGGTCGGTGTGGTTGCCATAGCGTAAAAAACCTAAAAATAGGACATGGACATGGTGGTCAATCGAGAAAAGAAAAATCGTCAAATCAACTCAACGCGAACTAGGCTTTAATTGGGCCTAGAATTTTTTATGGGCGGATCTCAAACTATGAACGTAAACCTTGTTTCAAGCTCAGGCCCATAATAAAGTGGGCCCACATTAACTCTTACAGGCTCTAATATGGGCCTGGGTCCTCCGGCCGATCAAGGCCGTGACGTCGGATTGACGGTCTCCGACAGCGTTAACGGAGATTAAAGCCGGCGGCTGACGCCGTCTATTGCAGCAGAGAGGGAACTGAAATTCGTTCAAACATAGTTCCTGTTTAGAAACACCGAACACTTCACCTCCTTCCGCCCTTCCCTCCCTCCCCCTCCCTCCATCACTTCTTTCTCTCACACACTCTTAAGTCTGCGCAGCATTATCTCTACACCTTCGTCTCTAGTTGAATCTAATCGGAGCTGGGCGTAGAAAGTGCCTAAATTAGGGCACTTTGCTTCTAGCTTAGAGGATGTGGCTATCGATTGAGGGATTGTGGACGATTTGTTTTCTGGACCTTTGTCTGGATGTAATGAACAGATGAGCCTCTGGTTTAAGAACTTCTGATTGATAAGCAGGAGCGGTGTTGTGAGTGGCATGGCGATGGTTGCTGGTCCCGGTGCATTACCTCGGGATTCATTTCATCCAGGAGGAGGAGGAGGTGATGGCGGAGGAACTTTGAAGGTTGGCAGCAGAGTTAGACGAAAAACACCATCTGAACTGAGGGTAAGCTCCAAATATTTTGGAAAAAGTATCTGGTGCTCGTGAAATTTCATGTCCATCTGCTGAGTTCCTTTTCATGTATTAGAGGATCTTGCCACTTAGTTAGATTGATTTGTTTAAACTTGAATCTGTCCGCTGCAATATGTGCTCCTTGCGTACTCTTAGGCCCCGTTTGTATGAAATTGGATGAAATGGAGTGGAATTAAATCTAGATGGAATGATTAATACTTGAAATTGAAGAAATTGAATTGGACAGAAATACTTATTTTATCAATTTTGCCAATTGGTAGTTGTACATGGATTGAAGAGTGCTGGTAATTTTGTAATTTTAGTGAACGGTTAAAGGCAAAGACGGCAACTCGTGTTCTTGACTCGAGAAATTCACTACAGGAATGATCGTTCATTTGGATGAATAGGATGGAAGGATGGGAGATATAATGGTTTTATTTGCACAACCAAACTAGAGAAATAGAATAAAGATTGAATGAAGATTCTGATATTTTTCCATTCTGTCCTACCAAACAGGGCCTTACTCTAGTATCTTCCAATGAATGGATCCTGTTCTTCTATAATGTCAGCACTCCATCTTCCATTTTAGCTAGAGAATCATTTTACTCATTAGCAATAGTGAATAACAATTTTGCGGGGTATATCTTTGATTTGCATTACAGGGAGAACAATTGAAGCGAGCGAATGTTGCTGAGCTCGTAAATGAATCTCCGGTCTCTTTTCTTGCCGCTATAAAGTATGGCTTTTTCTAGTTTCCTATTGGGATTTTTCTTCTTTGGCAAGGTAATTACAGAAAAGCTGGTCTATTCCCAGTGACAGCGGTGCAGTTGATAGTCTTAATAAGCCAGGAATAGCGACGCCTCCAAGATATATCGACACCCGAGTCAATGAAGTGTATCCTGCCAAAAAGTCAAGGCTTAAGATGATTACTGTGAAAGAAAATGCGAAGGTCAGCATCTCGTTTTGGTAGAGAATCTAAATATTTTTGTTCTTCATTAATGTTTCTTATCGATCTCTACATTTCATGACGGAGTTTCATTCCCTTGACACAAGATTATTGGTTTTCATTTGCAAATTGTGTCACACCTGTAGAAAAGCCGTTCAGTCGAGCAGACTAACCCTTTGAGGAATATCTCTGCCTTTTCGGGTTTTGCTGCACCGCAGAAACAGCTGTTGCCCGGGTACACTCCTTATCTTGCTTAGAATTTGTGGTTTTCTGGCTATATAATTATTTCTTAGTGGCCTCTTGTTGCCAGCAGGCAGGAAAGTTCTGTCTTTCCCTCAGAAAATTCTGAGAATATTGCAGCACAAAATCGTCGAATGATTGAGGGATGTACACAGAGTAGATTTCGCAGTGTTGCTGAGATTTCGTCCAGTGGTGAAAATCTATCCTCCTTTGCAGAAATTGACATGGTAATTCTGCTCCTGCTTTTTCTGTGCTTAGTTGGTGTATATTGGTTACTGAAATCCCTGGTATCTTTACAGGATAAAGCTTTAAAAGGGTTGGCTTCTCAGAAGCGATATTCTCCTGTTTTCACTGTGGGTTCTTCTGAAACATCTAGAGGCCATTCACCAGCGGGTGAATTTTTCCATCAAGGCATCGCACCCTGTAAAAAGATTCCCATAGACTTAACATTGAAAACAATTGTACGGGTGGTTTCATTTTCTCCTCTGAATAGGTGAGTCTGATGATAGGTGGTGTCTGTCTTGGTATCTTGACATTTGAAATTTGATTATGGTTAATTCAAGGAATTGCATTAATTTCAGAACGCATGAAAACCTTCTGTACTGATACTCAATAATGTGGAGAACAATACTTGAAAAGCTAAGTTTAGTTATATAACCTTTCCTTTTTATAGTCAGAGATGTTGAGGCACATATACAAGCTACCTTCATTAAAAAGAGAAAGGGGTTGGCAGTTTATCTTTTCTTATATAAAAGTGCAGATTAGGCAAAGCAATGTTAATTCCCATAGCTGCCTTTTAATGTGTTTCTTTTTTGATGATTTCTAGGATTTATAGGTCTATTATGCACCATGATTATGAATCACTCCATACATCTACTAGTAGTTGCTCCAAAGATCAAGGATTCAGATCTAGCTTGGGAATTGCATCCTCTTCCTCAGATTTTCATACCAAAGCTTTACATTCATGGATCTATCCACAGTCTACTCTTCCACCATCTCTTGTATCGGTCCTGACCTCTTCAGCAGCTGCAAAAGGTCTTTCAAATTGAAGACGTTATTTTTACGGATTTGGCCATGGGTCTGGCAACTGAAAAAATTTATATTTATGCGCAGTGGAACTAGATTTCCTCAAGAAACGAGAAGTAGGATGGGAAGAATCATTTCGAAGTCTTTACTACATGCTCCGCAAGAGGGCATGTCACATATTTTATGGTAAATTTCATTTTCTTAACTTATTTGACATGCTATGATTCTTGTTGGCATAAGTACATAGAAAGTACTATATGATGCATTTTGTAGATATCATCCCAGCAGCTGTAATGCTTGCTGTAGATGTTAATGCCTTTTACACAATCTCGATTGTCTTCTTTTTCCCTGATCTTTGAGATTCAATCTTTTTGGTTTATCCTTTTGGAAACTGCCATCGGTCTATTGTAACATAACCAATGCTGTGTCTGAAATAGTTTGTACTTCACAATTTGTGGTGGTGTTTACTGGCATTGACGAGCCTGAGAAAACCAGATACACTTGCAATGCTTATATCTCCCGCTCCACTAGAGGTCTGAGATCATTGTTGAGGGTGAATGTAAGCTCCTTCCTCCCATAACTTATCTCTTTGAGCTCTTTGTTTTCTAGCATCCTGACATTTTTGGGTGATTCATTTGATGTTTTATATTCATGGACATGACCTGAGATGACTTTGGCTGCATCTTGCCATTCACTAGGATGTTTGCTTCTCTATGCCTCTTTGCTGCTCTAAAGTGGAGCACGTTGCTACAGAAGACCTTGTAGAACTCTCGGAGATTGAAAAGTATAATTTAGGCCAGGTGATGTTAAAGATTGTTAAGTTTGTTGGAATCCTATTGTTGTTAAGTTTTTGGTTTGTGCAGGGTTATGTACTGATGTGTAATCTAGGCCATGCCATGCTTTGCTTAAAATGCACCAAGACTACATAAGTCTTTCTTTTGAGCCAAAACAAGTTTGTGAAAATGTCTGCTTTGTCTAAAGGATGCTGACTTAATTTGTTTAAATCATGTCATTGTTTGCCCTTGAAGAATAATGTCATGCTGCTATTTCAGGCACGAAGGCCCACTTCATTGACTAACATTGATAACAGCCCACAATCTCTACTAGCTCTCACTGGAAATAAGAACGTCCATGGGCTTTATGATATTCTGCTAAATTATAGGTTTGTTGGGAACAATATTCTTGGATACTTTATCATCATATTAAGGGAGCTAACGACCTGTTGTCTCAATCATATCTTACCAGCTCTTGTATTCTTTTTTTTTCAGGACTTATATGACATTTTTGACTGGAGAGGATGTACCCGTATTGTATTCACCTGTGCCATTTTGCAATGCTGCTCTCTCTATCCCAGAGGTGAGTATATGGCGTCCCCTAGAAATGAAGTTGCTATCTGTAGTCTCATGATTAGTTACTTGCAAAATCGTAGCTCAGGTCAATTATTGGGAGCTTTATTAGTTGGTGTACATAATCAGGTTAATCTTCCCCATCTGACTGTGGTATATAAATGGCATTTTCTGGCATAACCACCTCCTGAGTCAAATATTCATCCCATTTGCCTGTGAATTCACACCCCTGCAGGCTGCGGCCCCCACCCCACCCCACCCCAACCCCCCCCCC